>JAFBJU010022120.1:0-170000 GCA_016785305.1 Colistium nudipinnis | reverse complement strand
CTCACGTTCTCTCCACTCGCTCTGAATCGATCTTTGTATTTCTGACTGTTTTACACACACACACACACACACACACACACACACACACACACACACACACACACACACACACACACACACACACACACACAAGCAGTTTCTGTCCATTTCAGTAGTCAACTGTATGTACACCACTTGTGCTGATAAGTAACTCGCACACACAAGCGCACACAGGCGCACTCCGGCAGTGCAATAAGAAGCTTGGTGTATTTCCTGTCTCTGTCACTGTTAATCTGTTAATCCGCACGACTTCGCTGTGTAACGCTGCAATTTCCCTCTCTCACGTTCTCTCCACTCGCTCTGAATCGATCTTTGTATTTCTGACTGTTTTTCATTGCTGCTACTTTTTTTATGATCTGGTTTTAATTTGCCTGTCTTTCTTTTTCTCCCTCCCTTCCTTTTTTTCTTTTTCCAACCCCCCCCCCTTTCTCTTTGTTGTGTCTCCACTTTTCCTCTTTTTCACTTATTTTTTTTATTCTCTCTATTCTTCTTCTGCCACTCTTGACACCTGCACATTCACCTGCTGTCATAACTGGAACTTTTGTTTCCCACATGATTGTGTGTGTGTGTGTGTTTTTGTGTGCACGCACTCGCACACATCTTAAAGCGTCCCAGCGGAGGCACGTAGCCGACTGCTCCTGAAATGCTCCAAGTGTGGCGTGATCTCGAGCACCGCTCTGTCCAGCTCAACTGCCAGCAGCGCCATGTTAGTCCATCGCCATCTTTCTCTCGCCCCTTCCCCCTCCCCACCCATCTTCCCCGGTCCACATTACGCTCTCGCCATCTCTTCCTCTTCCGTCATCCTTCCCACATCTGTCTCCATCTTTCACTTTCATCCTTTTAATCTCTGGCTGTCGGTATTGATGCAGACACTGAATACAAATAAAGGCTAATGAGAGGAAAAACAGCTTTAATGCAAGCTGACGATATTTAATGAGAAAACGTTTTGATCCATAGATTTTCCTCAAATCCTACAGAGAAAATGACCTGACCTGTGTCAAACAGTATTTGTGAATCATTTTACTTGTTTATATCATGCAGTATTACAGAGGCTGTGTTGCTACTGAACACATGACATTTTTTTTGTCATCATAATCATTTTTCTATGTTGAGCCCTGTCTATGTGTCTATGCGTCTCGATGCAGCCTTAAAGACTATTACTGTGGAAATTCGGTCAAGAATAACAAAGCAATTGAAATTATTTCGCATATTTATTTATTTTTTCCCGTTTTTTGTAGCTCTAAAAATCTACTTATCAAAAAAAGAAAAAGGTGTGCAGCCACGCAAAAATACAGCATTAGGGTCACATAATGTAGCTTGCTGCTTCTGAACCACCATGTGTGGTTGCAGTCCACAACAGCTGGAGACGTTGCACATTGACGGGAGCAGACGATAGCTTTCAACTTTATTTTGGTTGATTCATTATGTTTGGCCCTGCACCTCTGCAGGGAGGTGCACTTTTCTCCACGCACAGATCTGTCCGCAACATTGACGGCTATAGGGCCATGAATATATGTTCAAACAGCATGAACATTTTAAATTGGTGTCTGACTCTGCAGGGTCACAGACGCGCGCACACACACACACACACACACACACACATGAACACAGCCCGCCGTGTCAGTACTTGTCAATGGCCCTGTCTTATGCCGATCATCTCTCAGTTCGCCTGCATGACACGTACTGTGCATCAACCGTATCATTGTGAGCAATTGTCAGTCTCGTAACGATCTTTATGATTACACGTCATCCTCCACTTCTCAGTCGGAATATTAAGTCTGAAACCTCTGTGTGCCAATCAGCTGCAATTGCCAACCGGCGACTGGGATTCCTGTGTGCGTGTGTGTGTGCGTGAAATAGCAAATATGTGACTTGCCACAGCCGGCCTGTCTGGTTTGAGACTGAAACCCCTTGTTCCTTCTTTCCTCTCCTCTACCCCTCCTCTCCGTCTCCTCCTTTTTTCCCTCTGACAGGGCCTCTCTCTGGAGCTCCTGCGTGGTTCTCCCTCTGTTGGCATTAACCTGGATGTCAGCGGTGCTGGCCATAACTGACCGGCGCTCCACGCTCTTCCAGGTGAGGTGTCTCGCGGCAGGAACATGTCAGGATAATGAGATTACCTGAAACGCGGAAGTCAAAAATAAAGATCGAAAAATAGTTTCTGTAAACAGCTCATAGAGATGCTGATGCCCTTCGGCCCTCAACCTGGACTGAAGTGACCAAACCTCACTGCCAGAACAGCTCAAATGGAGTGTACTAACATCGAAATACCATTGTTAGGTGGAGTGTAGACCTCTTCGGCTGCATAAACAATCAAGTGAACAGAATAAATGTATGAGGTTTTGTATGCAGAACTACTCTTTCTCAATAAGAACTCTAAATGCAAGCCTTTTTCTTTTTTCAAAAAGGGGTTTTTATTAATCAGACCTATTAAAATGCTTTAAATAAATTGTTTGGTAAATCCTGAGGAAAATCTGCACTGTGACTTCCAATCACGTCTTTGGTTTTCACTGCACGTGTGTGATATATAATGGGATTACATATTTAAAACAAACGTGCACTGATGGATTTTTCCCGTCTCCTCCAGGTCCTTTTTGCCGTCTTTGACTCTGTCCAAGGCTTTGTCATCATCACCATCCACTGTGCCATGCGCCGAGAGGTGAGTCCACCTAACACTCACTTCCTTTGACAGGTGGGCCTCCCCCTCGTCAGGTTAGTTTGCAGGTCAGTTGGATGTCACGGCGGATCAGACATGATGTGGATTAGCACGGTATTTATGTCCTGTGTCGCTCGGCTTCTTTTTCATAATGCAGTATGATAGTGCCGCATTGTCCATCTGATCCGAGTCCGCTTTAAGGAGCTTACAAAGATGCCGTATGGAATAAGACCATAAGTCCTAAACTAAAAACACCCCGGTGTATATCTGCCACCGGCTTTTATGCACCCCCAGGGATGCTGTATTTTGAAGTCATTATGAACATGCAGCACTGTACATGCATTAATGCCCTTGAGACAGACAGACCCTGGCTCATCCCCACGCCACGGAATTATTCGCGTTTACAATACAATAGCAACGTCAATGGATATACAGTGTTGCACTTTTCCATAACTGTAAATGTGTCTTCCGTTCGTTGCTGATGCATGAACACACATCTCAGCGCAGCTGCGCTTACATCCAAGAGATCATTATGATATTGAATGCCACGAATAGTGTAAGTGAATTTTTAAAAGCTCCGAACGCTTAGCTGCATTAAATCAATAATACAAAAGCGGCAGGGATCAGGGTACTGTAAATCCAGGAATTATTTATTGCAAATATATGAAAATCCTCCCCCTGCAATGGACTGAGCGTAAATCCTTCGTGGCTGCCGAGCAGCCGGAGGAGAGGAGCGCCACCACTGGAGGGCAACAAGGGAAGGATGGAGGGCTTATATTAATGTGTAAAACATGGCGATACAAAAGATGTGAAGAAACCGAAGACTCATAATGCGCCTCCTCTATAGCGCCCACTGCATGTAAAGAACGAAAGGGACGGTGGTGGCAGGTCGGCCTGCTGACCTCAGTCGAGACGAGAGACACGGGTGTGACGTTGGAGTTGTTGTGATAAGGAGGCGGCAGGAGAGGGAAGCAATGTGAGGCGGAGGCAGTTTGGGAGAGAGAGGGTGAGCGAGGGACTTGGTTGAGGCGCCGGGAAGAAAAGAAGAATTAAGACGCAGGGATCTGAGGGGAAAAAAAGCGAAGCAGGGGATGGCGATGGGGGGGAGGCGGACGTGGAGACGAGGGAGGGACGGAGAGAGGTATGGAGTGGGCCCGTGGAGGGTCTCCTCACTTTGAAGTCAGATTGAGCCGCGGCGTGTTCCGACACAAACGTTCACGTGGAATGGGGGAACAAATGCCAATAAAATGAGTGTGGACATAAAGGGAAGACGAGCGAGAGAAAAACAAATGTGCAGAAGGAAACAATGGAGGCAATACACTGGGCCATGCAGTATTAATCAGACACGGATGCTGCTCCAATCCACTCCATTTGGAGCTACACACACACGCACACAAACATGGACGTACAGAGGAGACCACCCAACGAAGGCAAAGAGGACAGCGTCTCCCTTGTGAGATTCTCATGGAATTTGACAGTGGCAACATTGAGACATAATGCAGGGTCTCTATAGTATGCATCCTGGCGTGTGTGTGTGTGTGTGTGTGCAGGGGGAGGGGCTGTAAAACATAATGGATGGGGATCCATTAGATATGAACTGTGTTTGAAGATCCTCGCCCTTTGACAGTGGGCTTGTGTGTGCGCGCGCGCGTGTGTGTGCGTGTGTGTGTGTGTGTGTGTTTGCTGGGATGCGGCGTGTGGGAGGATGAAGAGTAAACAATAAGGCAGTGGGAAAGGCCCAGAGGTTAGAGAGTCTATATGCTCTGCAGTTGGTTTTAATTAGGACCGTCGGCCACTGATCTCACAGAGCTCAAAGAGGACACTTTGGTGTGTGTGTGTGTGTGTGTGCAGGGGGAGGGGCTGTAAAACATAATGGATGGGGATCCATTAGATATGAACTGTGTTTGAAGATCCTCGCCCTTTGATAGTGGGCTTGTGTGTGCGCGCGCGTGTGTGTGTGCGTGTGTGTGTGTGTGTGTTTGCTGGGATGCGGCGTGTGGGAGGATGAAGAGTAAACAATAAGGCAGTGGGAAAGGCCCAGAGGTTAGAGAGTCTATATGCTCTGCAGTTGGTTTTAATTAGGACCGTCGGCCACTGATCTCACAGAGCTCAAAGAGGACACTTTGAAGTTCAGGCTGTGTGTTTTTTCTGTGCCCACTCCACTGACTGTTATAGAAGCAGAAAAGCTGCAGAGCTACTTTGTGTCATCTCCGTGTACTTTGCATTTTTTTTTTTTAAACACACTATTTTGTATTCGCTGAACATCCGTTGTCGCCATAGCGATAGAGATGAAAAATGAAAGATGTGTGAGGAGTGAGTTCCCCATGCTCCAACATTGACTAACTTAAAGTAGAAAGTTATTCCACTAACTTCCTCTTCTCCTTTGCATCATCCGTCTCTCTCTCTCTCTCCCTCTCACTCATCTGTCTTTACCCCCCTCCCCTTTTTTTTTTCTCCCCTTTTTTTGCATTCATCCTCCCTCCTCTTTTTTTTTTTTTTTTTCCTTCGCCCTCAGGTGCAGGACGCGGTGCGCTGTCGGATGGGGGGATGCAAGGATGACAGCGAAAACTCGCCAGACTCCTGCAAGAATGGACAGGTGCAGATCATGGTGAATAGCATTCCATTTCATCCCATATTGCATTATCCTCACACTAACATGAACCGGGCTGGAATTTTCCATGAGCACAGGAGGAGGGCGCATCTCGGTGCCCCAGCTCATTCCTGCCTCTCTCCTTTTTTTTTTTTTTTTTCCACCGCTTTCTACCCAGAGGCAAACTCGTTTTTGTTTATGCATTGTTGCATCTTTCTTTTCCGAATACGTTTTGAGAAATCCCATCCCATTGAAAATCCATTTCACTCTCAGCTGGAAGCAACCTTCCTGTGGTGTGGTAACAGGAAATACATTGTTGTACACAAATACCATTTTGGTTCAGTGTCCTGCTGGTCTGCAGCTAAAATCAATGCAGTTTTGACATTCTTGTTGCCTGTACGCATTCAGTAACTCAATATTGACCCTCCAGACTTCCTGTAGTACGGGAAACAGATGCGTCAGCATTTTTAATATACTTTTAATCTAACCTAATCCTTTGTCTTTCATTTGAGGTACCCAGCGGTCCACTAAGGTTATTGAGTGCGTTCTGTGTGACTAATAGTGTGATAAATCACGCAGACTTGAGTTGCCTTGCCAATGTCAGCGCAGTCACTGCGCCGCTATAATATCATGAGCGTCTCTCACTTTGCTGTTGCCTTTATTTCTCCCTCAGACCTGTTTGCGGGAACGATTATGGCTTTTCTGAGCGCCCCGCCGAGGTTATCAAGATTAAACTTTGGAGCCATCATTCTGCACGGGGCACTCGTTATGACACATTTCTGTCTCCGAGAGGAGCGTTACAGTCGATCTGTGCTTATTTAATTTTGGGTTAAATGTGTCGTTATCGCACTCAAACGGTTTGCAGTGTTGGCTGGTTGCTATGACAACTGTTGCGCGTAAGTGCATTATTGCCCCAGTTTTAGGTAAGATAAGATAAGATAAACCTTTGTCGTCCCACACAGTGGGGAAAATTGAGATTTTTCCTGGGTGTGTAACTCTTTTCACAGCAGCGCAGGGAAAACTGTTGGATGAATACCCTTGAGCGAGAAATGCATTGTGATAGATCATTTGCTGAGGCTGCCATCAGTAATATCAGGGCCATAATTACACTGAGCACCCTCCTCTTAGGTTTTCCTGCTGTACTCCGAGGAAATCTCATTACACTGTTAAACCCTTGGCATTTAGAAACATCCGAAAGATGCAGAGCTGTGGCTGCACCTCATCCTCGAATCCAAGCTCTCTTTACGAAAAAAAAAAAAATGAATGAATCTCTAATTGGATCTCAGAGCCCTCCTCTACAACGCTGCTGCTTTTATTTCCTCCATCTAACATTCCACCTTTTTATGTTTTCCCATTCATTTTTTTCATGCCATCAGAAATGTCCAAACGTGAGCTACTGCGGGCAGCAGTGTGGTTCCCTGCGTTACGGCACGCCCCCGTGCGCCTCGGCGTGCCCCCCGCAGCCCCTCCACCAACAGGCCTGCCAGCAGGGCTGTTTCCACAGCCTGCCCCGCGGCATCCACAACCCGGGGCTCGAGCACGCCCTCGCCCTCAGCCACGCGCCCCAGCATAGCCCCACGCCCACCAACACCCACAACCACGCTCTTAACCATAACCACGTCCACAACCACATCGGCGGCCTACCAGTACGTCACCCGTAGAGAAAACACACAGTTGTTATTAGTGTTTGTGAATAGTCAAGTCCGTAGAAGGAGCAAGGTGTAATCTGTAAAGAAAATAACCTGGGGGAAAAAAAAATACAAAGACAACTTGATTAGAACAAATACGCATGGGAAATAAAATGACAAACATGTTGATGTTTTGTTTACTCATTGCACGTTGAAATCTAAGTAGGAATAGTTTGAATAGTGCATGAATAGCAGCAGCCACTTGAATTATGCTCCATGCTAAAACCAAGTATTATGTCACTTTTTCATTTCTTTATTTTCAGCTTTGACATTATGTGCCACTGTCTTCGACAGAGGTCTGTTGCGGTGGCCTCATTATACCTAACCTGTGAGCCGTTTCAAAGAGTGAACGAGAGATGATTTGTGATTTGTTTTTCCCTAATTTGCTTGGGAGAGACAAACAGAGAGAAAGGGAGAGGTCTCTTTCATATCCTCATTCGTTCATTTAGACCCATTATGGGGCCGCGGGTGATTTGCGTACTAAGAGCTCCCCCATTTCCTCTGAGACCTTTACATATTCTGTCCTCCTCCTTTCTTTCTGGCTTTTCATTTCCCCCCTCTCCGCTTCCCTTTGCCTCTGTGGCGTGCCCAAACTGTCTAAAATCTGTAGTTTATTATCCAAACAAAGGCTTTTGTGAGTGTATCCCCCGCAGAGAAGGAAGCTCCGTGGCGAGAGGAGGAGGGAAGGAGGGAGGGCGGCGGCGGCGGCGGCGGCTGCATTAACAATGAGCCGCACGTTCACTAAAGTTTAGGAAAACTTGTGGCCATTTAAAGGACAATACTTTCTTTATTTTATCCACCGCCTTCTGGGGTTTTCCGGAATGTTTCCTTACCCTGAGGAGTAGTGCCACCCTGCATTCCTCAAGTGAATCCTACATCAAAGCAAATAAACATCATTTCTGCGCGTGCGAGAAATATCTAATCTACATAAAATCTGAATATCAGATGCAGTCTACTCGGTGTTGTGTGAATGTTTGTGTTAAGGTTGGCGGTGTGAATGAATTGTTAAAGCGTTTTTTGTATCCTCGCATTTATATATATATATATATACAGTATACAGTATATATATTTATGTAGTCCCTGGAAAAATAGGGTCGGCAAGGTTTTCCTTCACCTGGCACAGCGGATAATACGTTTTTGCAACTGAGTACATTTTTCCATCCTCGTTTCCATTCAGACGACACAGAGGTGACCGCTGAGGCATACGGCCGCATTTACGTACCTGGACAAAACTTCAAAACTTCTTTTTGGACGTGCCGTTGTGAACCGAAACGCGTCGTGAACAAATTGGGAGTGGTGTGTGTGTGGAATTCACACTATACTCTCTGGTCTTTCTCTTTTAAAAGGGCCTTTGGAGAAGTTTGCTAAAAAGACATAACTTTTTTTCCAACTCCTGTTCATAGACTATTTCTAATTGCCTGTCACCGTGGCAACAGATCCTTTCCTCATTCACGTTAAAGCCATTGATTCAGAGTCATTGAACACAGCATAACCATTTGAAATGCAATCACTCACCTGGCCCTGTTGTGCAGCCCCTGTTTTTCTAATGCAATGACTGTACTTGCACAAATACTCATCGTGTCTCCTGTCTCCTCGATCCTTGCCTCCCTCTCTCAGACGGATTTTGAAAAGGACGTGGACCTGGCATGTCAAACGGGTGAGTGATTCCTTCCAGCTGATTTCTCTTCATCTTTGTCTCTCTCTGTTTTTTTTCCTAATTTCCGTTGTCAGGATTAGCATTGCAGAGAGGGGGCATCCGGGGTGTGGTGTAACCGTCTTAGTTTCCTACCGTGCATGTTGGTGAAATGACAGGAGATGATGTGCTACATATCAACACAATATGGGCGCAAATTATTATGCCTTAAAAATCACGCTGATTCTGCCCTGTAAGTGTTGAGCAAGGCATATGTTGACGATATGGATGAGACTGTGTTTAATTGTGCATGATAATAACACCCCTCATTGTGTTCTGGCCCGTTTCACTCGCTGTTGAAGATACTCGTGTGTGTGTTTGTGTTACAATGTGTGCAATTGTACCACAATATACTGAATGTTGTGATTTATAATATTAACACAGCATCACTTTCCCCCTCCACCCTTGCAGAGAGAGGACACCCATGTAAGTTTTTGTTTTTTTTCCCCCCAACCGCCCTCCTTCACACTGCCTGGTCCTTTCCCAGCACTTCAGTAGTTCCTATAGATGAATCCAGGTTTGAAGTGAAGCTAAAGAATAATTACACACGTTCCGTTTGAACACGACAAGTAAAAAAAACACTTCGATCCATCTATAGGTGATTCTCTGGGTGTCCGCTGATGGATGCAGATGTGAACGGAATAATACACATCTGGTCCCTATCACATCACCCACAGAGTTTTTTTTTGGGGGGGGGGGGATCCAGCCTCAGTTTCCGATCAAATGTGCAACCCAACATAGTTTTCAGGAGAGTGGATGGTTTGCGTTACGTAATTGCTCTAGTATCGGATTTGCCGACCACAGAGTAAATGGTCCTGCCTCTGATGGCACGGTAAGAGCATGGTATTTAGCATGTACCCGCGGATGTTGTGATGTGTGACGGTAGATCTCAGTTAACACTGTGCCACATCAGCATGTTAGAGTGTGGAGTTATTGTGGAGAAATATAGACTATCTGCTTCTTTTTGTATGCACAACATGCATGAAAGCAAAGCCCAAAGCCACTGATAGTAGTTTAATGTTTTTTTTTATGATGTTATGAAATAAATACAGGCTCTTAAAAGAGGAAATACACATGCGTTTAAGCACATAAACACAAACAGACCCCCACTGATATGGGAGTAATACGCTGGTGAGCGAGCGAGATATGGGACAGCGCTCGGCAGCCAGGGAATTTGGCTCCATTTCATTTGAGGCTGCACACTGCAGCTTGTGCCGAGGCACTTTCCCCAAGCTAATAAAAAATCCTGGCTCACCAGCAAATCTGGAGATGGAGCATCGACTTAATGTCACGGTGTCAGAGGCGGAACTCATATTAGTTACAGTGAACCGTATAAGCCCAGAATGAGAAGTGAAACTTTTATTTGGCGATGCGATCTGTCCCAGCTGCATAAACAAACTCCAGTATCAGGCCCTAATTAAAGGCTCCTGTCTGTTGTGTGTCTGCTCTACGGCATAAACTATATCAATTCATTTCCACGTACTGTACCTCTTTTTTTTTCCCCCCGAACATTTTTTGTGCTTTTTCTCTCCACCCACTCCTAAACTCTACACCTCTGCTTCTGGCTTTTTTTTCCTCCCTTGTCGTCAACTACCCGAACTCCCGTTGGCCCCATCTCTGCCTCACCCCCCTATTTGTCTGCCTGACTTCCTTTCCCCCCTCCTGCAACCCTCCTCCAGTTATTTTCAAGGAGGTCAACACCTGCAACCCAGCCACCATCACCGGGACCCTTTCCCGCATCTCTCTGGATGATGAAGACGATCCCAAGCTGGCTTCCCTTCAGGAGGGTGGAGTCGGAGTCAACTTCAGCTCCCTCCCCGGGAACATCCCCCCTCCCAACCTCATTGTCCAGGTAGCGGAATTTGAGATGGTCAGTGTTTTATTTATCGGACGCCAATGTGCTCAAGCAGTTGATTTCTTGTTTTCACACAAAGGTGCCACAAATGGGCCTGAACGAGCTGAGTGATACGTCCCTGAAGAAAGAGGTGAATGTGGATCAGCAGAGGCAGCAGCGCAGCGGCGCTCCAATCTACCTGTGCACGGAGAGCGGCCTGGGATGGGCGCGCCCGCCGCCGGCCTCCTCCAACAATTCCCAGGACGGGAGTGCCGGAAGTGGCGGAAGCGGAGGAGGAAGCGGCGGTGGAGGGGAGGGAGACTACATGGTTTTACCCCGTAGGACGGTCAGTCTCAAGCCCCCAGGGCTCTCCTCCCAAGGTGGCCTGGGACTAGGCGGCGAGGACAAGCCCCTTAACATCACGGTGGATGATCCTCCCTTCCCTCCGCCCCCCTCGCCCCTGACCCTGCACCCCGCCGAGAGCGAGGCCTACCCGGCCGATTTTGTGCCGTCCAGCGTGGGCGACATGAACATCACCATGAACCTCAACCGCTCCTATGGGACGATCAAAACCATGCCCCACGGGCACGCCCACGCCCACATGATGCCTCAGGGCGGTCACGTGCACTCCCACGGAGGACACATGCACACCCACGGGCATTCACTGCAGCTGAAGCCGGGCCAGAGGCCGTCGGTCCGACAGATTCTGACGGCGGGACCGACCGTGGAGAGAACCAGGACCCTGCCGCGGAACCTGGGCAGCACCAACGCCAACTCCAGCATCTCAGCAGGATCCCTGGAGGTGGGTGAGAGGGAGGAGGGGGTGGAGCTTATCCACCATGGTTATATTGAGTGAGGTTAACAGTGGCAGATTTATGAGTTAAAACACAAAATCTATGTAATAGTCTTAAGTCGCCCAATATTATCCAAGTAGCAATTATTTTTCTACCAAGAAAAAATAAGTTGTAATATAAAAATTCCTGTAATTTTCAGCAGAGACATAATTATCCTAGCTGACTGAGGCTGTGCGCGTGTGTGTGTGTGTGTGTGTTTGTGCCCGTGTGTGAGCGTGCGTGCTACTACCTCTGAACCATATAAGGTGCCATAGCAGATGGACTGAGACAGAAAGGATCAAAGGAAATACTCCTGTTGAATGCCTGCCCACCTTAAATTAACAGACACACGCAAATAAGCACAAACAAAAACATGTACACACACGCACACGTTTGATCTTCCCGCAGTGGCATCTCGCTGACTCACAACGTTGATTAAAGAGGTGGAAACGACACTTTTGCTGAAAAGTGCAGATGCTTAATTTAGGGCTGAGGATGTTAAGGACGAGTCATTAGAACTCGTAAAACAAAATCCCTGTCAGAAGAGCTGTGAGTGCACTCGCAGCCCCCCCCCCCTGCAGAGGAACCTGTGGAATGTAATTTACTGCTATAATTTCGCCTAGTTTAAATATGCTTGATTTGGAGTTGGATTTGGAGTGTGCCTCAAGATTAAATCACAGCAGTCTTTTACTCCCCAATTCAAACACGGTGACACATAATGGAGGGATCATGCAAGTGTGCTCACGGTGTTCACCTCTTTGTTGAGTCTGATCCAATTTTACTTAGAGGGAAAATTGAATAAGACTCTCTCAATCAAAGTGTTAAATAAGGTTCACGGGGCAAATGCTCTGATTATCGCACCCTCCTAGAAACCTGTGGAAGTACGGTTTGACAAGAATTAATATCTTTATAAAACCAGCTGTTGGCTATAGAAATCGTATTCAGACTAATAGCCCCTGTGTCGCTGAGTATTTCTTTTCGGACAATCATGCCGACACATCATTGCAGCAACTCGCAGTATCCAGGAATACCTGGTGAATGTTGTATGCGTGAGTTAATGACTGTTTTATGTGTGTCCCCCAACAAAACATGCAATATACTTTGTGTGTATGCATGTTGCATGTGTACCATGATACAAAGCAAACTCAAATCACGGAATCTCTCTGTTTCAGGTAAGGATGTCCCCTGTAGGAGGAGAGTGATTGCATTGTTTGGTAGGCAGCCGTAGGTGAAGAGGACATTTTAGAGAGAGAGAGAGAGAGAGACGTGCCTCCCTATCTCTTTGCATTGCTTTACCTTCTAAAAGCTTGGATGCCAAAGCATCAGATCAGCAACCCTGGCCCTTGCAAAGAGCGACTGCGCCTTTTAACTAACTGTGGAGTGCCGCCCTCCTCCTCCCTGCCAAATGCAAATCTGGCAGACAACAAGCGAGAGATAGGAAGTCGGAGATGGAGCGTAATGCGATGCAGTGTCAGGGCCAGATGAGCTGGAAATGTCTGCAGCTGTTAAATTGGCTGCTTGTGTGCTTCGCCGTAGCTGTGGAGGCGCACGAGCAGAGAGAGAGGGGTGGCGTCCCAACAAGATTACAAGGGCGGAAGCCATTTCTCATACATTTGTTGCGTCGCTCTTTTAATTGGAGCAAACTCCAGCAAATGTTCTTCAACAAAAAAAAAATGAAGGGAATGATTTATGCGGGAGTCGTAATGCTTATATTTGAGACTATATGAGCCGAGAAATTATTATTTTCCTTCTAATTCTGGGTTATTCCACTTCACTAATCTTATTACCCTGAATAATTTGATATTTGCTTTGAGAGAATATCTGTATCATGTCGAGTCGGCAGGCGCATATTAGCACTTGTTATTGAACAACGGCTCCTCAGGGAGACCAATAGAGACTACTCAAGTGCAGTAGTGGTGGAGGGGTGGTCATTGATGCTTTCTTCTCTCCCCCTGCCCTCCCCTCCCCCTTCCTCCTCCAGAGGAAAAGGGTACGGTACTCTGAGCTGGACTTTGAGGTAAGATCTCACCCCTCCCTGTCACCAGCCTGTCTCTGCTTTCTTGTGCTTCTGCCAGGACTTGAGTAACACGTAGAGGAGCAATAAGCACAGCTACCCCCCCCCCTCATGCATATCCAGCATTCGACTGTTTCAGACCTCCCTCACGTAGTGTGCTGTTCCTCCAACCACAGCCTTAAAAATGCCCAAATCTATGATATCATACTTATTGAATTGGAGTTGCTTTAAAATGTTTGTGTCAATTAATCATAGTTTTATGCAAAACAATTACCAAAAAAAAAACAAAAAAACATCACACTAATATGTATGATGCTGTCATGTCATCGTTTGGGTTTCCTGGTTGAAGAAACGGCAAATAGAGTGCTTTTTGTGTCTGAATGAGTCCCTAGTGAATTTAGTTCTAGACGCGTATGTGGCAGTAGTTGATTGGCTGGTTATATCTGTCGGAACGATATGGGTTGGCAGTGTGCGAGTACGTTTGTGTTGGAATGAAACCTGGGTGACCTGGGAATCTCCAGTCTCCATCAAGCACAGAGTTAAAGTCCAGTACTGCTTCTTTGTTTTGTTTTTATTTGACCCCTTTGTGAAGACTGGACATTCACCTTCCACCATGGAGATCGTGTTTATGCTGTAGTAGTGCATTGAGCTGTGACGGGCTACTAACAGCGAGTGTGGCTGTGGCTACTTTACTGCTCTGGCAAATTTACTGTATGGTCGTAAATGGCCGCTGCATGAGCGAGGAGACATCAACTCTAATCTCATCAATCGACTTTAGACATTTGAGAAAGGTTGAAATCACTAAAATAGCCAGAATATTAAACGCAATAAATGCAAGGTAAATTCAACTCATTTTAAACCATATTTGATTCCAAAGTACGTTTGCCCTCCAGATTTGATAAAAATACATTTTAAACGTATTTACCAGTTTTAAACCCAACTATGAATATAGTCATGTAGTGTACGTGATACTTTTCTCTGTAATTAAAAGGGCACTGCAGCGATTTAGTGTTGCACTGGCTGGTGAAACTTAAGATATCCAGATTTTCCCTTCTGATGACATCATCAGGTTTTTTTTATTCTGATGGCTCGTCTGAGCTGTATGTGTACATTTTGGTATTTGCTCCTTCAAACTGGCAGTCTTTCATTTAGAGGTTAAGACAGTCACCCACCTGATGTCACACTTTAATCAGATGACATTTGAAAGTCTAAAAAATAAAACGAGAAAAAAAAACACACTATGACTACAGACAAGGACGTACCAAAGACAAAAAAAGGGGGAAGCAGAAAGACACATATCAAGGAAGCAGCCGGAGCATCTGAGCCGATCTGAGCTGGGCCGAGTTGAGAATGGCCACGGGAGTGCAGTCGTGCTCGGAGAGGGTGCTGGAATCGTGCCCCGGTGTCACTTTCAGCGTTCGCAATCTGCTTCCACGATTAGTGACTGTCGAGCGGCTCCGGCTCTGCGCGTTAGCACGGAGCGACAACAGCAGTGGCACTGACAAATGTAGTTTGCTGTCAGAGAATTAGAAGATCTGGAATATAGCTGTCGTCTAGACGGACATATTCACACCACAGGGACCATGGCACTTTTTTTTTTTTTTTTTTTTGCCAAATGTCACTTCACACTGGGTCAGAGCTAAATTCCGCTCCATCTGTTCCCCGTTTAATGAGTTAGACAGAATCCGGAGTTAAGAGGCCCGCCGGCTATAAGGGACCAACCGGCCTGTAACAATGGCTCTTCTGTCACTCATCACCAAATTTTCACTTAGAGGAACTCCTCCTCCTCCGCTCCCTGCTGCCAAGCAGGAAGTGGATGATGTGTGAGCCAGCAATCCATCGATCTGTCCGCGTCCCTCTCTAACCTCTTTGGTGGCTGGCATCACTGCAGTCCCACAGCTTTTTTTTTACCCATCCCCACTGCTTGCCCATATAATACCCCACCCCCCCTACTATCCCCCCTCCTCGTCCATTTGGCTTTTTTTTTTTATTTTTTTCTTTCCATTTGGTTCATTTTTTGCTGTCCCTTCCTTTTTTTTCCCTTCCAGAAGGTGATGCACACTCGCAAAAGACATTCTGAGCTGTACCATGAGCTCAACCACTCGTCCAAGTTCCACACCATAGACAGGTATAGCAGGGACGCAGCCATGTCCTCATTCAAGGTAAGACCGTTGTCCAAAATTTGGGATATAAAGATCCCACTGTACCCCTGCACCTCCACTCCCTCACAATCTTAAAATCCCATCCCTGTTATCACCAAATAATTGACACTGAGAAACAGTAATGGGCCTCACAGAGTGTCGTCAGCACTGGATAAATATGATTTTGCATTTGCTTTTTAAATGCAGTTTTCAGGCGAGTGTAGTCATAAAAAATGGAAGCATAACTCCCAGCCTTTTACAAACACGAGGTACTTTTTGAAGCGGTTGTATTCATTATGGTGACTTTTTAAAATTCCCAGCCAAAGTTCTTAGAAAGGAACTTGAATGTAACATGAATACTGAATAGGCTGTATTCCCTTTGCCATTTGATTGATTCACCGCTATACTTATTGTCAGTCTGTGGGGATTTGAATAATACAAATTCATAAATACAACTTTAGAGGCACATTCTATGTCTTTTTAGTGTAAATCCCTTTGTTTTGCCTCACTTAATTCATTCTATAGCTTGTGATTGATGGGTTATTAAGTATGTGTAAAAAATAAATAAATAAATAAAAATTTGATTACGTGAGCTGATAGGTGACCGATCAATCAGAACTAATGAAAGTAAAACAAATAATGCATAACTATTTCCCACATCACTATAATGCACTGCTTTACCTCTATACCCACAAGTGCTTTGACTTTGCCTGCTACACTGGTGAATATTCTGTCTCATGGAATCACTGTACTGTATTTCATGTGTGTGCGCCTGGATTGTTACAATATGTATGTATGTATGTGTGAGTGCGTGTGTGTGTGTATTTCAGCGGGATGCTTGGGAGGGTACCTGTGGAGCTGGAGACACACAGGAGCATCTCTGAATCATTAATACACCATTAGCCGAAGACAAAAGAGTCCCCGCTTGCCCCGCACTGACCTTCAGAGGGGCCAGCTTCATTAAAAATTTAAATACACACACACGCATCCACTCGCGCAGTGGCCCCGCACTCTCCTCATGCGAGGCTCCGGCGCGTGGAGCCATGATGAGTTAGTCAGCCTTGATAGGTGTACTTTCCCCGGGCATCGGTGGCCTGCTGGTTCACGTCTAATTTACACCGCCAGCAGAGGAACAGAAGCCAGCCTGACATCGCTCATTTTCACTGTGCCATGTAGGCACACACTTATTTTACACACACACACGCGCGCGCGTGAGCACACACACATAAACACGTTTAGTTGCGCCACGTCTTGATGGAGATTTTTTCAGAAGCGCGGTCCGACTCCCCCGCTCGTTAATGCCAAGCAAATAGAGAGAAGAAATGGCAGGCTGCCTGCAAAAGGCATCAGCCATATATTAGAAGTCTGGTCCTTAACAGTTGCGCCGCGGCATGCTAATGTGCCTCTGAGGGGAGCTCAGGTGGGCTTTGAGATTTTGCCCAAATGCAAAAAGCAAATGAAAGGCCCGGCCGCAAGTAAGAGATAGGCCGCATTCAAACGAATTAAGGCAATTTAGGAATGCACGACTCCCGCGGTTTAATGACGTCGTGCAAGTTATGAAATGAAAAGGGAAGAGGCAGCTGGAGATGTGGCCAACTCGTCCAAATCCATTATGTTAAAAGTGAGTCGTCGGTTCACTTAACTGTGAATAATTACACGCATAATGCTATCAGCGTCGGGCCTCTGACAGGACCCAGAAACGCAGTTCAGTTTCACTGTTGTCAACATCTCACTTTGAGAGTCACCCTCAGACACGGACATGCTGACTATACCGTAATTATGGAGATGAGAAGAGAGAGTGTGCGTGTGTTTGGGCGGCGGGTGGGCGAGTGGGTAATGGGTGTGTGTGTGTGTGTCCGTACACTTGCATATGAGGGTGCTTATGTATGTGGCCGCACGCCCTGTGTGCGTGCTTTTCCCACTCGTCTCTCTTTGTTGGTGTTTGGGATCAGTGTGTTGTGCTCGTGTTTTGCGTTTGAAGCACATAAAATGTGTTTAGGAGCTTGAGCTATGATATGATTGTTTCATAATAACTTTGATGTCCTCCTTGCTTTGCCGAGACACCGACAGTAATATCTACGTATATTAAAACGAGTGCTGCCAATTTAATAGCCAACATAATTGCACTTGGCTGGTGTGACTTGTAAAGTACTGTGGGACCTGATATTCATCCTAAACTTCATATGGCCAATTGACTAAGTCCCTTAATGACAAGGACTGGTGAACATTTAACCTTTATGATATAAACTTAGGGTAGTAGAACTAAAAGCTGTCTATTGATGGGCCATCAAAATTAAACAATGATATTTCTAAAACTTTTTAACCCCGCTGACCTTTGTGCAGGAGTCTCTCTCTCTCTCTGTCTCTCTCTCTGTCTCTCTCTCTCTCTGTCTCTCTCTCTCTCTCTCTCTCTCTCTCTCTCTCTCTCTCTCTCTCAAAGTGCCTAAACAGCTTTTTAACCTAAACCTACACCCTGTGGCCCCTTCTAACCACTGTGGGGCTGGTGTTGGTCCCCCACAGGTCCCCCCTCCCCCTCCGCCGAGGCACAACGTCGAGCCGTCGCTCGAGCGCCGATCGTCCCTCGTTTACAAAGAAAGTCAACGTAAGAAATAAACCGCCCACATAAAGCCCGTGCAGTACAGCCTCTCTTAAGTCGCCCCCCCCATAAAGCCCGTGCAGTACAGCCTTTAAGTCGCCCCCCCCCCCCCCTAAAGTAGGCCGATGAGTGGACGCGCTAGATGTCCCCTGTGTTTATCCCGTAGTTTGCCACTGTTTGTTTCCGCAGATGTGTTTTTTCACGCTGCAGTAATGGACGTTCCACAGGAAATTGACCTTTGCTGGAAAAAAGCCTCTCTCAAACTGTGATTGCGCAATCATTGCTTAGCAACTGTAACCGGCGACAGCAAGCCTGTCGAGCTGTGTGTGTGTGTGTGTGTGTGTGTCTGAGGGAGAGGGAGAGAGTGTATTTTTTCTAGTAATGTAAAATAATTATTTACCTGGATTACCTCAGTCTTTATCCAGTAATCAGTTTTGAAATTAACAGTGACAAACTATGTGTTTACGACATGTAGCTGCTCATCTACTTCCTGTCAGCGCTGTCTCATAGTGAAGTGACTGTAGTTGATAAGCTTTAATGGTCGATGATCTTCCGGTGATGTGGTGGTGTGAAAAGGTTTGGTGCATCACAGCGTCTTCCCCCTAGTCGTCACCATTCACGCAATAAATGCCATTTCCCCTCCTCCATCCACTCCGTCGTGTACACATTCACACGGACCTATACAATCTGGACTCTGGATTTGTAAGGTGGTCTGATGCAGGACCTGGTTTATTTTTTGGTGTGGTGTTTAGCTGTTTTTGGTATTGTGCACTCATTGTTGTAGCGCACCCCAGCCGCCGTGTCCGTTTCAGTGCCTGAGTTGATCCCTGTGATTTAAACACTCTAACCAAGTGATAAACGAGTTCATAAAGACAATGAGTCATCCAAACGGATTTCTAATCACCTCATAAACCACGATGTTGCGTCCATAAACCGACTCATTGGCACTGAAATGGGACAGACACCATGCACTTTGTTTGGGTGCTGATGAGAGTATGGTCAGTGTGGTCATACAAAAGCTTCCACAGAGACCTCTGTGGAAAGATAGGATCACTGTGTTGGCTGTGGTGAGGAGATGAGTGAATTTCAGAAAATGTCCCAAATCTGTATTTTTTTTTATTATCATCATTCTGTGTCACTGCAGTGGGCTTAAAGTGATCTCGGGCAGTCCATGTAATATCGTAGATGGAAGCCACCGACTTCAATCTCTTCATTTCATGCTTTTCTTGCCCTTTCCTACTCTCTCCATGTACCCCCTCCCTCCACCCCTACCAAGAACCTTCTAAGCGCATAAGAAGATGGACAAATGGAAATTAAGGGGAAAGATGCAGGCACACTATTCCAAGGCTCATTATTATCCTCCTTGTTTCAAATCGCGTTCTCTGTCTTTTTCTGTTAGGCCGCTGAATCCAGCAGAATGGGACCTGTATACAAAAAATATATAAATATGGCCCTGTTCAAATTTCTGTTATTCATAATAACACCATATAGTGAAGAGGACCTTTAAATTCCACCCTGCAGAATGTCTTACTGGTAAACTATGGCTATGAAAGGTCACTTGCCGTTATGTATATATCTTTGTGTTGGTGCCGAAGACCGATTAGAATTTCAAATGCAGAGATAGGCGCAGTAACTTGTCTGCATAGTTTTTATATCAGCGATTAAAGTTTCAGAGGTCATGGTCAGATAATGTCGAGGTCAGTTGCTGACCTTCAATCAAATATTTAAAAAGTTTTACTGCCCTTGTAAAATAATACATATATTTTTTTTTTTCATATTTTTATACATAACCTAGTCCACTGAGGTGAATGTGAATTATGCTTAATTCAGAAAAAGAACATTTTCCAACCCTGCTTTGTTTTAAGTACGTTGGTTTCTCTGGCAGCGGCCATATGGCCAGCAGAGCAATGGAGCAATGGAGTCTTTTTTTGGTCAGATAATGTCGAGGTCAGTTGCTGACCTTCAATCAAATATTTAAAAAGTTTTACTGCCCTTGTAAAATAATACATATATTTTTTTTTTCATATTTTTATACATAACCTAGTCCACTGAGGTGAATGTGAATTATGCTTAATTCAGAAAAAGAACATTTTCCAACCCTGCTTTGTTTTAAGTACGGTGGTTTCTCTGGCAGCGGCCATATGGCCAGCAGAGCAATGGAGTCTTTTTTTTTTTTATTCCTCGTTCCTAATGGAGACATAGATGCAAATGGAGTCGGCGGGGTCACGGAGAGGAAGTGTGGATATCGCGCTTGTTCCATCGCAGGATGTGCGCTAATATTTGGCTCCTTTGGTCTCTGTCACTGTGGAACGAGCCTGTCGTTTTCCCATCCTCTCCACGGGGGTTCAGAAGGTCGTAACATATTTTGCATGCAGTGCCCATTGATGCGGTGGCGTGCCTCTCTGTGTGTGGGCTGGACTGTGTGTGTGTGTGTGTGTGGAACAGACAGTGTGCGTCTGGCATAATGGGCTGGCTGATGCATTTTTTCTTCAGCTCTGAAATGGGATACATTTCCATGCCACGGTCTGCTCTCCTCTGCTGTGTTCTTGATTAAATGAAGTGTGCCTGGCTTCCCTCTCCAGATAGACGACAGGAGGAGATGTGCTGAGCGCAGTGGGGTGCGGAATAAGAGACAAAGGAAACCAGAAGTGTACTTTGTTGTGATTTCACTCATGCTAGATCAGAGCGGGGATGGCGAGCACATTTCCGGCTATGAAATATGTATTTTGCAATTCAATCTAAACGGCCGGAGGCGTGTGGGAGAATTCTGCAATGAAATCTTGCTTGATCCGGCTCCATATGGAAATGCATTGTGGTCTAGGAGGGCTTTTTTTTTTGCCTCTTAAGAGGGAGGTTTGACACTGGGTGCCCTGTTTATGCATCCGCGGCCAGCATTGGTGTCCGTTATGGACGTCACAACAATGTTGTCAAGCCAGTGTGGGGGAAATTTAACGGAGGTAATGTGAGCGCTTTGAGAACTTCGCGTGTATAAATTGACGATGCCTTATTTGGCCGTAGGTCTTGATAGTCAATTTGCCGACATTAAGCTGAGGGGCTTCAATTACACATTCCAGCAATAAAGCATCCTCTCCTCTTCCTCTTCCTCCTCCTCAAATCTCACTCTCACCTTCTAGGCATTCCTCCCGGCTTGACATTTTCTTCTCTTGCCGTCTCCCTCGTCTTTCCATTTCTGCCTCCAAACTTGGCCCTCAGTGGCTTGTTTGAGACATTAATTGATGAATGAATTCCTCTCATTAGCTTGTTTTTAATTATTACCTTGCCGCCCCTCGTCTTGGCGCCAAGTCTAAACTCCTTTTTTTTTCCCCACATAAATTGCCCATGAACACCGAGGGCTGCCGGAGTGTAGCTCCTGCGCACGGGTTCCATCAGTGGCTCCTAATGAGGGGACGGTCAGCCCAGGCGGAACAAGCCCCAACACTGGCTTCATGCACCAAGAGGCACAATACTAATTTCGATCATTTAGTGTCCTTGGGCCAATTAACGGGGAGGTGAAAGGGGCCAAATCCGCTGGCTGGAACTTGTTTTCGCTATAGGAACAGTGGCCTTGGATTACAGCGCGCCGTGCTGCACAAACGCCCGGACAGCAGCGGACCGAGCCCGCGTGGCTGATTGCTCGTTTGTTTTGCAATGTGTTGCACTAATGGAATTTATTTGCCCTACATTCTCCAGATTTTGGCTCCTTTGAAGGCCCTTATTACTAGTGACACAGATTCCTTCCCTAGCTAAAGGGTAAACGGTGCGAAAGACTGATATACCCACAAAGTCTATGTCTGTTACCCCTTATAAATGAAGCCGGCGCTGAATCTAGATTATCGCTATCTTCACGTTAAAAATGAAATAACGAAAAGTGCCAGTCAAGTTCTGATAGCCACTCGATCTCCTCCTGCATTGTTTGATGTGACTTTCATTTCCTTCGTGTATACATGTGATTCAAGTTTGTGTCACGCGGGCCTCACACTCCCTGCATGACTTTTATTTGCCACATTTTATTGATTTCTCTATTTTTTTTCCCCCCCCACTCCCCCTGTTTTGTCATGTCATGTTGCATGTCTGTTGTCCCGTCTCAGTTTGAACGTAGCCAGACAGTCAGCAGAACCATGGGCATGCAAGTCAACAAAGGTAAAGTTAACCCACTCACCACCTGTGTTACACCGTCATCCGTCCCATCACACTCATCCATCACACTCAGCCGTTATGTCCATTGTCTGAATAGAAATAATGGAATGTCACAACACAGTTGCTGAGGTGTCACGAGTAGTTTTTTTTTCTGCTTATTTCCCCTTATCCCCCACAAAAGCCGAGTTACTCGAGAAACTCTTCACATCTTCTCTCAAAATCTGGTGTAGCACGTCTGTCTGTCACTTCTAATTTTGTGCGACAGTCAACAATGTGACAGCACAATGTGTTTAGGTTGGTTGCGGTGCCACATTACCTCTATTCACTTCCTGCTTTGCCTGCAAAAGCATAACGGGAAGTGCTCTCATGATGGCCCTAAAAAGTCTCCGGGGGAACACTATAACTGTGCTTTTGTAACGGTGGCCATTGTTCTGGTCAGCTTTCACTGAATCAAAATGAAAATGCTTACCCCTGATTCCATCCTGACTGCTGAAGGTGCACGAACTGTGCTTTTTTGAGAGGAATTATTTTCCAGCTTATGACTCTTTCAAGGCTGATGAGGCGGAAATATAAAGGCACTCATTACAGTGACTGAAATTGTCCTGAAAATAAGTTTGCTTTATATTACCTTAGAGTCGGTTTATCGCGGGTGGGTGATAATTTGCATCCTGCCTCCCATACCTGACGTATTCGGCTTTTCATAAATGGGCTTTTATCTGCAGTAAATGTCGTGAAAAAGCACGTATGAAAGAGAAAAACTGAAATTGCATATGCCACATGGAAAAAAAAAAAAAGGAAAGCCGGAGACAAGCGTCCTATTTCGAAATAATCCTTATTTCCAGTTTTGTTTCTTGCAGCTCATTGTTAAAAGAGAGAGAATACTTTTTCACCGAAAGCACTCGATAAGATTCCATCTGTGATGCAGCTGTCTGTTAAATAAGAAAGCAAGAAAATAAATAAGAAACTGGTGTTAACCAATTTCAATAAGTGTGCTCTCTCAGCCCCAGCAGATGAGCATGTCACATTTGACAGTAAATCAAGACGGCCCGAGGCAATCGGCACAGCCGTCGAAATGTTTTGAATTGTAAATTCTTACGTTTCATCACCAAAAAGTTTGTTGTTGGGTACTTAAACGCCCACACACGCGCTCCCCCACTCTCTTTTAAGCAGCTCGCCCGGAAATTATGGTCTGCAATTTTCTCTGCTGATTTTTGCAGGGAAAAATTAAATCTGAACTTTTCTCAGTATCAGTAAATAGTTGGAAATATAAAGAACTTCCAAAACATGAGCTGTAACGCTTCTTGTGCAATAGATGTCGTGTCGTGGCACTTAAGCCCAGCTCACTTTACACCCACATGCTTTCCATTATTTGATCTTTTTATATCGTCTTGGCTGTCAGTGTTGGCGCCGCATGTAGAATCTCCTCCGTCACCCTCCTCAGGTTCCAGTCGTCCTCTAAGGTCAGGATTTTTTAAAGCACCTCTTGTCACCGCGCCGCTCGACAATGTGTGTTAAGACCACGCTCATGTTTGCGCACGTATGAACGTATCCATGTTTCTGTCTATGGGCCCATGTTATATCCACTCATGAGAGGGCTGGTGAGTGGGAATGAGAGGAGGAGGCAAAAGGGAGGGAGGGAGGGAGAGAGAGAGAGAAGGAAAGGGGGTACAGTGTGAGCACAGAGCAACCTGCCGAAGGTGTGGGAACAATGCAATTGTTTCAGGGCAGCGTGGTCAGTGACTATGATCCCCTCCCTCTCTCCCTCTCGCCCTCCTTTCTTGTTCTCTGTCTCCCACCTCTCCCTCCCTCTTATCATCACCCCCCACCACCCCCACTTGTCTTCTCCCTCCCATTTCATCACCACAGAGGGAAAAGCGATGGAGCATTTCGTCTGCCGGAGGTGAAAAGGACTCGTCGAGTGTAAGTAGAGGGAGGGAGGAAAAGGAGGGATGAAATGGGGCTTTGGGACAAGGAGGTGGAATGGAGGCGGGCGAGGGATGGCAGGACGGAATGGATAGACACGCAGAAGCAGCGCAATCACGTTGGCCTAGTCTCCCCTCGGATGAAGTCGGGGCTCAACTGCAGCATTACCCGCACTCCTGCATCACAAAAATGTTCCTCCGCCAGCATTCAGCATGCAAAGTGGCTCCCAGATTAGGCCCTTTGTATTCATTCTGCCAACTGTCAGACCGTGACGCAGGCAGAGCCATAATAGGGCTGATATTGCCCCCTAGCGTTGGGGCGGCAACCGTCGCACTGCAAGACGGGGGGGGGGGGGGGGTGTTTGCGCGAGTGTGTGTGTGTGTGTCCCAGATGAAGAGATACAGTCTTGAGGAGCTCAAAGGGAGGTCGAGGTCAAGGCCAACGCAGATTTGACTCTTCACAGCTCTTTAGGATACATGTATGAAGGCCACGTATGTGGAAAGCATCGCAAGTAGTCATGTATATATCGTTTTTTGTACTTTTTGGACAATTCCATTCCCAGCTCGCAATTGTGAAATCATCGCCTGCGAGATAACAAGTCTGATTTGAATAATGACCCTTCTCTGATGCATTATGCCCCCCCCCCTCCCCCTCCTCCCCCCATTTGTGTGGAAGCCACATCTGTCAGTCACATGCAGCAATCACAGAGGTCCAAGGGTGTTGTGCTTTTATCTGTTAATCCGAAAAGTTTTGTGTTTAACTGCAGGTAGGTTCTTTTTCAGGGGTTTTTGTTCTTTTTAAAGCTGAATAACATCCTCGGTGATCTGTTCATTTCTGTGCGAATGCTGAATTTTCCAAAGGTTAGAGCTAAGATCAACCTCAGTTTCTGTGCATGCATATTTAATTCTTTCATTGTGCATACCAGCTCGAACTGCCCTGAGCAATTATATTTTATTACAGCATGGGTCATGTTCCACCATGCCTTCATTATAGCCATTGGGATGAAACTCTGTTTATGATAGATTTTCTTTTGATTTTTTTATGAATATTAAATATGAAGTGCCCACCAAACTGAAATTCAACTAACATTTTGGTAAAGACACTGGGTAAATAAGTGATGCTCAGGCAAGAGAGCTGTTGTAATGTTTTAATGAACCTTCCTTTTTCTCAGCTGTGACTCAGCTCAGAAGAAGGACGTTACTTGACTTTTGCATCCTCTCCACCTCCATGCGGCACCTTCAGCTTAAACGTATTTGTTTCCTTTGTCTTGTCCTCCTCTCTCCATCAGGACAAGTCCACCCCGGAGGAGCAGAGCTCCTGGGACAGCTTCAAGAACATGACCCCCGAGCTGTCCATCGTGCCCGGGGAGCAGAAGGACCGCATGGAGCTGCACAATAAGAACTGGGACTCCTCCTCTGCTAACACACCCGACTCGTCCGAGGGCGACTTCCAGACTGAAGTGTGAACACACACGCGGATGTACGCACACTCGCTCTGATCACGGCATACAGAGATACTGAATCCTGTGGAAAAGCTATACATAAGTACCTGATTTTTGGACCTCTCTCACACACACACACACACACACTCTGCTCCCTGTCTCCTGCAATGTGCTCTATGGGATCCTAAACTGTATTTGTTTACTTCTGCAGTGGACAGACATGGAAAGAAGACTGTTCCACTACTATATTTTCGCAAAGACTATTGAAAAAGATGGAACAGGGGCTTGATACGTCTGTGGTTGAGGAAAATTTTTAAATGAACTTAACAAAAAAAAAAAAAAACACTATGAAACACTTATTTCTGAGAAAAAATGTCTTGATTTTATTCTGGAGAGAGAGAAAAAAAAAGAACATCTCTGTCAATTGTTTGATGATTTGGGGGGTAAAAAAAAAGAATATTTCTGCACCGTTCAGTTCTTCTTTTTTTTTTATGGCAAAGTGTAGAAAAATCTCACTGAGGTTTTTCTCGCACTCCTCCTCCCAGCACCCTGCTTTCATTTATTACCTGTTCACTTCTAATGGGTGTAAGACGGCATTCAATCTCTCACTCTTTACCTTTTTTTTTTTTTTCCATTCTATTCTTTTTTCCTACTTAACATTTCATCATTTTATAAGTATTGGGGATGGGGGACGGGTAAAGAAGCTGCTCATTGATTTGCCATTCTCTGCTTTTTTCAGGTTACCGTTCCACAGTCCCATCCATCCCTCCCTCCCGCATCTTCCCCGTCGACATTGTATCCTCCCTCATTTTGTGTATTTTCTAAATATGTGGTCCCCTATGGCTTGAAACTTTTAATGAAAGAATTATACGATTTAAATCAAAAAATAACCAGCCCAGTTGTGTTCTATGGTCTCACTGCACTGTTTCACTTTCAGTGTGTTTTTTTTGTTTTTTTTCTCATTTCCTGTGAGAATTAACCCCTCATGGAACCTTAAAAGAAATGATGTAGGACTCACTGCAGATAATTGTGAGATTGCTTTCTGGGGTAATGTGCGCTCGCATGTTTTCCACACCATGATGGAGAAGAAAGATGGTGATCGTCACACAGATTCTCGCATCTCCTTCTATTTTTCTCCCCACTGCTCCGAGATAAAGGCCTTAAGAGATAGCAGCAGCTGAATCCATTTCAGCCATCACCAATCACAGGGATGCCTGAAAAAGATAACATCTTAGTCTTTGTTAGCCCAAATGAAATCTGTGCTCTCTCATTTTAGAATATCGTTTTTCTTTTTTTTCTTTTTTTTAATGCTTCGCTTACTGGGAACTATTGATCAGTAGCTTGTTTCTTTCGTGCACTACCTCTTTCTTTTCTCCTCCTCTGTTGCACATTCTGCCCAGCCAGTGTCATTTAGTCTGGACGTGAGCAGCAAAGGCATGGACATGGATCCCTCTGGTGTGTGATTGTATCTGGGGCTTGCGAGCACAGCGGCTGTAGAAAGACAGAGCAAAACAGAAAGAGAGAGAGAGGGAGAGGGAGTAGCAGAGGTTAAAAGGCCACAACGTGACAGACTGAAGCAGGAAACAAACAAAAAAAAGTCTGGCGATGCTTCTTGTTTGACATTCTACATGTGCACCTTAGCCACGGCAAGAGGACAAACAGGCTCCTGTTGTTTCTGTAAAAGAACATCAGCCCTTCACGCATAGTCAAATCATTTTATCCCTGTAATGTGTAAAACTACCACAGGCTGTACAAGTTAAAGGCACAACAACTGCAGTTGAACATAACACACTTGGAAGGCAGTGTATAAAATATGTGCAAAAGTGTATCATTGTTCACTGGCACTCGTCTCTCCTTTTTTTTTTTTGTTTTGCCACTATGAGGCTCTGTGTTGGCAAGAGCCAATGTGCCATGTGAGCAGCACTAGCTTTACCCACTTGGTATTGAAACCTGTCCCCCAAGGATAAAATCCTCCATTTCCGTGTCATCACAATTGGAGAATGCAGAGGGGGCACATATGCAACTTCCCCCCCCCATCTTAGGACAAAACGCAGATGGAACACAAAATGATGTGGTTACAATAGAATTGTCAAAGTTAGGCTTTTCAACGAGAGGTTGGACAATTGCATGTTTGGACCAGGATTGGGCTGTCCCATTTGCATGGATGCTTTTTTTTTTTTTTTTTTTAATAAAAGGAGGACTGATGCTCACACAGAGCAGAGGGGGCCCAAGATTGTGAGACCACTTTCTGAATCACGCGCTACCATGGTGACACCTTTTCTGTCTACGTTCAGTTTGGTGGGCACTTCATAATTAATATTAATATTAATATTATTATAAAAAAAAAAACAATCATAAACAAAGGTGCTCTCATTAATCTGGAGAAAAAGACGAGATGAGAGAAAGCTATAGAGGCAGAGATGCCGATTAAGAAGTGGGAGTGAGGAAAACAGTAATTATCCAGGGATGGTGATTTGTCCTGACATTTTGCAATACAGACCCCGAACCATCTGTTTAAGGATCCCTAACGTGGCGGTAGTGTGGCGCGGCCCGGCGCAGATGGTCCATCCAAGAGTGCGGCCCCCTCGTAACCTTTCAAGCTAATCAGCTGATGGGCAAACCCCGGAGCTCACCTCCTCTCTGAGGCCCCCCAAGTCGCTGAGCTGAGGTCACACTCACCTGACCTTCCTCCAGGCTCAGGATCCCAGATCCACCGCATGGAGCTCTAAGGCAGAAAAATAGCCGTTTTTTTTTAAGATAAAAGTACCCAGAAAGCTTTGTCCCCATGTTTATTCATAATAAGAGTGGATGGAAGGCAGGCGGTTTCTATGGTATCGGTGAGAATTTTCATATTATTCTCTGTCCTCGTTGTGTTTTTGAGCTCGGTGAGGGCTGAATTTTGTACACCCTCACGAACGCGTAGTGAGATGCTGCCAGACGGAGAGAGAAAGACGGAAACGCGTCGGATTAATTGGATGTGTCATGAAGACTAAAGATCTTCTGGCAACTTGATTTTTTTTGGGGGAGAAACTAGTGTGATTCACACATGGGGGAGACGCTGGTTTGTGTTTCATCTCGTTTTTTCGTTTTTGTGCGTGCGTCCCGCCAATCTCAGAAAATAATATGATAACGACAAAATGAGCAAAATCACCTCAAAACCCTGCGCTCACCTCCGCCCTTTGATGCTTCGGTGTTAGCCGACCCGCGACAGCCATCTACGATTCCCGTTGATTTATGAGTGGGAAAAAAAAAAAATCCTCCCCCTTTTCCTCTTCTCCCTCATTTCTGTTCTTTTTATACATAAGATTGTACAAAGTAGTCCTCTAATGTTTTCATAGTGTCTTTTTTATATGAAAATAAATTTTCAAATTGATCCGAGAGTCTCTTATGTGCATATGCGGCGCTTCCAGGGACGTCTGTGGATGAAGACTACCAGGGTCTGTCTCGAGCTGCAGCGTACTTGCATTAATATCCCTGTGGGTGTTGGGCATGACGAACTCGGATACCCAGAGGCATTGAGTCTCGACTGTGACCAATCGCAGAGCCGGCTGCTCTCTCTGCGAACGTGCGAGTTTCTCTTCTCTGAGTTTTGAAGTTGTGTTGCAGTGGAATAACCAGAGGCGGAAAAACGGGCCAAATCAGAGCGGTTATTTCATTCAAATGTATAAACTGAGAATGATATTTATGTTTCCAACAATCCTCTTCCAAAGTGAAATGCTCCTATCAAAAGAGGGTGCAAAATAACGTCTGTGAAGTGGTTTTAAAAGTCAGGGGTTGTTGTGCTGCAGTGACGGTGGTTAAAAAAAAAAAAAGAAGAAAAGAATTGCTGCACAGTGCGCATGCTCCTGTCTCTACATTTGCCCTGCAAGGGACTTGTGCGTAATTACTGTAAGTGTGGATGAGTCTGCCGGTGGAGCTGCCATCAGTCACCTTGGAGAAAGGCCACCAACTAGAACTTTCTTGAGAGAGACAGAGAGAGGTCAGGGCAGGAAGAAAATAGAGAGGCCGGCCCGGAGGAGGGAATGCATGGTGACAGAGTGGAAGCAAAAGATGGAGCGTTCACGTTCCCTCCGGCTGCAGAGTCACAGTGATTACAGGGCCCCGTGGTTAGTTCTCATCCAGCCTCGGAAGGTAATTAAGTTGTGGTGCTGGTGTGTCACTGGTGACCCCAGGAGGGCACAGAGAGACAAAGTGAGGCGCGGATGGACAAGAGTTGGAAGAAGAAATGCATAGAACAAAATTTAACCTGTAACTGTTTCTCCTCAGTGCTGCTGCCTTCTTTTTGTTGTTGTTTTTCTCTGGATATTGGAAACATTTTTCACAGGACGTCTGACTGCGCGGTGCCGTTGGCCCCGGGTGATTGGTTTGTTTCAGTGCTGCGAGTTTAATATCGCCGAGTCCCTGTGTGTGGTTTGAATAGTGACACAGCAGGAACACGAAGCTTTCCCTTTTCATCGCAGAGTGAAAATTAATAATCCGCAACGCAATATTCTGCTTTATTTCTTGTGTGTGTGTTTGTGGCTCCGGCGTCTTTAACAAAAAGTGGTACTTTGTCTTTCTATTCCCAGGGATCACTACACTAAAGACTCGCCATCAGCCCTTAAACCAACACAGCAGCTTTTTCGGCTGAGTCGCACAAAAACTCTGATGTTAACGTCCATTTGCCAAAGTCTGTGCTGTATTTCTGTTCTGCAGGAAAGTTACAGTTTAATTGTGTGAATTTTGTTAATTAACCACCTCATTATGTCCGCTCGGGTGCATATTACATGATTACATAATAATTTGTTATTATTATGTTTTTTTTAAATTCTGCAATGTGTTGCAAAATGTCTAGATAAAGCTGTGTTCCAGAAACAAACAGAACGTTTACCTGATGGACCAGGTCTCTGGATTTTTTTTTTTAGGTTGGCTCTTTGTTACATTGTTTCAAGTAGGAGGACTGGGAGAGTGAGAGAAAGTGAGAGTGACAAGCGAAACAAACACGGGAGGAAAAACCTTGGGAGACTGTGGCGCTTGGACAAAGTGACAGCACGTGGGGAACCTGGGAATAACTGTACGCTGCAACCTGTGAGTGGCATTATATGTCGTTCTCTGACACTGGTGTAAAGTTGTAGTGTGGTGGGGCATGTGAGGAAGAACAACAAGACACAGTATAGAGCCGCGCCTCTAATGGACATAGCATGTCTCAGACCGGAGGGGATCAGGAGCCCTGATGAAAGTAAAACCCCGTGATGCTCAGAGTGCTTCTCTGAAGTTTCTCTTGGGGAATGTAGAAGATCGTAACGTAAGCTCAATCATCATAAACTTCTAAAATGACCATTCAGCCACTTCCTGATGTCCGAGCGACACGGGACCAAAACCGGCTCGTTCTGCATCCCTGGAACCCCCCCCCCCCCAGTTCCAACTATCCTTCACCAAAACCCGAGCCCTAATTCCAAACTTAGAAACCCCTATGGGGTGATTAGGGTTCACCGAAACCCTAATTAGGGTTAGGGTGATTGCGCACTGCTTACGTGCACCCTTGGCTATACAATATGTGCCAGCCCAATTTTCAGGCAACCTCTTGCGGGCCGGAATAACATTTCCGAAAGGCTTTATCCGGCCCACGGGCCACTAGTTGAATAGATCTGTTCTAAACAAAGTTTAAGCCATTAATGTCTCTTTTTGGAACAATGCTGTAAACGTCTCTCTTTCTCATTCTCATCTGTGCTGTTACGGATCAGATCCTTGGCCCGCTTTGCAATGCATTCCGCTTTTTTGGCCCCGGATCTTTTTTGGCTCCGGGTGGTGGAGCAAGACTGCTCCTTTGAGTCTGCCACTCCACAATGGCATTAGAAGACCGTCCATATGAAATGCCCACCCCCCCGCTCATCCAAATCCTGGCCTCCTGCTCATCCATGAAGTGTCCCAGGCCTCTTATCACACAGGACGTGTGGAGGCACAAGTGGTCTTTGACACTGTGAGGGGTGATTTATTTCACGCCGACGGTGAAGGCCTTGTTGAAGCTTTGCGTTTGGAACCACCAGGCCCCCCTTCAACCAAGTGCTCTTCGCATATCGTGGGAAACCTACATTTAGTCCGAATGAATTGTCTCTTCACACTGCCAAGGGCTTCTGGAAATACGGGCACCATTTAGTGGTGAGCTTAGGCTAATGCAATCCACCACAGTTCCTTTTGCTGGGAGAGCCTACCACACGGACCTGCTCGATGGTTAACAGTGACTAAGTCCCCCCCCTCACGGCTTAACAGGAAGGAGAGGAAACGGAGAATTTATTATTAACGTTATTTTTGTATTTTTTGGATTGGTACCATTTATTGACCAATGATGTGTCACTCTGGTCCACAGCATTAAGCATATTGACTGGTGGCTATCGCTCATTTACCAGGTCCACGGTTTCAAGGTGCACCAGATGAAATGAGGCCAAAATTAGGAGGATGAAAACGAAGCCCTATACAGAGGTATCATATGTTCACGATGAAATATCATTTCTGGGTACGGATTTCATTTGTTGTCTTGGAGCAATTTGCCCAGATAAAGATTCGTAAGATGATTCCGTTGGAATTTAAAGGAAGCTTTATGCAACTTGTAAATGGTAATAAGTACATTATTTGCATAATATATTCATTTTCCATTTATTCATGTTAAAGCTGAAAACCTCAGATGGAAATAGACAATAAATAATACTTGGCATTGACCATATACTAAATTATACATTTAAATAGTGTAGAAATATTTAGAGTAGGTTTTTGCAGGTGGTTTTTAAGATAACAAGGCAAAAGAAATGTTCAAATTAAACAGCCTTTTTTTTTTTATCTTAGTGTGTGCACGTGTGTGTGCGCGTGTGTCACGCTACAGTCATGCACCTATCTACCCGTATTCCCTTTATTATCTCTCTCCCTCGCTCTCTGCATTCGCGCATTGGGAAGCAAACGTACCGCATCAGCTCTATCAGCAACATGCAGACAACATGGGTGTGGCGGGTTGGATGTGTAAATGTGACTTAACCTCTTCATCTCTTTTTATTTTTCTTCTCATCCCTCTATTTTCCTCGATAAGGTTCAAAGTCCCGAAGAGTGGCCTCGGATAAAAGCAGGATTTGTTCACGGACGCCGTCTCACCCCCGAGGAAGTGGAAATACTATTTGATCCCACTCAAAGAGCCCAGATCCCTCATCTCCTTCCCCATCTCCGTATCTGCAGACCGTCTCTGAGAAGCACTGGCAGAACTGGGTTTGATGGCAAAGCATAAACAAGGGCTTTTGCGCAGTGTGATGCCACGTGTGATGTGCATCACAGTCGACACATCACACACACACACACGCGCGTCTGTGTTGACTGATGTTTCAAAGGGTTAGTTTGCGTTTGGATTAATTCAAAACAACTACATTTGACATTTGCCACGCTTTGTGCATGGGATTTGTCCACTTTTTGCAAAACTCTGATTTGGATGGACGGAGAGACGGAAAGTTGGAAGAACCCCAGTATGTGCGGCTCTTCTCACCCCTCGTGTATAACAGATGAAACACTCTTAACTCCTCAAAGGAAAACATCAAGCCCGGTGATTAATGTTGCGATTAATGCACGGGATCTGTTCTTATTAGATTCTGCTCCCTCACCAGAAGAAACTCTCTCCAGCCACCTCATTAATCTTTCGAAAGTTCAGAAACGCAAAACCCATTTAGGACAAAATAATTGAGCACAACGTGAGAGGAAGGAAACTTCTCCTTGCATAGTCATCCATAGCATTTCTGCAAACTTGATTTCTGTGATTTCATTTGTGCCCATGTCCATATACCCTCTATGGTCTCTTTACAGTTAAATAGCAGGATTTCCTTTTTAGCCTTATTTTATATATATATATATATATATATATATATATATATATTTTTTTTTTTTTTTAATTTAAGAAACAATGTTGACGTTCTCAACCTTCAACCTGCAGTCAGCATATATCTTCTTCCCCATGATGAGAAAAGCTGCTGAATGGACTCTGAAATTAGGACGTGACTGCCAACCAAAGACAACAATATATTCAGTTTTCGTTTTCTTTTTTCGCAAATCAATGCAGTTTATTCCCATTAGATTGCTGAACTTGCTGTACACATCACTGCACATAATCCTGAGCATGTAATTCATCATTTGCAATATTCATTGTATTTATCAAGGACAGGCCCGGTCCAAAGACTCTGCTGTCACAGTACGGACTGTTCTGCAAAGACTCCACAACAACACTGCTGAGGAGGACCGCAGACAATGTGACACAGGGGAACACGTTTAAAAGGTAAGATTTTTAACTCTCACTTATTATTCACCGTCCGCCCGCAACCACCTCATTGTCCTGCTCCAGATTTTGCCTCTATAGCAGCTGGTGCTGCTTCATCAGCAACTATTTCAGAGCCAATGTCGGAGCTTGAAATTGGTTTAATAGGAAAACACACTTTAAGAATCAGAAAAGTGCAACTCCTGGAGAAAAATACAACTACATGTATTCTGACAAGTGATTGCTGGCTATATTCCACTTGCATAAATTCCTGTTTTTTTTTTGTTGTTTTTTTTAACCATCCTGCCCAGCATTGCATGGCAGCCAGCTGTTCTCGCTCTCCATAATGACAGCGGGGTCATCAACCAGCCTCCGCCACACCAGGATGATCATCTGAGGAACCAACCAGGCACTTCTCTGGGAGATGGCGCACAGCAACTGATGCAACATCTGGGCTCCCAGCAGGTCTGTAGAGTTTGTATTTACACAGCTTATCACCTTTAACAACACAGCGTTCTTTAAACCCCAATGTCAGCGTCTAAAATGCTATGAATTAATTGATTCCTGAAGCCAAACCTATGCATATTTTCTTAACCGATTGCGCCACTGTCACCGAGCTACTCTTTTTAATGAAAGGCGTTATTCTATAAATGGCCGGGGTAGCAAAGGATTGTTCCAAAATGCCATTGCCCACTTAAATTTTAATGTGAAAGCCTCAACGCGGTCAGCATAATTGCTGATTGTCATATAACTCTGAGCCAAGTATACTGCTACAACAATATTTGGCCCAGGCACTACATTATGGTATATAAGACAGAGGAGGACAACATTAAGGACTCCTAATCATACTTCTTATTGATTTTGAGATTTCAATCACATCCATTCCACCTGCAAACACTCATTCCTTCATACCTCTGCCAAGGTTAACTACAGAATGATGTTCCCCTGCCTTTCCAAGCAGGTTGAAATCTCGAATATAAACTACTATATAACTCATGTAAGCATTCAATGATTCACTCACAGACTTTAATGAATACACGCCCATTGTCCATTGAGTGTTGCAAAATCCAACACTCCCATTGTGCACTCACAGTGGTTGGTGATTGGAACATTTGCCATTTGTGTTTCTTGCCCCACCCAAATATCTGCATTGCCGCTTTGCTTATGTGTGTGGTTGGGACATTCAGCCCGGGGGGGGGGTTTGTCCTCCAAAGCCTCACGATAACTCGCTTGATGTACGATCGACCTCAAGCGGGTCAAACCAAGCAATCAAACGCCACAGAGGCCACCGTTAAATGATGCCCCCCCCCCCCCCCCCCCCCCCCCCCCCCCCTGTTACACGTAGCCTGGCAGGTCAATGACACAGTAATGTGTCCCTGTGGGAGCGAGGAAGTGAAACCAGCGGACGACGTTATGACAGCACGTTTAATCCGAACCGACTCGTCCACATCGCTGTAAACCTAGACAACATTCAATTTCTCCCGTCCTGGCCTCTGCTTTAACGTTTGTTAATCGCTCTGACTCGAGGTTAGTTACCTTGACAACACCCCCCCCCCCCTTAAGCCATCCCCTGGCGAGGTTAGTTACCTTGACAACCCCCCCCCCCCCCCCTTAAGCTATCCCCTGGCACACCCGGGTGCACCGGGTGGTTTAGTGGATGGTCTTATTACAAACGTGGGAGGGAATTGGTTGCCACTGCATCTCACAGTGTCTCCCCAGTGACATATTAATTCTAAAGTTGCCCGTCAGGTCACAGAGCTGTAGACCCTGATGAATGCTCAGCCATTCTTCAGCCATAAACCCTTGAGATGTCAATGGATGTGAGGGATTTCTATAAATACCCAACCACTTTAATGGCTGTGGAGGGTCACTGGGTTTTTATTTTATTTTTTGGATTCCATCTATTTTCTAAATGTCTCGAATCCATCCTTTCAGCATTTGTGTCCTAATTGATTATCAGCGCCCCTTTGTCACGATACTTTCTCCCCTCCTTGCCTCTGTGGTGTCTGGCTTCACGCTCTGTGGTTTCGGGGGCCGTTGTTTTGGCGGAGTATAGGGGAAGGGCACGTCTTTGCAAATGGACATGTCATGTGGAGCATTGCCCAGCCAGTTGGAGAGAGCCCTGGGGCTCGAGGCAGAGCAGAGCAGCCAGGCAGGCGAAGAAAAGGGGAACTATCTTTGGCCGGGTGAGTCAGGAGGCTCCCTGAGCCAAGCACGGAAAAGATGGACAGGGAGAGAGCGAGAAAGAGATTGAGAGGGGAGAAGTGGAATCGGGGAGATGTTGATGATGCTGGCACACAAAAATGTTCTCTGCTGCATTGTAGGGGGAAGCTGTAGACAATGTATTGTAGGTAGCCACATCGTTTTTTGTGTAAAAGCAAAATGACATTTCACACATTAAGCGTGCATATGTACGGAAGCCTATTGCATTCGCTTCACAAAAAAATCGATTCTAATATTTCAGGAAATATAGCAGCAATAAGTGAAATATGCTTTTGTACTTTTATGCCGTATATTTGGATATAAAGATTAAAATCCAAATATCCTGAAGCATACATGCAGGTTATTTAATATTTATCATGCTGCAAAATGTTATACACTAGAAAAAATTATGTTTCAACATATAATATTAGCATATCACACTTTTGTGATTTCCCTATTGAGTTTATGGAACCATGCGTGCTGATTTATAATTAATAGAGTTTGTGGCATGACAACAACATTTCAATAATTGACCTATCCCGTCTTCTTCTTTTAAGGACAGTCTCCCTTTCTCCTCATGCCTCACTGAGACGATCTGCTTTGTGTAACACACCACGTAATACGACAAAGGTGACCGGCGGAGCGAGGATCAAATGAAAGACGGGGGGGCTTGACGAGGGAAGTAAAAAAGAAAGGAGAGGAAACTATAAAGTGAGGGAGGGAGGGAGGGAGTGGAAGCGCATCACGATGAGAAGCAAACGGGGGCAATCGAGGTGAGGAGAGAGAGCGAGAGGCTCCAGTGGATGGAAAGAATGATATCAGTCATGTGTATCACGTTAATGAAGTATCACGACTCCCTCACTGTTGGTGTGTCCTCCTCCTCCTCCTCCTCCTCCTCCATAGATGTCCCCTGCTGCCACTGTGTCATCCCGACAACCAAGGTGTCGCTGCGACTGTCGCACAACCCATCCCGTCATGCTGGAAATTTGGAACTAATTAGTAAACATCACCCTGGGTCGGGTAGGGCCTGCAATGCATTGGGGGGGGGGGGGGGTGGGGGGGGGGGGGGGGGGGGGGGTAATGTACTTCTCGAGCATTATCCCCTGAAATGAGGGAGTGTTGTGATGTTATTCGTACGCATGAGATAGTATCAATATTTCCCATCTGCCGCCCAATGTTCGCTTTGTGTCCACATCTGACCCGCTGTTTATTTTTTTGTGAGTAATCCCCCTTCTCCTTCAATGGCAATTTAGTTCACATTAATATTAAGTTAAATTAAATATGACTTCATAATCAAGTCACAAAGGCATAGAATACAATTAAAATGAATCAAGCTAATATCATTTACTACTAGTGGTCATTTATCCTAAATGAATGCCATCCTTCCATCGTTTTTGTTTTCCCCAAGCAGCAACAGGCAGATAATTTCTCAAAAAGCACTGCCTCTATAATTATATCAGGGCTGTATAAATAGCAGACGGTTCCCTCGTCTCCCTCTCCTGTCTCCAATTATATGTATTATGCGTGTCTGAGTGTGTGTGTGTTTGTGTGTGTGTGTGTGTGCGTGCGTGCGTGGGATTCAGCTTTGCATGACCGAGACTCAGGCCATGATTGGATGCTCTTAAGGAAGCGATGCATCTCGGCAGTGAGCATGATCGAGAGAGAATTAAACCAGAAAAAAGGGGGAACGACAATGAGCCAAAAAAAAAAAAAAAGATAAATGAGGAGAAGGGGGAGATGAGCAATGGAAAAATGGAAAGCCTCTTTAATTCGAGCACCTTTTAATCAGGACTCTCACAATGGGACATAAAGATAACAAGGCAGCAAGAGAGAGAGAGGCCCCCGTTGGCTCTCGCCGGGCAGCTCCGCTCCCAAGATTTATGGATGGCGAGGGAGAGACCTCTCATCCGTGTTTGAGCCACCGCTGGCAACATGGATTTCACTGAGAAGGCCATCTCCAGACAAGCTATGATATTTAATCTGGGATGTAGTCTCTCATTGTGCTGAACACAAAGCTCACTGTGTGCCCCCCCTGCCCTTTAATAAGCATCTCCAGAGGACAACCTTTATTCCAGTAGTTGAGAACATTTACTATATGGCATTATATATAAGTCCAATCTGTGGTGTTTGTGTTGTATTTAAGGATTTATGTGATATTCCACACGTAAATATGATTGGATTGGAAGAGCGGAGAAAAAACTGTATCAGGACTTTTTTGTTAGTTTTTTTCCAGCCTCCTCCTTATCTTGTGTCCATGTTTGTAATTCATTGGGCATGGTTTTTAAGTGTCTATACTGCTTATACTTTAAGGGTCCCAGGCGACTGAAGCAAATCCCACCTGTGATCCACCAGCTTACTAGAGGAAAATGAAAAAGATTGATGAGACGTTTTCATTATCCTCTTTTTTTTTTTTTTTTTTTTTAAGAAAACTATAAATGTAAGCCCCCTTCTCCCCATCGACCTATTCCATTTTTGTTTATCATATACAATAGTCTTTTTCTCTCCATGCTTTCCTCCCACTCTCCACACCCCTGTGTGGTCCACTCCACTGCAGACATACATCCATGCCTTTGGGCTGAGCAACAGGCGCAACATTTTCCTCGGCAATAATTCCACACAAGCGAGCACTTTCATCCCCTACAAATGGAGCGCATGGCCTTTGAGCGGCTGACTGAGACGTAATGATGGCTGCGGGGGCGAGCGGGGGTGGTGGCCGTCGGAGGAGTGGTGCAGTATGGGAGGACTGTTTGATGGCTATAGGGCCACTGCTGTGCCCTGGATGCTGCGCCCTGTTGTGACACATGTGGCTGTAGAGCTTCCATTTTGAGCCAGAGACTGACGACGCAGTGCGTCTTTCCTGACATTTCGGACTGCCCACAGGGCCCCGTGTGTGCGTGCGCGCCTGTAGCCATACATGTTCCATTTTTTGGCAGCAGGCGTTTTTCCCCCTTTCGTTTTCCACTTGTCCAGCTCCCCAGAGAGCAGTGTGTTTGTGTCGGAGCTGTCAAATGGGTTTTATGTGTTGCACGAGTGAACTCCGTCCGACAAACACTCTGGCAAAGTGGGGGAAAACAAAGTGCTTCGCCACATTTCCCCCCACCTTCCTGACATGGAGTTTCATCACTGGGCGAACTTATCTATTTACACATTCGAGGACATTTGTGCGTGTGTTTGTGTTCATAGAGGAGATAGGAAATTCCAGGAACACAGTGGGTAATGAAGTGATAATTATTTTACTGTCCACAGCAGGAAATGGTTTCTGACTTTGATAAATGTGTCTGGTGGAATAATAATGACATTTTTCTCACTGTTGCAGCAGCTCAGCTTGAAATGTCACTCTGCCCACGACCCCATCCTGTGTCCCCCGTCTACACTGTTCTAACAGTATGTTCAGGTAGGTGTGTTTGCTGTGTGTGGGTGGGTTTTGACTTTTTATTTGTGAGTTTATTTTAAAGTATATTTATTATTATCATCAGTAGTAGTAGTAGTAGTAGTAGTAGTAGTAGTAGTAGTAGTAGTAGTAGTATGTCACCTTGTCAAAGGATTGTTTTCAACCTTGGAGTAGCCTGTAGGTTTCCAATTCCTCGCATGATCACAGGATTTCTTCTATTATCATATTTAGTTCACTTAGTTAGTGAAATGAACAGAACAAATGTTGTTATCCATAGTACAGAAAGGACTTCAGAGAATTCAAGACGAGACAATTAAGCTCAACTATCCCTCAACGTCGTTACCGATGTAACCGGGGAAATGATGTCTGGTTATGAATCATAAATCAAAGATGATGACTCCAACCTGTGGCGAAGACATACTGTATCTCTCTGGAAATAGAAATAACTGTAATGTAATATTTATTTAGACAAAATGTTTGCACTGGTGGCTACTGACATTCTCCAAACTGTATCGAGGTGCCATTTTAAATTTTAAATGTCCTGTCCACTGTCATTTCTTTATTTACTTTTTTTTTTTTTTTTACACTTGCCGGGCGGCTCTCTTATTCATAATAATCCCGGATCTGTCGTCCTGGATGTCTCTCCCTCCTACACTCTTATTTTCTTGTGTCACAAACGCTGGGAGCCCCCCGCGAGGCGTCGTGTGACACAGATCCAAGCTGACAACTTGAAATAACAGTTCTACTGGTTGCCTCAGACAAATTCACAGTGCACTAATGTTAAATGGAGTGTGCTGCAGACCCGGGGAGAGAGGCGCAGGTGCACTCCCGCACCACCACCACTTCACCTCCGCACCCTTATCTGACAACCATCAATCCCACATCGCACCAGCCCCTCCTCTCTTCTCTCTCCCTGCCATGTTCTACCATGTTGATTTCCAACCCATGGCACCTGCCCCCTTCTTTCCTGTCATCTTCCTGCCATGATACGTTATGTTTTTCCACAGGTCTCCCGGTAAACCCGCTCCTCTTTGAAGACGTTGCAGAGAGAGGAATATGGGTTCCTGATGTACAGTGCTGCACATTTGAATCCAGGTACATTTGAGTTTTTTTTTCTGTTTCATCATGCAGACCTGCTTCATAAATGTCACCACCTATGATATTTCGGTAACACGTCAGCGCCCCGTGGCTTTTCATATTCCAGTCAGGATGCCCTTGTTTCACTCTTGATGTAGCAACAAAATTGAGTTCAACATGGGTAATATACTTATATTAAGATATTATGAATATTTTCCACTCAATTTTAATTATTTCAGCTTTGTGTGTTGTGAATTTAATAGATATAAATAAATATGTTATTGTTTTACTTCCCTCACAATAATATTCTGGATTAAACAAGCTGTTTTATTGTTACTTCTTTAATGTGCGGTGGCTCAAACAAATGCCGGTGTTAATTCCCTACAGGGCCACCACGTTGCCCCCGGGTGCGAAAAACAAAGAGTCACATTTCAGCCACTTACTCCGCACCGACAAGCTGTGAAGAAAAGCAGGTAATGTTTTTTTTTTTTTCTATTTAGGCCTCACATTATTTTCCTAGTTGCTTCCGCTCCCATCACCATGTTTACAGAGGCTTTTTGTGCTTTTATTGCACAGATACAATCATCCGCTCTTTAATTCATCCTGGGAGAGCTCACACACATCTTTTTTTTTTTTTCCCCCTGATGACGACAGCAGTTCTGTGAAGCGAGACTGTTGGCTCAAACAAAAGCTAAGCCCCCCCCCCCCCCCCCCCCCCCCCAACTTTTTGTGTCGCATCTGTTAAATGCCCAATAATACATGACCCGTGCGTACCGCCAATTCCTCATCAACCCGAGCCATTGTGGTGGAACCCACCTCTCCCATTGCCTCTCCTTCTTTGCCATGCACATTGCTTTCATTTTCTCTCTCCTCTATTCAGCCTTTTGTTTCAAAGCAGCCACTTTAATTACTTTAGCGCGTGATGTGAGCTTTGGGGGGCGGCTTTCGATCAGGCCGGGCAGCAGGGAATACGGAGAGAGATGATTTGTATTAATGATGGCCGGCACTGAAGGGGAGATGACGAGAGGGAGGAAAATGATATGAGACAGAAGGAGAGGAGGGCTTGTCATGAGAAATGTGGCTGACTAGCTCCGGATCGTGGCTGAAATGAGGCTCGGCCAACCTTTTACCTTCCAGCCCATTATCAATTGCTTATACGTCCGTCACGGTTATTTGTGCAAGATTTAAAGTTAAATCCCTCAAGCCACACATTCACGTTAACCACAAATATTTTGTGGGTATGCAAAATGTCTTCTTTTTTTTTTTTATAAATAAAACGTGTTTGCCATTGACCATCAGTGGTTGCTTTGCCCCATTTGGCCACACTCAAACCTACTGTGGGCATCTTGAACTGTGAAGCAGCTCAAAAACCGATGTTGATGCAAATCTGGAGCATGTTATCAGACAGGAGGTGAGCTGGCTCATCCTCTCAGGCCCTCGGATGGGGTAGGGCCTTCGACGGGAGCTAAGTGTTGATCAATGCAGCGGGTGCGGGAGGACAGAGGGAGGGGGGACGTTTAAAACAGAGGAGAGAAAGGCCACTGCCATCGCTCTTCCATGACGCTGAGGATCTGGATCCGCTGGGCTCCCGGGCTAAATTAAAACAACCGGCGTCCCATTGATTCCAGCGCTGACAGGGACCATACATCACCTCCACAGCCAGGGAGAGAGGAGGAGAGAGGAGAAAGAGAGGAGTGGAGCCGGGGTGGGGGGGGGGGGGGGACGTGTGGGGGGGGGGGTAATAGAAAAGCAAGGTACACATTCAAGAAGGAAAATGATTACCAAAATGAAAGGGAGGGGAGATGGTTGAAAGAGAGAGAAGCGATTGTATGAAAAAGAAAAGAGAGGACAGGAGTGGGTGGAAGGAGAGAGGAGGAAGGGAAAAAAGGTGAGATGGCAAACCAGATGTGAGCAATTGTCCAATGGCAAGTCTATTTATTTCCCTGTGCATGGCCGAGAACTTTTTGGTTGGAAATTAGAGGTGGGGAAGGGCCAGAGAGACAGCAGTGGTGACTTTCAAGTAAATGCAAACGCTGTGGAGAGCCACAAAACCAGTTGGGACAGTTGGGAATAGAAACGTTGGAGATACTGGGGGTTGGAATAATTTACTGTCGCTTCAATATATTCCGACCAGATTTTTATTGTTTCTCAACCCTGGAAACTTAATGCCGTGACATCTAGGAATCTCCATCTTTCTTACTTGACTTATTTTATTCATTGCAGATCTTCACCCTCAGAAGTCCATGAAAAGAGGCCCACTGGGAAATGACAGGGAGATAAAGCTATTGTTCGTCCTCATCGAGCCCTTCCACCTGAAATCAGTGTCCAAATTAGGCCCCGAAGGAAGAGCGTGTAAGGTGAGCTCCCATGAGTACACCTTCATAGATTATTAATCAATAATTCACTACGACAGTGTACAATGCTGTTTAAATGTCAAACCTTAAGTAGAGGCTTTCCTTTCTTCTTTTTCCGTAGTCTTAAATATTGTGTAATTTATTTATTCTGAATTTATGGTCTTTGCTTTTTAACCAAGTTACAGCATACCGCACCGGAGCCAATCTGTAGCGTTGGGCAGTTTCGGTTATGAGGTAATAAGTGTAAGGGCTTGCAATACATTTTCACATTTGAAGGAAAAGTGTGTTGGTGCTCCAGCGGGGAACAAAAGCCAAAGCTGCAATATGCAGGTTTCACATCTAATGCAGGACTTGGGGCTTTGATGGGCTGTGAGTCAGCCACACAGCCGCGTCTCAGCTGCTACACATAGCTGGAAGCCTCCGTGTGAGAGCAGTGGTACACCACGAGAAAGTTTGAGCCTTGATTGACAGCCGTGAGCGCCTGACCTTGACCCACTCTGTCGGGTCAGAAGGTCAAGGCTCACTGCCCGGCTGTTAAATGAGCCTGGGATGAGCTTCTTTTTGTGTTGAAGAACAGCAGTATCAAACCAAAAGTAATAATCGGCTCTCTCAATGAGTGTGAGCACATTGTAGAAAACCTCGAAATACATTTGCATGTGTCATGATGTCTTGAAATAGGTGGGCGGTTTCATTTACTTACATTTATTTAAATAGGAAAGGGGATTTTCCATTATTAATAGAAAAACCATAAGGTGGTCCCTTACCTTAAACCTTTTAGTCGCAGTCACAGGTTACTTGAATTAACCGGCTCTTTAGAAGGGAGGCACTTTGGATTTATGAACTGAACATAATGGAAATCTATGTATTTAATGAAACGCAATATTTCAGGTCCTGAATGTGTAGTTAAAACATTAGGTCATAGCTCTCTCCCTGGGTCAGGTAAATCCAAGAAAATCCATCGTCTCCCAAAGCTGATGGCGTGAATGCTGAAACAAGCAAAACACACACACACACACACTTGTATTCACAGGCACACGCGCACTCAGCAGAAAAGTTTTTCACAGTTAAAGGTTCATTCTAGTTATTTTTGATCTGGGCTTTGTTACCCCCGGCCCAGAGCTGGTGGAGGCCTGTGTTTACTGTTTGTTCTTCAGTGGGCCGGATATCATAAAAAAGTAAAAGTAAGTAAAAATTTGTGCAAAGTACGGTGTCGACAAAAATGAACCTTTCATGCAGTGTGGAAAAATAATGAACGACACGGCAGCACGGCAGAGACATTTCTTACACTAGAATGGCCGTGTACATCTTTAGCTTGAGCTCAGTTCCATCACAACGGAAGCACTGATGCTGCATAATTGTGCGACGCTCTGGTAATGTGCAGCACATCCCTCAAATGAGAGAGTGCGGATGAAACGCATATCACTCTTACGGCTGTAAAACGGTGACATGCAGATGTAATCAGCTAAAAGGGAGGGACCTCGTATATTCTAGCTGTAGCTGTGGATGACATCGGAAGTGAATTGACTAGGTTAATACAGGATCCCCCATTGCCCTGCTTAAATTGGAATATGTAAATAATATGATTTTTATAACTACTTGCATTAAATATTGATATCAAAGGCAAACTTTAAATAACTGACGTTATCATTATTATTATTATTATTATTTTGTATTTATTTATTTTTGGCTGGATGACACAATGATTTAATTCAGTATAAACAAAAGGAATGCCACGAGGTTGTTGCCTCTAATCGAAAATGTGTGTCGTGTTCAGTCATGGTCGCACTTCGCCGGGGAGGAGGATGACCATGGCCGCTTGTAACTCTGCCAGCAGACAGAACAGTGAGCATTGTCTTAATTTAGGCTGGGAATTTTGAATCATAGTAGACCTGACAGCGGATAGATTTTTTATTTTTTTTTACAGCAGAGCAGCTGATAAAAGGCTCTTAGAATAATCTCTCAGTTTGCTGAGGGATTATTTTAAGAGCCAGCGTGATTGACAGTTTTTCAATGGGTAAGAGTGTTGCAACGGGGACCTCTGTACGAGGGCTCACATTTTGGGCTCAACATTGTTTTACAAGTCTTAAATTGCATATTTGTATTTTTTTCGAAAAAATAACCGATTAAGACACCTTTATCTGTTTTCTTGTCTTCTTTTTTTGTGCCGTCTGGATCAGTCCCATCTCTCCTGCATGTTTGCTTTTTCATCCATCACCCTTCCCTTTTGCCTTTGTTGCTTTTCATGACATGTCGGCATATCAGTCTTCTTTATTTTTTCACTTTTAGCAATTTTTAAACTTTTTTTTAAGTTGTCGAGACAAAGAAGAGCTCACCACCACTCGGCACCTCTGAAATAATCATTGATGTATTGTTTCTTATGTATATATATGTAATTTTTTTTTTTATCCTAGGTTAGATGTTGAGGTTCATGCTGGTAGATCAGAGGGTTCAAACGTAAGCTGCAAGCTGTGACATTGGTGCTGTAAATGAGGCAAAATGGGAGGACCCCCAGAATAACATGTGTATCTATCAGTGATGCTCGTGTCGGTCCAGCGCCACAGATGTGTAGCAGCTCGCCGTTCATAATGACTCGGCCACCGTGTGTGTGCATGTTGTTTGTCCTCATTCGCCTTCAGTTTCAGTAGCTTAATGAAGAGTAATTGAGTAAACGGTGCATCGTGTGGAGAAAATCTGATTCCGAATCCGATTGAGATTGCAGTGGGTGACGTCACTGAAAATGATGGCAACCTGTAATCCCCCCTGAGTAAAGTCTAGTCTGTCCTCCCAGTCTCTGTCGGCTCGTAGCAGCGCACCAATGTGTCGGCGGGTTTTGCAGTTATCACTCACACATAATACTAAAGTTGCAGAATGATGAAGGGTGACAGGCGGGGAGGGATGCACATCGTCCAGACGCAAGTCGGTACACAGCAGAGGAAATTATCCGGAAACAAATCCGTGACTGCTTTCAGCTGGAACAAAGCCTGTGTTAATGCTGACCTGAGCATTTGGAAAAACAAATGACTCTGACCTGCTGCACAAGTTAATCCACATGCATGCTGCCAGAATGCTGATTTATTTTTATTGGAATTGAGCAAATGCCTCTCTAAAAACACAAAAGCCACATCTTTAATTCTAATCAAAATGTGGTCTTTGTGTCTTAAGAGATTCCGTTCCGGCAGTTCTTTGATGGAAAGTGGACTGTTGGATTTACTCCATGAAATCTACATCCAGCTGATTGACATTTCATGGACCCGGCATGAAAGGTTAATCTGAGTAGGCGCAGCTTCCTTTACGGGGCGTAAAAATCCTAAAAAGTCGGGGGCTGAAAATGAAAATGCTGTCCAACGCAACATTTAACTAAATGGAACCATTATTACTGTTTCGCTGATTCACAGAGAGCAAAACACCCACTACCCTTTAAAATGGATGCAGGCGTGGAGCCAGCAGAGAGCCGGAGCTGAAAAGCTGGTGGTTTTTGAGACTCACCGCAATCAGATTTATGACGCAATTTAGACGTAATAAATCCTGAACCTTTAAAGTGCAGAAACATCTGAGCCAAGAGCCGCAGTGCTTATTGTCCAACGCAACATTTAACTAAATGGAACCATTATTACTGTTTCGCTGATTCACAGAGAGCAAAACACCCACTACCCTTTAAAATGGATGCAGGCGTGGAGCCAGCAGAGAGCCGGAGCTGAAAAGCTGGTGGTTTTTGAGACTCACCGCAATCTGAGCCAAGAGCCGCAGTGCTTATTGACATTCGTAGTGAGACGTGTTTGGTTTTGCAGCGCTGCCTTTTTTTTTTTTTTTTTGTGACCCGCGACCTGGCCTGATACGAGGCGGGCCCCCCGCGCACCCACAGCTTATTAGCCGGGAGACTTGTAACTAAGATGGATTTGTTTACAGAGCTCTTGTGATTGCTCCTGTATTGTTACAAATGCCAGTTTAGGCTTTAATCCAGCAATTGTGGGCCCAGGCTTGAACCTTTACTCCGGTGGCATTTTGTGGTTTGATGGAAATGGAAACGTGCCACTGGTCATCACAGCGAAAGCTATTCCAAGTCGCTCGGATGGCGCTCGAGGGTGAGTAGCCCCCACACGCACACACACGCGCACAGACACCTACGCACACACACATAAATGCCACCCTCCTTCCCCGCCACCTGGCCCCGTTCTCTCTGAGAGACAGGCAATATGGTAATGAAGGCAATGAATAGTGGGTCTCTGGGAAGAGTTTGCGCTTCCCTGTGTGCGTTTGTCTGTGTGTGCGTGTCCAGCTGCTCTCTTGGCCACTGTGGCCATTACTGAGCAGCACCAAGCAGTAGAGCATGACACTCACCAGCTGGATGTGCGCACACCTCTGCCGAGAGAGACCAGGCCCGAGCCAGGGAGGAGAAGTGTGTGTGTGCGTGCGTGCGTGCGCGTGTGTGCATAGGAGACAATGAGAGACAGAGGTGCCCAAGCCAAGGAGACAGAGGAGAGGAGCTATCCATCCTCCAGGTGAGTTGAAACAGATTTAACACTGTGGCAAGTGACACCCACAAAGTCACCAACACGTAGGCACTGAACACACACACACACACACACACATTCCAAACACGTAATTGCACTCACAAATATATTATCCTGACCTCAATGTCAGTTTTTGGTGTATGAACCTGTGTGTGACAAATTGTGTTCACGTGTGTGTGCCTGCGCAGGTGGTCAGCTTACAGGGAGAAACATCTCCACAATGTGTCATATTGTCATGGTGACCATCAGTAGAGCCATAAATACAGCTCTGATGTGTGTGGGTGTGGGTGTGTGTGTGTGTGTGTGTAGGTGTGTGTGTAAGTGTGTGTGTGTGTGTGTGTGTGTAGGTGTGTGTGTAATGCATCTCCCACACACTTTGAGGCTGCCATCTATGTCTGAAAGACATCTCTCTGGCTTGCTCTCTCTCTCTCTCACTCTCTCTCTGGACATGTGGGTGGATTGGAGGGCAGGGATGGCAAAAAGATTATTCAAATTCCAAAAGATAAATGTAGTTTCTCTCCTCGCCTCGTTCCGTGCCCTCACTAGCAGCCCCCCCCCCCCTTTTTTTTTTTCTTCATTTCCTATTCCTAGGTCCAGCCGCATTATTCCCTCTCCCACCCCGGCTTGCCGCTGTCTGGCTGGCTGACACCGAACCATAGTGCATTCCGTCACGGTGGTTGGAACACACTGGACATCACTTGTCAGCTGAGGGATGACAATGGCTGGCACGGAGTAGGGAGGTACGGCGATCCCGACGGGACATTCTACTTGAGCCTACTTTCTGTCTTTGTTTCAATCCCATTATAGGCAGACCGGAGTCGTCCTTTTTCTTGGCTCCCGTTTCACTTTGTGTTTCAAAATGTTTTATCTTCTGTGAGAGGCCAGGGGACTCTTAATTCACTAAAGTCACAGCTATTAAGAAGCGTGTGTAGGTGTGTAGGTGTGTAGGTGTGTAGGTGTGTGTGTAATGCATCTCCCACACACTTTGAGGCTGCCATCTATGTCTGAAAGACATCTTTCTGGCTTGCTCTCTCTCTCTCTCACTCTCTCTCTGGACATGTGGGTGGATTGGAGGGCGGGGATGGCAAAAAGATTATTCAAATTCCAAAAGATAAATGTAGTTTCTCTCCTCGCCTCGTTCCGTGCCCTCACTAGCAGCCCCCCCCCCCTTTTTTTTTTTTCTTCATTTCCTATTCCTAGGTCCAGCCGCATTATTCCCTCTCCCTCCCCGGCTTGCCGCTGTCTGGCTGGCTGACACCGAACCATAGTGCATTCCGTCACGGTGGTTGGAACACACTGGACATCACTTGTCAACTGAGGGATGACAATGGCTGGCACGGAGTGGGGAGGTACGGCGATCCCGACGGGACATTCTACTTGAGCCTACTTTCTGTCTTTGTTTCAATCCCATTATAGGCAGACCGGAGTCGTCCTTTTTCTTGGCTCCTGTTTCACTTTGTGTTTCAAAATGTTTTATCTTCTGTGAGAGGCCAGGGGACTCTTAATTCACTAAAGTCACAGCTATTAAGAAGCATCACATGCATCTACTTTTTTTTCTTTCTGGCACTAAAAACCTGCAAAAGCCTCTTAGAAAAGCCACTTATATCGATTAATGCCTCAGACAAGTCAGGCAGTCAGTGACGGGTTATTTTTCTTTCCAGGGTAAAACATTATCGATATAATTCAAAAGCGAACGCAGCTTACGCTGATCCTGACTTTCATTATTAATGTGATCAGTTTTACATTGTCTTTAAATGTCTCTGTGAGGTTATTATTCCCTCCTGTCAGCATCAAAACAACTTTTTACAGTAAAGCAATGTCGTATTGGCGTTTTATTTTATTTAGCGATAAAGTACAATTTCTCGTGTGCAGCTACCGGTTGCCCTCAGACATTCCTTGACATGTTATTGAATATGTGGATATATAAATTCCAGGCCTATTCAACTGTGGAGAAAACCAGAATTTAACAACGCGCTTAAACTGACGAATATGCAGTCTTGACTTTCTTCAATTCTTAACCCAGTTGAAATAATTCAGGTTTTATTTCAAGGGGTGTTTATTTCACCAGGCTCCCGGTTAAGACTTTTTCTATTTTACCCACATTAATGTGACAGAGCGCTGCTCAATAACACATTCATTTAAATCCCATGATACCCATTTAGCCTTTTTAATATTTCTGCTGCATAGAGTTCCTTTGTAAGTTTGTCACGGTTGGGGAGCACATTTTTTTTTTTTTTTTTTTTACGAATAACATTAATGATATTTCTGCTCTATATTGCAGAGGGAGAGAAACGTCTTTCAGACTCACTGGCTCAATGTCTTCTTCTTCCTCCACTCTCCTTTATTAATTACATTTTTGTTTATATGTTTTATTTATTGTCCCAGCTTCTACTCCACAATTTCTAGGTTTGGATAAGTCGCAGCCATAGTCTCGTGGCGGCGGGTGCTTGTGTCACCGGTGTCGGTCAGGAGCGGCCTATTTAGGGCAGCTAATTCATCATGGCCTGAGAGCTTACATAAGGTACATATAATTACCCCCCCAACACAAACAAGACCCTCTCAGTCCCTGTGATTTATGGTCATGTCAAGGCGGTGGAGACATGGAGGCAACAAAGAGATAGGCAGGGGGGGGGGGTTGGAGGAGCAGAGGTGAGGTGGAGCAGAAATGACGAGGAGGAGCCTCAAAGAGGACAGGTGGAGGCGCAAAGATTTATGAGACTTCCGAGTAGTGATGTGGCTCGGCAAATCCTCAGGTTGGACAATATTAACATGGCGCCTGCATGTCAAAGTCGAGGATAGTGTATTTTTTCCGAATTCCACACACATACAGGCTCCACGAGGCTCATGTCAGTCTCATCCACTTGGACTCTGGAAGGCGGATTCACCCATTGCTACTTATTTTTTGAATTCGCCATTGGCCTGCTTCAGCCGTGGTGGTTGCGCTGTACAGCTGAACGCTGATGAGATGGCTGTACACGTAAAAAAAAAAAAAAAAATGAAAAAAAAAGGCGGGGGGAGGCGGGGTTCAGAAGGAAGATGAGGGTAACAATGAAAGATTTATGACAGGCATTGAGAGCAGCCGGAGGTTTTATCCGCCTATTATCAACCAAATCGCCCCCATTGAGATGTAGCACACATCGGCTCTCGTCACCACACACAACCTGACGTTTACCATCCACTCTTCGACCTCTCCTTGAGTATTTACTCTCCTTTTCTCCCCTCTGTGTTTGATGTGCTGGCCAGTCCAACTCTTCTTCTTCTTCTCCTCACTAGCTCATTCTTGTCTCTCACTCTTCCTCCCACCGTCTGTTTTATCCCCTCCACAGCCGGCCTGTATATCTGCCTGCTCTCCTTAACCCATGAAGGCTCTTAATCAATGGCTCCTGCCTCCTTCTCTTTCTCCCATTTGCCTCCTCCTCCTACTGCTCAACTACTCCGGTCCCCTTTCCGGTCTCAGCCCCGCCCTTTGAAGGGTTACAAAAAAAAAAGGCACAAAGGGTGAACAGGTTAATGTTCTGGCAGTTTGAGATACGCTTCTGACATTTCAATCCGGCATCTGTTTTTATCGCAGCTGATCTACGAAGTGCGGGAGGTGATGGAGGAGTGGGATGGAGGGAGGAGGAGGGAGCCCGCGGGAGGCTCCAGCTACCCAGGGGCCGCGGGCCTGAGGACCCGCAGTCACAGAGCGGCTCACGCAGGGAAGCATATGGTCATGTCGCCCCCAAGTGGAAGGCAGCGGAACTGGTAGAGCGGGAAGTAACTGCGGCAACAGTGCAACAGCAGAGGCGTTGCAACGGGCCAGGCAAATTAGGCAATTGCCCAGGGCCCCCAAAGACAGCTGTTTATATTGGTCCACAGCAATGACAACCTGAAAGCCCCATTTTTATAATTTTGCCTGGGGCCCCCAGAGTGTCTTGAAACATCCCTGTGCAACAGAGAAAGTAAATGCTTGATATGCTGGAGATAAGGTGAAGAAAGAAGGCAAACACACCTGTAATATTTTCCCTGATTTGTTTCCCCCCCCCCAGAGCCACATAGAGCATTCTGCATTCTCCTCCTCTCCGGTCGCGACCTTTGGAGATGGAGCGGAGCGGATGTCGGATGCAGGGAGATGATTTACAGGAGGAATGAAGAGGAGGAAAATGGCAAGTGGCATTGCGAGAGGCCAGGTGAGGACACACAACAGAGGGTTGGGAAAAAAAAAAAAAAACACAGCCGAGGAGCATAACACACAGGCACCAGCTTTCAGGAGAGTTAAAGCAGCCAGGGAATCCAATAAAGTCACTGAAGCCAAACTCCAGAGGTTTGGCTGTGTGAGGAAAAAAATGAATGCGAGGGAAAACTGTCCAGAACCACGCTGTCAATGTGCAGGGAGTGATAGAGGCAGGAAGAAAAGAGAGAGAGAGAGCAGATATGAGAGAATAAGTGAGTGAATTAGGAGAAACTGGGCTATAGATGAGCTGCAGGGGGCTTGCGGTGGGGGAGGATGAACGGATAATGTGGGGAGGGTGGTGGGGCGGCTACACTTTCTCCTGAGTTTTATTTGATATGAATTCAATAGGCCGCGGCTGATCTCCGTGGCCCGGGTGTAATTACTGGCGGGACAGCGGGGGGCATTCTGGGGGATTGGCGACGGTCTAAATGCTTCCAGGTCAGCTCCGATCTAGTCTGAGAAATGTCAATTATCGTCTTAAAACGCTGCGTGAAGAACTCAGGAAGGAAACAGAGAGGGGGGGGGCGGAGATTAGCCCAGGGTGGGATAAGGTAACAGGAGGGAATACTAATGGTTTACTGTTTAATGTAAGATATAAAGTCGGGACAGTCTGTTTGTATTTTTTTTTTTTTCATTTATATCTGCAATATGTTTACTGTCCTCCAGTTGATGATATATTGAAAAATGTTTGTATACACAGAGCCAGCTCCTGTCTTTGCGTATTCTTGAATCCCTCCAACCGTTTATCCATTTACTCCAACGGCTGCCTTTGTGGTGATTTATTGGCGAGTCATATCTATATTTCATAACTTTACCCTTGATTCTTTCTCTACACGTTTGTTGCCGGTCTTTGGCTCCTGGTGCATTCGATTCATCAAGGTTTACCACTCTTTGTCCCCTTTGACAAACCACTTCACTCTCTGCAGTGCCTGTCAGCTTTGATATTACCTGCAGTGAGTGGTGTGCTCACATTCAGTTTGTCCAGTTTACGACCGCGTGTTCTGATAATTCCGCCGTGGCCGGCTGCCTGCCGGAGAAGTTTTATGTAATGAAAATACATGATGGATCGCTATGCAGATGGATGTTGGAGTCGAGTAGCCAGATCCTGGTACAGCACCCTGCTCAAACCACAAATAGAATCAATACATATGCATTATAGAGAACATAAGGTGAGAACCTGGATCTGGTAGCGCACTGTGTGTCGGCATCCATCCGCTGAAGCGACCTATCAACTGACCTGACAACATCCAATTCCTTCACCCTATTTCCTGCCCCCCACCATCTTCCCCTTCGGCGGGTGCCGTGGCCGTGGTCCGCCCTTGATCTGCTCTCAGAACAAACAGCCTGGTAAACATCATGAAACATTTAGAGGAGGCAGAGCAGCGCGCTCTCTAATTCGCACTGGCAACCCCGCAGTTGCACAAAAAAAAAACACGCGCTCCCAAAGCTCGCCCCAGCAGAGGGGTTTGACTTCAAGCGTGCGTGCGATGCCTACGCGCCTCCCATGTATCTGCGAGCTGAGGTTGCGCGTGAGCATTTACGGAAGAGCCCTCTTTTTTAAATGCACCGAGTATCTGGGTCTGTGACTCGAAGAGGGTCTTTTTCCCGCTGCAGTGTAACATAAGTTGGCATATTTTGTGTAGATTAACATATTTGGCAAGTGCTTGGAAGGGAGGGAGGGAGAACAAATGATCGGATTAGAATGCCGGCTCACTCAGCGGGTAGTTATTTGTGAAACTGCGTTGCCTTGGTGCTGGTGGTGGTGGAGTAAACGTGGCAAAGCTGCATGGAGATCTCGCCTGCATGGCCCACAGACATTTACAACTTGTCAAAGTGAGATTCCCCAATAGGACCATTCCCCGCTTTGTGTGCTGTACAGTCTAACTCCAAATGTGTTGGTCAGATTGTGCTGGTGTGTTTCTTTGAAATCAATGAGTTGATTATCTGGAAATGGGGGTTTTCCAAACTTTAGGCCATTGAATGGTGTTCGCTGGTCTTAAATATCCATTCAGACCAATGAATAATGAATTAAGTTGCGCAGCCTCTCGCTCCCCTTTTAATAAAAAGGACGCAAGCGGAACGGCTTATTCAGTAATGTCACGCTTAATTAGCCGCGCTGCCACCTTGGTGCGGTAATCTTTCAAGGGCCTGACCTGCATTCCATCACTCTCAGTTGTTTTCCTCTCTCGCTCATCTTCCCGACTGGGTAACTTGTTTGGGTTTTGGGGCCGAGATCATAAACCAAGAAAAGTGTGTGGCTCAAAGGACACACACACACACACAGGCTTCTGAATAACAAACAAGTGTGAGCGGAGGAGCACTTGTAATGATATTAACCATAGGCCTCGTGCATTGCTTTCGCTCCATGAGCTGCGGCAAATACTCGCCACTAAATTTGTGTAGTAAAGCAGACACGCGGGGGGCATGGGTGCTGTGTCAATGCTGTGAAATCGCTCTATTCGTACCGATCTCAGAAATATTGAGAATGCTTCAAGTATTAAAAACCGGCGTCCATGTGTCAGTGGGCCACTGTAGTGATGCTGTGTGGGCTTTAGTGTAAGCCACAGCCAAGCAGCTACTTACACCACGATCAATGCCACTAGGCCCCGTTAGGAGGGAATCGATCGGCTTAGGACTCGATGTGGAACTGTCTCTTTCTCTGCGTTTCTCTCTCTCTCTCTCTCTCTCTCTCTCTCGTTCTCTATCTGTCTTTCTTTATTTGCACTCTCCGTCTCACACCGTCATTGATCCCGAGCGCTGATGGTGGGCGTATTTTCTCTGCAGGGGTGAGGAGGTCGGGCGGCGAAAGTGCCAGAGACGAGGACGCCCCACAGCTGGGTCCGGCTAATCTTAAATAATTGCGAGGACGGCTGATGCATATGAAAGAAGGCAGAGGCGGAGCATGTGAGGGAGACGGACGCCAAATGAAAGGTAAAGGTATCCCCTGCTGCTGCCACTGAAATATTCATCCGCAATGATTATACCGCATACTGGGCTTTAATATAGAAAAAGGTCAAAATGTCAATTTGCCACAATGGTGGTGTAAAATAAACATAATAATATTGGTTCACTAAATGGAAACTACATGGGAAAGCGAAGGTAGCAGAGCAGATGGCCACATAGTGTAATTAGAGTCTTAATTGTAACACATTGTGGCTATTTAGACGTCAAAGAGACTAATCGTGGTTATTGTGTTTTTTTTCGCTTGCACCAAATCTCAGCACCTTAAACTCTGAAGGCCCCGCCGGCGCTGCTCGTCAACGCCGGCGCACATTTACTCAAGAATTTGTCAGTTACAAAAAAAAAAAAACAGGAATCGCACGAGTTCTCCCATTTTCATTTTGGCCGATTTTTTACTTGTAAACTGAAAGGGAAAGGGAAAGCAAATGCCGGCTGGCCCTGTCTGTCCAACCCACTTTCAAATCCAATCTGTTAGGCCTCGACAGTCTCGGCAGGCCCAACAGGAATGAAAAGTCACGGCAGCATAAGGTGCGTTTCTCTGACAACAATAAATAAATGTCAGACAACGGGGCTGATTTTGATGCAATTTAGCCGCTGGTGTACACTGCCTGCCAGAGAGCAACACAACATCATTTATGTTGCCTAAACGTGAAGTAATGTTTGTGTTTTACTGACAATTTTCCCCTGGATTTAGTGCACTTCACCTTCAATCATTTTGCTTTTCATCGCAGGGTATTATTTCAGAAGATGAAGAGAAATGACCGCCTACTCAACCGCCGACGGAGGTGTGATTTTTCCATCGACCCCGGTTATGTTGTAAACTATGCGCCGTACATTGTGTTTAGATTAGTTTCCACCACAGCTGTCAAACTGCGCCGAATGTTGGAATCTTGCCTCCCTGCTGTTTGCGTCCCCCATCAACGCAAACCTTGGCCCCTCGTCCCCCGTATCCATCATTGTGGTGAAGAAATGACCTGCCTCTGATGATACTTTGAAAAATATTTTGGGGGGGGGGGGTTTATTTATCGCCGAAAGCCCAATTAGCCTTGGCTGTGGCGGATTGCTGTTGAGAGAGCCAGAACCGGGAGGGACAGCACGGAGGGCCCACCGTCTGAGCCCTATGTTAATGAGCCGATGCTTTCATTAAACCTGCCGCCATCAGCTGTCGGTAGTATCCTGAACTCCTGGCGTGCTTCGTTTACCTGGCGGACACTTCGATTAGCCTAAAAGCCTCCTACTCAGGACTGATTTACATTCCTGCAGTCTGCTTCCCCTGGCCTGAGATTAGCCTCCCCTGCTAGAGATTTAGCAGATGATTCTCTTTGACATCCCCCCCCCCCCCCCAAAAAAAAATCCTGCTTCGCTTACAAATATAACTTTTTTTTCCCCCTGCAGGAAGCTACTGAACAACTGACGGGGCTCAGGAGACGCAGGCAACAGGCAAGGCATACGGCAAACGCAGGCCCGAGGTTACAGCCACAGAGCTACACAATGCTGATACTGCGGATATTGATCTGCGCAGCCGGTGCGTTTGCCCGTCCAAGCCGGCATGTGTGCGAGCATGCACCGCAAGAAGCATGCCGCTATTGATTCCGTCAGACGCTGGCTGCGCTATGTTTTTTTGTGTGGGCTCTACCAGAAGTTCTAGTCAGCTGCAGAGCCACTGGAGGACACGCCTCCGTGGCCGCTTCGCCGTCTTCATGTTCATGTAGATTTGTATTGATTTTTTTTTTTCCCCTCTGCCTGTGCATGTCAGCGGCTGCATGTCAGCGGACGCCCGTGCGTAAACTTTCCTCCGGGATGAACTTGAGCGCTTTGACAAACGGGGTGCGCAATCTCGGGTGATGCTTACCGGCGATATGTATTCCAGGTGTGTCTCTCATCTCTTAAAGTGCAATTTTGCATTTGAAAGCAGATTGCGTGGCCGTGGGCCGCACCGAGCAATTAGGAGGCGAGTGTCAACAGGCGACCATGGCCAAGTCTTAATGCGCCTTCGGCCGTCGCCAGCCCTTGAACTAACGGCGTCACTGCTGGAGCCCACTGAGGGTGTGTGTTCTTTTTTAGTTTTTTTTCCCGAGCTTCTTGGCTCCCTCCTACATCAGCAACAATACATTTGATTAAGTTCAAACCTTGATGGAAAAAGATACACCTCAGAGGGATGTCTTTTTTTTTTTTTTTTTTTTTTTGCGATAAGGTTCCAGCAGACATAGTCATGGTAATGATCTTTTTGTGATATTAGAGTTTCTAACAAAAATATATTTCTGAAGAAGTCCTTTATAACTAAACTGGAGCCTGGAAATATTTGGAGGGTTTACCTTCAGTTGTTGTAAATGACATATCTGAAAAAGAATTGGAAAGAGCGTTTGCTGAGGCGTCACTGATTGTGTATTTTGAGCAGCACCGCGTTTCCTGTGTTGTCGAGGCTTGTTGTCGAGGCTTGTTGGCTCGGCGGCTGCACAGGCACAAAGTTGGATGACACACCATGATTTGAATATCAGGAATGAAACTGAATACATACTGTATGTATTTATACTTTGCATGCCCAAACATTTCTGATCAAGCTGGAAATAATATGCACGAGAAAGTTGTCTGTTTAAGATCTTTTTCTTTTTTTCTTTTTTTTTTTTTACCTGGAAAATACATTTGGCATGCCGGCTGTGAGACTCATGTAAGGTTTAGGCGGCATGTTTGGAAAACTTGGCAGGAAGAGAAAATCCTTCCTCTTCCAAAGTGCTGGATGAAGTTCTGCACTCCCATAAACGTCTGAATAACGTGGCCTTGTGATCATGTGATCGGCACAATGTCTCCGTGTGCACCAACTCTTTCCAGACTCCAGTGGAAAACTACAGCCACGGCTACTGTACAACTTTTTGGCCGCCTCTCTCCTTCTTTGTGTGTGTGTGTGTGTCTCTTTGTGTGTGTCCCCCCCTCTCCTCTCTTCTTTCTCATTAGCCTGTGTCAGCATATTTCCACAGACCCATCCCCCCTCTTCTGCCTTTCCAAAACCTTCCTTCTGGATGGAAAGACTGAGAGGGGAGAGAGGGAGGATGGGTTGGGGGGGAATGAAGTGTAGGAATATGTGTCAGTTGGCCAAATAGGCTCCACATGCTTGTCATCATGGTGCAGGATGTGGCAGATGTACCCGCTCTTCATCTCTTCCCAGTCTCCCTCAGTGGCCATCTTTGGCTCCTTTTTTTTTTATGAATCCCATTTCTTGTCTTTATTGTGCACTATTTTATGCTTTCTCCCTAATGTCACAACGGGCAAATTGGACTTTAGTAACGTATTAGGGCGTCCTGCGCCAGCCTTAAATCCTAAGTGTGTGCTCGCCCGTTGATATGCTGTAACTTAGGTTGGCTGTTTTGCTGCAGCACTGGGAGCGTTCCAGCTCAATGCCTGATAGTTTTACTTTATCCCGTGGCTTATTGCAGCAATAATGCAGACCAGCAGACAGAGGAGCCACACACACACACACACACAGATGTGTATTCAAGCTAAGCTGAAGCCTCGGTTATATTATCATCCAACAAGAGCCAGTGTTGGGTATTAAGCCAATTTACTGGTACACAACAGTGTGCCGAGACTTTTAATGACAGTCAAAACAGGAGTCCCTCACACTAATTCGCTGGTGTGTGCTCTGTTGTGTTTTGTGTGACCGCCCATTTATAAGCATTTGTGGCACAATGTCTTTCCTTATTGATTGACTGATTTATATCCGCACTCATGCCTGAAATAGAATCCACTCCTTCATCTGGCGTGAAGATGCGGGGGACCCACTGGATGCACCGACTCCCATCTTACCCCACAGTTTGTGGGGTGTGTGTGTGCGTGCGTGCGTGCGTGCGCACAACAGACTTTCCCCATGCATGTGTAAAGGTTCACTGACCGCAGCGTCTGTGGTGACTGCAAAAAAAAAGGAGGCCTCTCTCTGTCTCCTGCTTTTTTTTTTCTGTCTTTCCACCCATCCCATCCACTCCCCTTCTTTCTCTGTTCCCATGCCATCCCTCATCCTCTTAGGGGAGCACGGGAGCATGCAGTGGAAATAACTGAGCCAATAAAGACACTGCCAGGATCTATACGCTCCCTGCCCCTCACATAGTTACTGGGGGGGAGAAAGAGTGGTTAGGGATCTCAGAGAGGGGGATAGTGGTTGGAAACGAGACAAAAATCCACCCTTAATAGGACTGTAGCCATGGATGGAGGAGGAGAATGAGATCAGGATGAAGGAGGTGATGAATGAAGAAGGAGCGAATGATAAAATGAAGATGGAGAATCTCAGATAGTGGGAATTATAGTATTTTGGGACAGACATATGGGTGCCCCTGTGTTGGTGCCTAATTTCTAGCTCCGAGGTAAATGTGACAGAGAGGCCAGTTCTGGTGTCCACCTGAGGGGGCTTCCAACAGGTTTGATCCTATACGGTCTCCAGAAAGCTCAAATCCAACCTGCCATCGGGCCTCTCTGCTGATTTTTTTTAATTGCCGGCAGTGAGGAGAGCTAAACTGAGAAGACCCAGTTGATATTTGAAATTGGTGTCCTGTTAAAAAAGTACGGAGCAGGTGCTTTAGAAAAATCAGGGGGGCGGGCAGAGTAGAGTTACGAACAGACGGTGGGGCGAAACTTTGGGCTGCCGACAGAATGGAGCTGGTTAGAGCGAGGCCTCGCGTCTCGTAAATCACGGAACATTTTCCGACCACCATACGACGCCGGTTGATTAGCCCATTGATCCTCCTTCTTCAGAGATGGTCCCCTGCCGGGGGGCTGGAGCGCGGCCAGAGCCACCCACTGTGCACAGTATGTGTGAGTGTAATTGATCGCACACAATCCCGTATGCACAGTATTTATATACGCACGTGCGCACACCAAATGAAACTTCGGATGGGTCTAACCAGGTCAGGTTCAGAAGCCTTGTGATCCTCAGTCAGTTTGTTTAACAACCCCACAGACAGTGATTTGAGACGCGACCCCATCTTCTTTTTTTTCCCCCCCGTTGTTTTTTTGTGGTTTCTCGCTTTTGTTTTTACATTGAAGCGTTTACGATCGTGTCTCTCTCGGGGTTGTCATCACCATTGAGTCCCACCAGTCGCTCATATGCATGTGAACCGGAGCATTTAGATCAAATCTCCTTGAGACGGTAGTCCCAGGCCGCCGGTGTCCTGATTTTCTTGTTCTTCTGGAGGAGCTGTGAAGAACTGAAAGAAAGATAAATCTGTTATCCGCATGTAGCTCCAGGGACGCCTCAGCAACAGCATCTTTTCATGTATAATCGAGAGAGCCCTCGAAAAATAATTGCATCTTTCTTGTCAATCCTTTCTTTCCATCACACAACCCGCACGCACAGACACTCGGAGAAGCTTTGAAGGAAAAAGGTCTCGAGATTGTTGGATGCAATTATATGCATTGGCAAGTTTGCAGAAAGGCCACAAAGCAGAAGAGCAACTTTGGCAGCGGGGTATTCATCTCTGCCTCGTAATCGATGTCATTTATTGATGAGGACCCAGCAGATCAAGCAAATAGCTACAAGTCGATTATGATGAAAGTTTGTATATCAGCAATAAAGGGCTGCTTTTTTTGCACACGCACTGAAAACCCGGCATTTTCCGCTGGTCCCCAAGGACCCGGCCAGACACTTGTTCATTTGCAGTCGAATCACTCAGCGTTGGTTACCCAACGGACTTGGATATGCCATGTTGAGCCGCCAGCATGCATGACTCCATGCCTCCCCTTCTTCTGAATGTTTTGGTTCTGCTGCTTTTGTCGTATGTGATATGTTTGGACCGAATACATCTTTTCTCTCTCTCTCTGTTTGCAGGCTTACTCCAAAACTACTGAGCAGATGTCCATGGAATTTGGAGGAAAAGGACACGAACAAGCAGAAACCATGACTATTTGAAATCCATCCAATTAGGGAAGTAATAGAGGATTTTTTCTTTCTTTTATGTAAATGCAAGGGGACATTGTAAGTGCTTGCTGAAGTATGTGCTCTCTGAGCACTTTATTGGATTGTTCGTTTTTAGAGAGGGTGCATCTTAGTCTTCCACTCTACAAGACTGGGCTCATAAATTAAGACGACGCAAAAAACATATTACGGTAAATATTAGATATTAATGGTGTGTTCCATATCTGCTAATATCTGAATATGTAAACACGGACTAGATTCAATGAAAGGGTCTTTCTGAATCTATGATCCTATAGAAAAAAAAATGAAGCTTGTGATCTAACAATAATTGAACCTCCATAAATTAAGTGAGACACTTTTGAAACTGTTTCACTGCTATTAATGCAGTTCCATGCCTTTTCAGATTCCAGCTCGGTCCAGTGACTGACCTCTCCAGAGAAGATGGAAGAAAAAAATAAATAAAAGGTGAGTACTCTGTGCCTATCAAGCCACGGCCCCAGTGTGGGGAGGCATAAATCAAAGCAAAGTGATATTTGTTTTACTTCCTCAACTATTTACTTACTGACAATAAAAGGTGGAATTTATGCTGCTATTAAGGCAAACCTCTGAATGGCCAGGGGCTGAGGCCGAGGCCACTTTATGGATCGGAGGCAATGAAAGCCGCAATTAAAACAATATGGAAGCTGTGGAGCCGGACTTCAATCAAAGGTAGAGTATGATAAGTAAGTTAATTAATTTTAACAGAGTAAATTCCTCTCCATAATGCAGCCGGGCCACCATTGGTTGCAGCTCCGGTCTTGATACAGGGTCCTTGTCCTTCCTTATTCTCCAATGAACTGTGAATGAAACGGTGAGAGGGGGGGTGATGGAGGTGTGTGTGTGTCTGTGTGTGTGTGTGTGTTTGAGGTTAAAGGCCTGGTTCAGTTTGGTAGATTACAGACATTGGCCTGAAGTTTAGTGGACAAGGTAATCCCACTGCACGTTTTCACTGAGGGATCTCCCAGAGAGGGAGGGGAGAGAGAGGGAGGGAGGGAGGGGGGTGTGTGGGGGAGACGAAAGGAGAGACATGAGAAAGAGCTGGAGACGGAGAAAAAGTAATGAGAACCAGAGAGACAGACGTAGAGAGAGTGAAGGAGGGACAGAGAGAGAGAGAGAGAGGGATTGAGCAGAGGAAGAGAGAGGGGAGGGGGCAAGTTGGACCCGGACAAACTTCAACAAAGTTTTTTTTTTTCCTCTTCGTTTCTTTCTTTCCGTGGAGGGAGCCTCCAGGAAAAAAGAAAGAAAAAAAGAAAAACCCCTGTGGATTACACGCGATTGTTTTTCGCTTTGCCCTGCAAGATTAATAATCTGGTCTTTTGTTTACGGATTAATGCGGGCGCACGTTTGTGGATTTAACAGGAGTTGAAGGTATGAACTTTTTCTGGACTCTTGTGGTCGAGTGAGCAGATGAAACCGAGATACATTGTGGAGTGTGTAAAGTCTCTTCGGGAAAACTTTGTGGTGAAACTTTTTTTCTTGCGAAACTTTATTGTTGCAATAGACCTTAATCCAGCACACGGGAATAAACGGATTACACATTGTCATGGCTGCATACATTTAATTGGTATAGTTTTATAAAGTTAATACCATTTGAGTTTTAATCTCTCGTAATCCCTGTTACTTGCATTTAACCACAGTAGCATGTGAACGCCACCTAGTCCTCCCCCTCCTCCTGAATCTGCTTCATGTTTAACATGTATGCAAAGTGAAGTCAGAGCGTAGAACCGCACTGATTTCAGATCAGTGTCCACCAGACCACCGCAGACCAGGGATAGGAGAAGAAAAGTGCTGGGGAGAAAGGTCGAATGCCACCGACACATCTGTTTTCCTCATTACTCAGCCATTCCATGTTTGCTGGCTTTTTGCATCCTGTCTGCACCCCCCCCCCCACCCACCCACCCTCAACCCCCCCAAGGGGCTTCTCCAAAGTTTTTTGGTGAGTCAGACTCCCCTTCAAAGTTTAAAAATAGCTCAATTGTACATTTATTTTATAATCACCAGAGAGCTTTGGAGAATACGGAGTGACATTTCTGATGAGCTGGTCTGACGTCAACGGGTGACAAAAGGTCATGTTAGGGTCCCCTGCTGCATTAAACGGGGAGTATTTCCCTGTTGGCGTCACTGAAGGGCGCCCTTGACTTTAACGAAACATTAAGTGTTGCACATTTAACCCACTGCAGGCTGCGCATGGAAATGTGTCGACCCTTGCTTTCCGGTTCCGAGCCTTTTGTTATGGGCCTGCAGCCAATTGTATCGTCCACAGCGTCCCTGCGGCAAACCGTGTCATCCACTTGACTCTTCTGCCTTTCTTTTTTTTTTTTTTTTTTCCCCTCTCGGTTGGGCAAGTGAAGTGAGCACGGGGCCATCAGAAATGTAAAGTCAAGCTGCAGAGAAGCAGCAGGTCTGCGGCCTGCTGATGGCTGACTCAGACGTGCACCGCGCGGGCCCCGGGGCCAAACTAGTTCACGTCATCAGAGTGGAACACGCTTTACATCACCGCTTCGTGTCGGTGCAACAGAAAAATGCAGAGGGCATTGGAAAGGAGGCGGGGTTGGTTGTTTGTGTTCAATATGTCCAACTCTGGCTGTGCTGGCCCCCTCTCTCACTATAAATACTCAGATAAAGGCCTTGGAACACAGTTCAGAATGTAAGACTAGTAGAAACGTGTTTCCCAGTCCCAGACAGGTTTGGATTTGGCCCTTTGCTGGTTTATACATTTCTATGCTGAGTGTGTTATATCATTCTCAGGACAATGCAGTGCCGTCCCAGTCTTGGCCCGAAGCCCCTTGTCTGAAGTTCCAGAAGCTGAGTGTAGCTGCGCATGTTGCAGAGCACGTGGTGACAAGTTAGAGTTATAGTAAATAGAGGCTTCTCTCAGGCAAAAACAGATTCTGCCAAAAAGTGGCTCCGATATTTCCTGCAGTATCTGGTAGAAGGAAATCTAGGACGACACGACAGCATATTAACATCCGGTCTGTCTGGCAGTCAGTCTGCATTCCTTCACCCGGAGATCCATTGGGTAGATTGCTATGAATTTGGAAAATGGGAATAATTGCATTAGTGACTTCCTGATTTAAACATCCAGTGTTGTGTCATCAGATCCAAGTAGTGACAGTAAGCTGCACTGTGCTTTAGTGCTATGCTGATCTTGGCCTATTATTGCTCCAACCAGGACTGCGCCTAAAGCACAGACTCCCGGAGCCACCGGCATTGTTATATTATCATTTTTATTTCCATCTTTTTTTTTCCGTTTTCTTGCTTACTCCAACGGTGCATGGTGTGAAAATACTTTTTCTCCTGCTGTCTGCTAGTCTGACAGACTTGTTACTTAGTGTCTCTGGCCAGAGCTCTGTATCTGTGCCTTTTGCCTTCTGTGGCGCACTGATACGAATGTATATGCGAATGAGCATCTCCCTATATAGCTGCCCGCTTATTATGCAAGCATTCCATGGCACTGCTGCATTCCAGTTGACTCTTCCTGCAATTCCCCACGTCTCCGATGCAAGTGAGCGGGGGACTGTCTCCGTTGGAGCCGTTCGGGGTGACGACCCCCACAGACCCATCAGGAGATTGTTTTCGCAGCCCGGCACCAAAGCCACTTTGGGCTGGTGTGGGTGTTTGGCCGAGAGAGATAGCCGGGGTTAAATTGGAAGCAGTGAGCTGTCTGTCAATCTTCTCATTACTGGGAGAGGCAACTGGAAAATCAGGGAACCTGCAAATATTACCGATACGTTTATGCCAGGTTTGCTCCTTTATATTTTGAAAAATCAAACAAAAAAACATTGTCCATTGCTTCCCTGTTATTTAATCATACGTGTCCGGATGCTTAATAAGCAGATCTCCTGTCAAAGAGGACATGTTTCATTTAACTCTGTCAAAGCGCGTTCCTCTTCCACAAGCTTGTTGTTTTCTGTAAGCCACGGCAATGATGATGAAATGTGTGACAGGAAAAATTGCTAAGCGCAGAGCCCAAATTGCCTCCATTGTTTTATGGGACAATAGCATTGCCACTGTATTCAAGCCATAGAAGAAGAAAAAAACGCACCGGAACCGAGAGCCGTGCTGCAGACAGGACCAAGGCACAAAGGCGGCTTCATGGAAGTGTGTCGCAGGTTGTCATTTCAAACAGTTAAAAACTGAAAAAGAAGGCAGGCTGTGTTGTGGACTGCTGGTCAGCACTTTATTCCACCAGTCTCTTGCAGGCTCTTTTCACATCTATCATTGTTTTCCTTCCTGCATTGGCTTCATACTCGGTGACCTGCCGGCTCAGCGGGCTCGTTGCCAGCCCCTTGGCCAAAGCCGGTGGCCTGTCCCCTGCACCGTCTCGCCTCTATCTGCTGCAGTCAGCTGGTTCGGATGGAGTCCAGAGTGAGTGGGAGAAAGTGAGGCGTCCGCGGTATCTCCCTGATCAGAAAGCCTATGAAATTGTTTTTGGATTATTGCCAAATCCTAATAACAATGAGCTGGGAATTTTCCTTCAGCCCGCTTCCCCTGTCCTGTGATGCATTATGCATTATGTACTGTGTGAACTTTCTTATTGTTGCGATCATGTGGTATGAAGCCTATAATAAAAGGCGTGAAGCAGTTTAAAGCTTTGATTAACCTCCCGCCCATAAAATTCTTGCTCTTGCTGTTGTGGCCGTGTTATACTGTTCCATAGAATGATTACTCATTACTCTTGCATTTTAAAACATAAGTAAACAAGAAACTACACTTTAAGTCACCCCCTCCCCCCCTAATAAAACCCATAACGCTTTATGCACGTTGTGGGACATGTGGAGCTGTCTTTGTTATTACAGAGCATATTTTGAAACGCTGTCCTGCGCCACGTTGTGTGTGTTAGCAGCAGTCTGCAGGCAGTAGGGTCAGCACAGTATTCACAGCGTGTCCTCGGCCCGGGGAAGTGGGGGGATCATTTCTCCTGGCAAACGGGACAAGTGTGTGTGTGTGTATGTGTGTGTGTGTGTGTACGGACACACACTCTGCTCGGGGCCCTGCTGTACCTGTAAACAAAGCAGAGTTATGGGATCCTTACACATGCTCAGGGCAAGCCCAGGTCAGATGGGATGTGTTTATGCGAGTCCGAGTGGGCGGTGTGTGTCTGTGTGTGTGTGTGTGTGTGTGTGTGTGTGTGTGTGTGATAAGGGGTTGAGGTTAAGCAGAGGGACTGTGGAGGCTGAATATAATGATTATTTAGATGTGGCAAGCCTCTGAATCTGTGTGCGTGTGCATGCGCGTGTGTGTGTGTGTGTGTGTGTAGTAGTTGTTAAGCCACGTGGAAGCATCTGGTGCAACACAACTATGAGGAATAGTCTCCAGATGTGTTTGCGTGTTTTGGCCACACTGTGCGAGACCAATCGGTCTGCATGTGAATCACTTTTCTTTCATGTGTCATGTGCTTTGCTTTGTTGTCGTCATAATTTGAACGTGAATGTGTTCTTTCTTTTTGACTCTGAAAGCGGCTTTGTTTTCTGGATTCTGCCATATGTGAGTATCGGTGGGTGTGTGTGTGTGTGTGTGTGTGTCTCAAAGAATGCTTTACTACTCTCATCAGCGTGCATGTGTGTGCGATTGTGTGTCGCAGTTGCCCAGTCAGAGGCCAACCAGATGGACAGGATAATGACTATGATCAGACTTTGTAGAGTTACACTCCCTAATGGAGGACACCGTGGTTAATTCATATGCCCCTGACAAAGCCCACATCACACCACGTAATTAACACATCAAGTATGGCTGACTCATAAATACACATCAGCGTCTATTTAGGAATCAAACGTAATCTGCATCTGTTGTCAGCGTTAGATGGGAGGAAAGTGGTGTGCAGACACGACGCAGAGAGGATGTGACTTTTTTTTTTCTTCTCCTGTTTGTTCATCCATCAGTGGGAAGCTGAGCTGAGGTGAAACCATGTGGCTTCTCTGCTCCACTCTGACTCTGCTGGCCCTGGGATTCGGATCATGTGACACGTCGACGGCAGAGTTTGGTGAGTTCACTGTCTTTTTTCCTTTTTCTTTTTTTTTTAATACATTTATTGCAGTTTTGCATGGAACAAAAAACAAACATTTAGGCTAAGGAATATTGAATGAACAGTGAAGGTGGTATCAAGTCTCAAATAACTCTAGCTACGAAGGAATTGCATGACGTCTGGAGCCTGTATGGAGCTCTGCAGGCTTCTACCACAAAATCTTTGGAGAGCGGTTGTCATGTTTTCATTTTCAAGGCTAAAGAGAATGAAATGCCCTCTGGGGCCGATGCAGTACTTTTTACATGCAGTCATAGTTTTTTTTTTTTTTTGTACATCTGACCAACTCATCACACTTTGGAACCCATCTGTGTTTGATGGAACTGCGTCCATCTGTGTGTGTGTGTCCTTGAAAAGGCAGCGTAATTACAGCTCGTGTGTGTTTGACGCTGGTAGTCGTGCGGTTAGGCTGTGGCGAGGAGGCTTGTGTGTTTACCATGTGCGGCTTTTTCACCCTCTGTGCAAGCCATCAATCAAACAAGCTCCTGCGCCTTTTTGTATTCGACAAACATGAGTTTTAGAGCGTCCGTGTGCGCCCGAATGAGCCTGCAAGCGTGTTGACATGGTTCTGGTGTGTGTGTGTGTCTGTGTGTTGACGAGAAAGGCGCGCGGGCTTATGTGCATACGGGTGTAAAAGACAACCAAGAATACGGGAGTCAGGAAGGTGAAGAGAGATGTCTTTTATTCCCCTGTTTTTGTATTCATTCTTTTTTATTTCGCTGTCACACTCCAATCGTCTGTGTGCTGGGGGACCGCCTCTGCAATATCACTTGTGGGCGACGCAATCCTCCACTGCTTGTGGAGCCCTGACACCGAGGGGGGTCCCTCTCTTGGGACACCCTTTCCTCAAAAGCTTTTCAGATGAGACCGAGTCGGCGGCAGCTCCCCCGAGTCCTCCACCCCCAGTGGTTTGGAGAAAGTGCTTCCTCGAGTGCAGCTGTGACACAGCCAGCGCGGCACTCGTACACACACACACACACACGCTATCACCATTCCTGCGACTCATCCAAATCTATGCTTACTGGTAATTTGCTGACATTACAGCAGGAAAGCCGGTTTAAGTAAAACTGGTGCTGAGGAGTGGAGCTGGATGATTGCACTGCAGCTCTGCAGTGCATCAGGTCTCCACAGTTAAATGAAACTGCTGAAGTGTCGCTGATATGTTTTTTTTTTTTTTCCTTCTTTCTGCACCACAGACGCTACGCAGTCTGAATTAATGGATTCATACATCGATTTATTTCGGCTGCCGCTTTACTACTGTCTGCATCCGAGTTGTTTTTTTGTTGTTAGTGCCATTGAATGATATACAATGCGGACAGAATATATTTACACTCCTTTTTGTTTTTCTTATTTTGCCATGTTGCAGCCTTGGGCTGAAATCGTTTTACCCCATAAGGAAAAAAAAGCTAAAAGGGAATTTCAAACATTCTGGCCAGTTAATTAGCAGGCCATTTCAGCCAAAGCCCAAAACACTTGGGTTACCTTCGGTGCATGACCAGGCTGGTTTGGAGTTATGGATCATAAAAGGAAAAATCCTTAGTGTTACAGTTGAACTTGGAACGTCATCTGGGATTGTGGCAGTATAACAAGTCCTGTCTTCGTTTCTGGTTGGGGAAAGCTTGTAAACGTGCTTGATGTGTGCCCCGTCCATGTGTGCGTGTGAGCGTATTGAATGAGGGCCAGAGACCTACAAGCGGAAAATGAGTGAGGTCATCATTCCTCCCTTAAATGCAGCATCTTAAGTCTTTCCACTTCTCTGTGCTGCAGTTTTATCTCTGGAAACCAACATGGAATGCTCTCTCTCTCTCTCTCTCCCTATCGCTCGCCCTTTCCCTCTCTCTTACCCTACATCTCACTCCCTTTCCAGTGTGTCCCCTCACCCCCTATTCTAACCTCAAATAGTCCACACTGAATCATTGCATTGACTCACGAAGCCTCTCTTTGCCTTATGTTGCATGAGTTCTAACAGCTCTGGGACCAGGCGTCTGGCTCTGACTTTCTGCTGATCAGCACCGCGGCACAATTACCTTCCGTCTGCCACATTGTAAAGCACATCGGACACGTGGTGGCACACACCTGCTCTTATCGCGCGCACGCACACTCTCTCCGCCAAGTGTTTGCTGCTGCGAAAAAAGAGAATTAAAACTCAGAAAACTCTGCACCAGCAAGACACTTGCAGTTAAGGCTGTTTTGATACCTGAGCACCCTCTGAAGGTTCTTTCATGTCCCTCACAATGCAACAAAGGTGCAACCGAGCTGAAGTGATATTGCACTAATACAGAACCTTGTCAAATGTATACATATATATATATATATACTGTATAAGATCAAATCCTCCACCCGTATCTTTGTGTGTCCTTTTTTTTACCTGTTTTACTGTATTGTTTCTATCTCTGGCAAATTGGAAACTTGAGGGATACGTACACCCGCAGCAGTGTACCGCACGCCTGCCAGTTGTAGTATCATTACTTAACCTTTGGCGGGACCCAAGCGCCAGCCATCAAAGAGGAAGCGAACCCGGCCAAGACCGTCCAATCTCTTTAAAGGCTACACGCAGCTACTGGTGGGATCCTGGCGTGACACTCGTACTCGGAGCTAATGAGCTTGTCAACAAGCAAATGCGTTCCTTTTTGATCGCAGCGGGAGAGGAAATGGGTTCAACATCTGCACCGTGTCCTCCACAGCAGTCCACTAAAATACCCTCCCAGCTCCCCCACGAATGTGTGCAAAACTCAGACGCATTAATGAGTACTTTGCATTTAACACATTTAATTGAAGAATCAAACATAATTCACTTGTGGAAATGTGACATTTTCCAACCCTAAACATCGGTGGTGTAGGCCTGAAATGCCGTGTTGACAGGGTCTGTAGGATAAAAAATAAATGTCAACTCCCTTCAACTTGGGATAGAAGTATGATGGGGAAAAAACATAGTAGGTGTCAGTCTGGCTGTTTAGGGCATCACCACCACCCTCTCCATACACTCGCGCCTTCTTATCTTTTTTTTTTCTCTCCTGTGTCGCTGCCCACTTGCCTCCAGCCAGGATCTCGGTCTATTCCCGCAAAAAGCCTTCATCTCGATTCTGTCTGATCCAAATGGGTCTGTGATGAAAAATGAAAAAAAGAAGGTTTAAAAAAAGAAAGAGTAGGCAGTGGCGTGAGGTAGAACTTACCGTCTCTTGACTTCACACGCACAAAGGGAACTTATAAGGATAAGCTCCCAGCGTGTGTGTGTGAATGTGTGTGTGTGTGTGTGTGTGTGTGTGTGTGTGTGTGTGTGTGTGTGTGTGTGTGTGTGTGTGTGTGTGTGTGTGTGTGTGTGTGGTGTGTGTGTGTGTGTGTGTGTGTGTGCTTGTGTGCGTGAGTATCTGATTCAAAAGGCAGGACGTCTCTGTGAGGCTGCACAGTCCACTTTGAGCTGAGTTAGCAGATAAGGTTTTGGGAAGTCAAGTTATACAGTATGTGGGATTGTGTGTGTGTGTGGTGTGGGGGGGGGGGGGGGGGGCAGAGAGATAGAGAGGAATGTATTTGAGAAATGGCTGCAACACAGAGTAAACCATCGGAGGACTCTTAAACTTATGATTGATATTTTCCGTTCTCTCCACTGTTTCAGAAGTCCCATCTGTTTATTTGACTTTTCATTTACTGTTTTCCCCCTCAGCTTCCCACAACACCATTGTTTTGACATCTCTCTTTCCTTTTTTTCCCCCTCCACACTTTAATTTAAACTATGGGAGAAGGACGACACACACGCAGTGAGCACACTGCTCTCTTTGTTTTTTTAAAAGCGACACGAGCAGAAGCTGCGGGGCGTCGGGAGATTAAACTTGACGATAGTTGATGTAGCGTTAATGTGATTTAATTATTTCTGGGGCCTTCCTCCGTGAAATTAAATTCCTTAAATTCCTAACTCTTAATTAAAGTCAGTTGGATCTTACTATTTGAATCATTAAATCGGGCTCATCCTGATGTGACTTCCAGCAACCCCCCACGCAACGCACATATGCAATTTACAGGGTTAAATACAGATTTTGACGCAATTTGTTTAAAGTTCACTTTTAGTTTACTTTCCTTTGGTGTACATTTGGTAAGCCAATTCAAGAGCAGAACAAAGCTGCTCTTGTCGCTATTGTCAATTGTTGTGACAATATGTGACGCATGTTATTAGAGTTAGCCGATGTGTGTTTGCTTTTGGTGAGGTGACACCAGAAACACCGCCCATGTGCAGTGGCCTTGAATAAGACTCAATTAAAATATCCACCCATCACATCAGGGATTGATCACTTACAGCAACACAGCTCAGAACAGAAGAGAGGGGAAAAAAAAAAAGATTGGGTTCTATTTATTATTTATTATATGTAACACCGGGAATCTCCTACTTCCACCAAGACTGGGCCTTGTACGTCTTGAATAGGGTCCGTGGTCCCAAAGAGATGCATTTGTTTTGGACCACAGTGATTCACGTGTGTACCTGTGTGCTGGCCCCATTTTTTCTCCCCCCCCCCCCCCTCCCCCCTGAGGCGAGGCAGGCTGCTCTGACAGGCAACACTTTTCTCCGTAACCTCCCTTTGACAGGGTGAGAACACATCCATCAAACACGGGCTACCGCGACAGACAAGCTCGGTCTCTGCGAGACAACCCGTCAGGCCGAGGCCGCGTTCCTCAGCTTAGCCACCCCTCCCCCGTTTCATCTCGCTCGCTCGGGTTTTACAATACACACATATATATATATATATATATATATTTGCCCTTTCTCTCTCACCTCCAAAAAACTCCCCTTATCTTTTCTTTCAGATCAATATTTCTGCTACTCTCCAGCGTACGAATGAGTGTTTGAGTGTAGGAACTGTGTCCACTGTGTGAAAGGGTTATATTTTGAGTCGTAGAGTAAGTTTCAGGGTTATAGTTGTTTTGTTTTTTTCCATAACCCTCTGTGTTTATGATTTTCTCTCTGCAGATGAACAATGCCCACCCTTACAGGTGGAGGAGTGGAAGTTTCCTCAGACGGCCCGCCGCCACAACATCACTGGTGAACCACCTGGCTCATAACACAGACGCACATCTTCTGTCTTTGGTGTGGGGGTGCTGATGAAGGCCATTTCTTTGGGTCAGGTTTTAATCTGGTGAGAAGATTCTCTCTGCTCCAGAGTGCAGATGTCAAGAAGATCCGCAACCCGCGAGGACCCCTCATCCTCCGCCTGGGCAAGACAGCGTTCCTACGACCCACCGAGTAAGTTCACCGCACGACTCTGGGGGAAAAAAAATACTGGAAGTGAAACAGAGTGGCTTTTCCACTGGATCCACACAGGACGGCGCTGGTCAATCTCTGATTACATTTCCTGGAATACCTCTTCATTTCCCTCTGGTTTCACGGTCGTGACCGCATACACTTATTCCAACCAGCATAAATTATTAAAAGCGGTACCTATTTAATTCAGCACAATCTATAGGAGATGTAGGCTTGGATTAATAACATGATGCAGTTGTGTGTAATAGAAATTAATGAAAGAGAAATTTGATTGAATTTCATTTGCTGGATATGAAAGCCTGAACTTGCTCTGAACTTGTTTCGCGATGAAGAAGAAAAATCCGAGCCCAGCTCAATTGCTGAGGCCGTTTTTTTTGTTTTTTTTTATGTTATAGTTATGCGTTTCATGTTGTTATTACACAGTAGGTGGGTGTAGATTGTGCACGAATGCTTGTTCGTGTTGTGTGTTGGCGATTCTTTCTTTTTCGGCCCTGCTTTTGTTGCAGATAAAGCAGTTCTTCAGAACTTGCCAATTGGGTCAGCCCGGAGTGTTTTATCACTCTGTCCAGCGCTGTGAGCTTCGCCCTGCTCGAAGGCCCGATAAATCTGTCTATTAAGTACCCTTTATTTATTTATTTTTTATTCTGACAATTTGTTGTAAATGTCTCGCATATATTGTATGTCACAGGCTTACTGAGTACTTGTTTATATAAAAAGCAGAGCAGGGAGGGATAAAAAAAAATCACTTCTCAGGAAATCAGTTTCTTTGGAACCAAAAAGAGGAAAATCAAAGATGTTTTTTTTGTTTTGCCTCCAACCGTACAGCGAGAGGACGGAACACCGCTCTCTATCTCACCTCTGATGCTGGTTTGGGATTTTGTAAGCTGTGGTGTTTTTTTTTTTGAGAAATCAGATTCCGTGCTGTCACTTCTATCGGTGAAGAACACTACTGGGGCAACTTCTTTTTCAACTCAGACAGAGAATAATCAATGTTAGCGCATCAGCCTCTTCCTTCTGCGTTTCTCTCTATACATAGAACTACGTGTCTTATAAACAAAAGGCATTTTTTTTGCTTTTATGCATTCACTAGCTCTCCTCTCAACGAAAAAAAAAAGTTGATACAATCTGAAGGGACTATCTGTCAACCTCACTTACTCATAATGTTCTTTTTCCTGTATTTATTTGCTTTCATGATATATATATATATATTATCATTTTCCACTTTTGCTTACTTAAATTGCATTGTGTGGAAGTGTTTTCAGGCATTTAGAAAAGCAGAGCGGAGGTGGAGAACAGAAGGGCGATTAAGGGATGTACTGGTGAGGGAACAGGGGGGGGGGGTGTTAAAGGTTCAAATCCAGGCAATAAGCGAATGCGTCAGAAACAACCCTCAGGCTTGTTCCATGGCTTTTTTCTCTGTTTAGGTGTGTGTATGCGAGGCATTTTATGCATGTGCATACTTATCTCTGTGTCATTGCCGGCATCTCGTTAAATTTGCACGAGTGCGTATTTATGTGTCGTACACAGTGTGCGTTTTCAGCAGTGTAGACATATTCCCCATTTCTCGGACCCAGGACATATGATGGATTTCTCAAAATGCATAATACATGTCTCCCCTCTATTATGTGCCTGCTGTCACTCCTTCAGATGTTTTTATTCATTGCCAGTTAGAATGAGTGAAGTCTGAGTAAAGTTGTGTGGACAACAATCGTATGGCACTAATGCATTCAGCTTATCTAATCGTGAAGCCACTTGCCTCTGTTGCACAGCGGCTGCAGCGTGTGGGCGAGTGAGAGAGATCCTGTGATGTCACGGCGCGGGGCCGATATCAAAACTATTTATGACGGAAATGAAATGCATGAAATAAATGTAACCCCTCAATGTACACTTCCGAAAGAGAAATCAGGCACAGTTTGAATTTTCTTTTCACATCAAAGCTTTTATGCTGCTGGCCTCACTCTGCAATGAATAAGAGCACATTTGGATTACATTGAAATTGAACCATTCTATGTAACTAAACATAAGAAACATGGAGCTGAAGGCTCTGGTGCCTTTATACAACCATGGAAGAGAAACACAAGCTAGAAAAGAGAAAAATATTGATTTTAATACTCAAGGTAGATAGGTAGATATGAGTCAGTACAGACAGAGGGGTTAAATATGCACATATCTAGGAGAGATAGTTGCTAGTCTGACTAATGATGGAACAGCATCCTGTCACGGGAATTGTGTTTTTTTGTATAATTGATGTCAACCTATATTGACCTAGACAATGTTGTTCTTCTTTAACATACATGTTCATGCATACATTAAACTTGTTTCTGAGACAAGCTTGGGAGCTTTGAGGGTTGACACTCTTCAGCAGCACCACTGCATTCCTGCAGATAGTTACACAATAGTTTGACTTTTTTTCTTTGGCCGCGTCGTCTGCATGAGACAACAATTCGAGTTGTTTGGTCTTTCGGCCATAAAATATTGTTTTTTCGTAATTTCCCGTTACTCTGGCAATGGCCTTGACTGCAGCTTTAAGTACGCCCCATTTCTTTTTGTAAAACATATGCGTTACTGCATTCTCCACAGAAGGCAACATAGTTGGAACCCAGGAGTGTATATACACGTCTCCAGGTGACATTTCCCACTTATAGCAGAGAGATGTGCTTTTTTTAAACATCAGATTTCCTCTCCCCCTCTCTTCTCCTCTTTGAGAAAGTTGCTCCTGCTTCTCCTTTTTAGAACAAGATCTGAATCTGTCTGGTGCATATTGTCTGATTTACAGTGCAGTATCTCCCCATTTCATGTTTGTTTATATGTCTGTGTGTGTTTGTGTGTGTGTGTGTGTGTGTGTGTGCGCGCGCGTGGGTTGGAGGGTAATTTGTAGAGGGCAAGGTGATGTACTTTCATCTTAAAAGTCAATCGTTTCTGAGTGCTGTTGTGCCCTTCAGCTCATTTTACTAATCCAAAGAAACACAACTCCATTTATAAATTGGTTTCCCAATTTTTTTCTATTTATCTTTACGGTTCTCAATTTTTTCCTTTTTGTTTTCACATTGTTTATTTAGCTGAAAAAATCATTTGTTTTTATCAGACGTCCGCGAATTTTCTTATAATACGTTGAATTTCATGTTCCTTCGTTTCATTTCCCTCTACCTTTGTATCTTTGTATTTATTCATCTCTTTTCTCCAGGTCTACCGGTTTCTCTTTTTGTTATGACATCCAGGAGTTGGCTGTTTTCCCTTGGATCTTCCCTCAGTCATAAATCACTGTCACCCCACTTCTAGGAGTGGGAAACCAGCTGCCAGCATCAACAATTGTGTGTGCGTGTGTGCGTGTGTGTGCGCGTGTGCACGCGTGTGCATGCTCAAAGAAAGAAAGAATTAGAGCGAGAAAGATTATTTGAAAGTGTTCCCCATCTCAGTGAGCATACATTTTCACGGGGCTTGTTTGTGAACTCTTCATCTCCCCATACATCTACACATGCAGTGTATATTTGTGTGTGTTGTTTGTGTGCTTAGATGCCCTTGACCAAAGCTGAGGGATGGGGCTTGCCCGACCGTATCTGCTATGAAAATGAATGCCAGTGGGTTACACACAGCGGGCGCTGCGTTGCTCTGTGGAAAAAGGGAAATAAGGAAAAAAGAAAGAATTATGTGGAGAATACAGAGATACTCACACAGAAGGGTGGAAACAAATGTGGACGTCAAATAAGATAACGTGAACACAAAAAATGATTGTGCTTAAAATGCTAAAAGCTTAACTAAATGGCACAGGCCATCTCTTAACAAATATAGTGAATGCCCCCACATGTATGGGGGAGAGGTGGCCTAGTGGTGAGGGAGACAGGCGAGCCCAGTCGAGGTGGTCTCCATCTGGAAGGATGCACCAACCCCCGCCACTAACTAAGAGAGGCCACCTCTAATGCCCTTGAGCAAGGCACTAACCTCCCCGGACGCTCTCAGCTGTCCACTGCTCTGTGGCCTTGCATGCGCCACAGATGGGTCAAATGCAGAGGTCACATTTCCCCTGATTGTGTGGGTCTGCATGTGCATGTTTGTGTGGGACGATTCTAAATCTAAATCTAAAAACTGTCAAAACACATATGCATTTTACAAGTGGCTTTTGGCACAGCATTTTATTCAGCCCTTTTGTCACAGGAGGGAATATGGTTCCACTGGAGTGATATGATTAAAATCCCCTCTCAAGGTCTGAGAGATAAGTGTTGCAAGAAAGAAATTGAAGGGGGTACTTCAAAGATTTAGAAACTGCCCTTCCTGATACAGTTTTTATTTGTCCCTTGCAAGGTGCAGACTCGAAATAAAATCTTGGTTAAATTGAAAAACAGTTGCGACCGAGATATAAACCATGAACCAAGAGATATCACTGCCTTTTATAGATCAAGCGTCATAAATTCTGGATTCTGCATCAGCAGCTTTTTGATACATGGACGGATACAACACAACTTTTGTCCATCAGATCCTGTGTTCACCGGCTGGTTGTACAGTGTTATTTCATGCAATATATATATATATATATATATATGTGTATATGTATACATGTGTGTGTGTCTTGTGTCCCTCTGTGTTCCAGTGAGGTGTTCCCACACGGCCTACCCGAGGAGTTCACCTTGATCTTCACCCTGGCGTTAAAGAAGGCCACCCTGAGGGACACCGTCTACCTTCTCCAGATATCTGATCAGCAGGGATACCCACAGGTTCGCCTCCCTCTCTGCTCCCTCTCTTCCTCCCCTCATTCCCCTTTCTCTCTGTTTTGGTCTCCTGCCTTTTATTCATCAAATTTTTTTGTTTTTTTGTTTATTCAATCTCGCTGCTGCCTCTCATTTGCTCTTTTGCATAGTCGTCCAATTTCCCCTTCAATTTCTTTTCCCTTTCGACACCTTTTCAATTCTCTTCTTTGCGTCTTTTTTCTTCTTCTACCGGCGTCCCTCTCTCCCTCACTCGGCGTCTCTCCGTCACTCCTCCCTCAATCTTCTTTCGTTCACCTTCATTGTTATTCATGTGTGTTCAATGATGAAGTACTGGAGTCCCGCAGAGTCCCCATAATCACTAAAAGTCTACGACCAGATTTAAATACTCAGCCTGTATGATTGATGGAGCCCTAGCTGCCTCATTAGGAGTGATTGATTGGCTGTTCTGTGTACGTGTGTAATTAATATGTCTTTTCCCTTTGCCTCATCTTTGCGTTTGTGTTCTACAGCTCCGTTAGGAGGGCGCAGCGTGTACTTGTTACTCTCTGCTGGAGCCACTTCCAGTCATACAGCACATTCTCTTAACTCACGGCCCTGAACTTACTGTCCGGAACATTGAGCACACGTGTCCAATTATCATTTCTGCGTATTGTAACATGAATTTTCTCTTTTCCCTCCACCCCCGCTTGACTGCCCATAATCCAGCTCTCTGTAGACTTCAGTGCCGCGGATGGCACCCTGTCCCTGAGGGCCAAAGCTGTAGACCCCGATGCGGACCTGGTGAGCTCTGTTTTCAGCGGGGAGGGGGTGGAGGCCCTGATGGACCTGCGCTGGCACAAGGTGGCCCTCAGCCTGCAGCGCGGCTCCGCCTCCCTGCACGTGGACTGCGGTTCCTTTGAGACCAGGCCCCTGGAGCCCCGGGGAGTTTTGACCACCGACGGACACACCATGCTGAGCATCCGGGCTTCTGATGCTGGGCCTGTGCAGGTATTTTAAAAGTCATAATCATACAATATTTCACAGTGTCTTTTTGAAACGGTGTTGAAAAAATTAAAAAAAATCAGAATGCCAAAAAATGTTGATGTAAAACACTGAATCATTAGGATGTGAAAAGAAAAGAACATTTTTGTAGCTGAAAATGCTTGGACAGCTTGGTTATTCTAGGCTCGAGGCAGGTACTAAATGAATGGCTTAAACCGGATAAAAGAAGAATTACACTTAGTGAGAGCAACTAAGCAGCTGCTTTCTCAAGATCTTTGCAATTATTTGTAAAAAAAAAAAAAAATCCATTCAAACAGTTTAAAATTTGACCTTGTCACCGAATAAAACGATTTAGAGACCAGGAACCAGAAATGATGGTCCATTTCATATGTGTATGATTGGATTGGTCTTTTTTAAAACCTGTTCACAAAATTGATTGAGGACTGTGAAAATATGCGCGGTGCGAACTTTGACTTCGTAGGTTGCATGGCTGCCCCTCCCCGACCTTCCTTTTCATCAAAGCTAAGCTCTGCGGTGCCACGATGATAATAATGCCAGTTTTAATGTTGTGGCAGGTCAGTGTAAATGTCACCGACATTTACTCTTTGAAAATGTGGCGACCTTTACGCTCCCTGTAACAGAAGCGGTTCGAATGAACCAAATTCCCTCATTGGGACCTGTACCACGGGGAGTGGCATTGTAGTGCTTTGCTGCATAATGTAATTCAGTATAACCTCGGCATATAGAATTTTAATGGTGTAGACTCTTTCCAGCTCCCCCCCATAGAGCTTTGTTTCCAGCAGAGAGGACTGAGTGGAATGTTCGGAGTGAACCAGCCTTCCATAATGGCCTTTGTGCAGAAATCAGTCATTCCCTGCATGTGTGTACATGAGCGTTCATATTTTGTATTTTTATGTTCGGGACCACGGGCTATGCTCGCTGTTTTCTGTGACTCAATTTCATTAAGTCCAGATTTTTTTATTTTTTATGAAGAGCGAGTGGACTACCTGGCAGAATGGGCCTCAAGTGAGCTGGGACTTTTAACGCTGAATAGACCCGCTTATTTAGGCACTTTACTTTTTGACCATCAATTAAGTGGCTTACTTTGAAAACAGGTAGGGGCCTTTGTCAGCACAAATGAAGTGTTTATAAATGCGCACAAACACACACACAAAGTTCCCTGACCAAGTGCTCGCCTAATACGTTATATAAATGGGGAATTAATTGCTTTCCTCCTCGTTTACTGCCTCACCTGCCTCGTTTAAACTTTATTTACGCCGTTTATTAAACAAACAAAGGACTTATGGAGGCCTAGCTGCAGAGTATATCACAACCTTTCCCTCTCTCACCATCTCTTTCTCATTTGCAGATGGACATTCAGCAAGTGATGCTGTACTGTGACCCATCCCTCGCCATTCAGGAGGCCTGCTGTGAGATACCTGGGGCTCGGGTGAGACTGGCATTTTCAATAACTAATTCATCATAATTCATTATACCCATGATATTGTGTGGAACTCAAACTATTCAGGATCTGACGATGAATGCTGATGCCATACATCATCTCATTAAATGTGACTAATGGCAAACTGGGAATTTAAAGATATTATCTTCTGGAAATATGTTATGGGTTAAATGTTGGGAATAATACTTAATCTAGACTTAATCTTTATGCATTTTCAACTTAACTTGACATTTAGAACTTTTTCACCATATAAAAAGCCATAGTTATTTGCTTGAAGCAAAATCTGAAGGAAAATCTGTATTTGCATTATCAAAATTAAACACTTTAAACAATCTCTGTGGCTGCCCTGGCGACTTACTCTCGGTAATCTGCAGCCTTTTGCATTTTTTTTTCTTGCACACATTGAGTTGATGTTGTCCAAAAATTAATGACAAAAAAAAAAAACGTTATAGATCTTTATTAATTACTTGACTTGGGTTTCCACAAATATGAAAAACCCTATCCTATTATGTTAGGTTACGCTATATTCTTCAGAGACCTCATTTAACAGGGGGTATTATGTATACAAATTGAATAGGGCTTATAGTAATTCCATTGTGTGCAATTATGTCAAATCACAATATTGTTTGCTCGCCAAAAGTGTCTAAATGGCTAAATGAAAGTACCACCATTTCTTTGCAGCTTTTAAAAGGAATTCTTCCGAATAATTCTCTCGTTCACTCTTGCTACCTTTTTTTCATCTGTGTTTTTGTGCCGTTGCTGTTTGATGCCTTCGGAGGAAAAAAGCCTTATCAAATAGGGAACAGATTCACCAGACGTAATTACAACATTATGTCTTTGTTTGACAGGCAAAAACAGAGCAAAGTAATCGCTCAGGTATGAAATGAAATGCAAACAGACGTTTCAAGGGTTTTATTTTTTAAGCTGCAGGTATTTTTGTGCTCAGCCAACTATTCTCCAGGGTGTCTGCGCGTGCGTGTTTGTGTGTGAGCGTGCATACGTGTCTTTTTCATTTCCTAATGATTTTACGTGATCTTTGTGAAATCTATTGCGTCCTCGGGAGGGAGCATGGCTCGCTGTAAAAAAAAGAAAAAGATTTTTATTCTCCTTTGCTCAAAGCTGATATGCTGCAGGGCTGCCTCCGAGCTGCATTTGAATTTGAAATGAGGAGTGGACGTGTACACACAGACTTCCATGCTCGCATCCTAAAACTCAAAGGAATAGCCAGCTTTCAATAGCTTTGATTGTACAGTTTTAACTCTACTGTACGTAGGAACACCTCATGATATAGGGGCATATTTCGTAGGCTCAGATATTTCACATGACGTGTCTTTTCCTAGGGCAAAATGCCATGCATTTTAGCATGCACAATCACTATGTCAAGATTAAAATGAGGGAAGTTTTCCATTTCTGCTCTTCAGGCGCTCTGCCGTTCTTTGTTGGCTCGACGAGCAGCAAGACAATAATTGCAGATAGATTTTTTTTTAATCCTACTCGGAACAGGATTCAACGATTTGGGGTTTGAAATGAGCACAGTGTTGTTTTACGATGTTCCTAAATGCTCTGTGTGCTGTACGCTTGCAGTGTCCCCCCGATGCTCCCAAGAGCCGCCGTGCTGCTGAGAACGAGCTGCTGGAAAACACCTTCAACCAGGTGAGCCGCAGATCACGGACACACACACACACACACACACACACACCCAATGACAGAAATCTCTGAATTATTACCGATAAAAACAATAAGTTAACAATATGTCGGCTAAATAACCCAAACTGAAAACATGTCCAGGAATCACAAACGTATTATTTCCATAAGACATACACGCCCACTCTCAAACAGTTGTGTTCCTGAGACAGTTTGAGTTGTGCGGATGCTTCTGCGGGCGCACAAACACCGGCCGACAAACGTCCAAGGGAAAAGTTGTGTCCCTGTGAGAAAGATCTTTTTACTCCTCTGCTGAGTTTTCTCGCACTTTTATATGACTTCGGTGCAGTGAAGTTTGCTGGTAGCAATTGTTCAAAAGTGTCAGCGGGCACTGTCGGGCACTTCACACGTATAGAGCCTTATGCCACACTAGGGAGCACTTCCTCCACAGATTGCAGTGGCTTTTTATGGTTACCCACACGGTACATAAAGTTCCTCCAGTATAACATGTATAATGGATTTCTGTTTCCATATCGGCTTGTTTGTTCATCCATATTAATGGGGACTCTCCCCAATTATCTATTCATTAGGGCCTGTTGTTTCTCTTGTGGGAGTCCTGGTGTTGAGGTAGAGGCCTGGCAGGCTTCAGGACAAAGTAATCAATCCCAGAGACGTTTCCAGCCAGTTACAATAACTCAGGAAACTCTCCCCTCTCTTTCTCTTTTTCTCAATCCCTCTCCCTCACACCTGACACTCTCCCCTCTTCCCCTCTGCTATCAGCTTTTGCTGGAAGACTGTTTAATATGGGTATCAAGATGTTAAGTCCCATACGGTACCGTGTTTTAGGTCTAGTCACGTCACCAGCTTCTCTGCCTCTTCCAGACTTAACTCTACGGCAGATGTGTACCTGCGCAGAAAGTGTAGTCTTGTCCTCATTTCACAGTTTCTACCCTTTTACTCCTCTCTCTCTCTTTTGTTTTCCCGTATACACACACACATGCGCGCACACGCACAAGCTGGGAAATACATGAACATAAATACTCAGGGTAACTTGAGGGGCTTGCTATTTTTACCTCTGTCTTAGCTTTGTATAAATCAACTATGAAATCCCAAATTCCAGAGTGCACACCAGATGTGAGCCATAACACCAGCGTGTCAGTGAGTGAAAGCGTAATAAACTGAGCACACGTGGAACGCGGTACTGTCTGTTGACGTTCAGACTGATAACGGTGTACATTGAGGTCAACTATCAATATGCCGTTTCTTTGAAAGCCTGCATTATATTCCCACCCTCTCATTTCTAATCCTATTCTCTTCTTGGCCCTTTACTATTCGACATGGACATGGCACCACTGGGTCAAATTATCTGCAACTCTTTTTATTGGATTCCCTCACAGCCTTTCTGCAGACATTAGGTGTAAGTGGAATTGCTTTTTAATGGTGAGCAGTGAAAAGAAAATGTTTTCAGTTCTAGATCCTCTATAAACTAGATTTGAGTTTCCAGGGGTTTGCATTGAATCCATGAGGAGTAATCTTTGATACAGACCGGATCTCTGAAGATTTGGATTACCTGTCTCGGAATTTTCTAAAACAAATCTTTCAAATTCATAGGGCAAGTATCTTCTCACTAACTAAAGACTCGCTCCATTGCCCCCGTTGGCAGTAGTTTTCAGAACAGTTTTTTAAAATGGCACTGCTTGTCCTATGTGACCGGCCTTGCGCCATCTTACACTATCGACCTTCCTACCCCTCAAACTCCCTAGTTCCGTTAAATCTGCAGACCAGCTGCCGCTCGCGGTCCCCTGTGCAAAGCTTTGAGACTTGGGCAGGTAGGGCTTTGGCTCGAGGGTCTATACCTGTGAAGTAACCTTCTCCTGCGAGTCGGACAAGCCGCCGACGTGTCCTCAGTGTCCTAACTCCTCTGAAAACGTCTTATGATAAAAATGGCCTTTAATTAGGATTTTATTTTTCTATTGATCATTGATCACATTTTTAGGGCTATCTTTTCTAGTTCTTAATGGCCCTGAAATTGTTATGATGTATAATTGCACCCTTATATCTGTGAGGCACTTTACTACTTTATTTACGTATAGTTAAATATCCTTATTATTTCAAATCACAGTTCTATATTTTGGAGAAATACCCATCCCTGAATATATCCCTGGGGTTTCTGCACAGTAAATATTAAGCTGTTGCCAGCCGGCACACGTTTTTGAACTATTTGTTTACTAGGTGCAGTAACCTTTTGCAGTCTCTATTTTGGCACAATTTCACAAATGAGATACTGTGTGTACAATTAGTTACCCGCAGAAGTTGTCGGATTGTGTTTCCTCCAGACACTGCCAGGCTAGAGTTGTTTCCCCTTTTTCCCGTTATTGTTGTTCCGTAGGCCTGAACGAGGTTTGTTTGCACAGCATGTGCGGGTAATGGCTGCCCCAGCAGCTGGTCAGTGGATTTCCAGGGGCTGATTTGACTCGTCTGGGGTGCAGTATTAAACTCCGTTCCCTGCTAACACCAAACAACTTCGTTTTCAACATGTAGTGGAATCAGGTTTGAGGCTGCACTCCTTGTGTTTGGGTCACAGCAGTCGCTGCCTTCCTCGAGTATGACAAATCTCACCCTCACTGCTTCTTATCTTCCCGACACTGTAAATCTTTTATTTTCCCCTTTTGCTTTCAACCCAGCTCCCAGCAGAAAGGTCATCTCGTCGTCAGAGGCCCCAGAAGGCTTCTCTGTGTCTCATTTCCCTGGCCTCAATGTGTTTTTTAGTGGACTTGAACAAATGGTTTCCTACCAGCATTCCAGTCCTGCCTCCACTTTATTTTGTGTTGTTTTTTGCCTGATTTGTTGCTGTGCACAGCTGTGTCTTCATTTGCCTCAGGGCTCATCAAGTACATAGACTTTTTTTCTCACACCGCCCACCCTCTTTCATCTATTTTTTTTGCGTTTTATAATAAAACATACCTGTTAATGACCCAATGCGAAGCCAGGATGGCCCTTATACTGTATCTCCTCTCTTTGCTGTGTATCTGCTGCAATGAATTGTCATCGCAAATTGTTAAATTGGCAATGCGCAACATATGCAACAGGAAAACAACCTGTCATGTGCCATGTGACATTGATTATATGAGACCAGATGCAATTCCTGCCATTCCTGGGTACGTCATTTGCAAAGTCAGTTAGTATGCACTGCCACACATGCATTTTGCAATATAATTGGGGGCTACAACATGAAAGTGGATTACAGTGCTTCCGGAATGTAGAAAACTACATGAAAAGAATATTTCTCTGAATGGCTTTTAGTGCCACTGGGTTCAGTGTGTCTAAATATTATGAGAAACTGTCAGTAGGGTAGTGACGGAAAGCAGCTGTGCACCAAAACATATAAAGTAAAAGTGATTTGAATGAAATCATAATTATCTTTTTCTCTTCCACAGGAGATTTTTGCTTCCAAGAATCCCGCAGACAAGGTAAGGCTCACAGTTCACACAGTACAAAAATTCGATTTGGCAGAACTTCATTTCTAAAGCCCTGCTTGTGGGATGTGTCATTGGCTCAGACTAAGAGAGTCACTTCAAATATTGAAATGTGCATGATTTGTTTTCCTCCCACAGTCCAGAGACAGAAAGGTCAGTTGAACTGGACACACACACACTTCAGTGGGAGTCAGCTTGCAACCGGTTGAATTTACACAACCACATGCTTATTCTAATATTACCAAGCTTATGGGCTTATGTGTGCATGAGGTGTGCGACTTTATGTTGTGTCTATTATGTCTTGGGCATGGGGTGGTTCGGAAAAGAAAAATAGTCTATCTATTTACGCCTCTGCCTCGCACGTCGCTGGCCTGCCGACTGACTGAGGGCTGATTTACACCTCGTTATGCGCAGGGTCTCGGTGGGGAATTTCTGTTGCCTATTAATTTTGTCATTCGCCTACAATGGACATGTTCTGTTCACAAATAGAATACAAAACTCCAGACGCTTCATTATGTCGCTCCTGTGTGTGCTTACTAATGCGGCCGGCCACCTCCCCTGACTTCCTCGATGTAGGTTATTACCTGGGTTGGCGCGCGGCGCTTACCCGGCTGCCTCCGGGGGAGCAACGAACTAAAAAGTGACTTTTTCTTCTGCAGTGTGAATTTAATTTGGTCAAATTTCACGGCCAACTGTTTTTTCACACTAAAAAAATCAGCTTGGCGCCCACAGGAATCATAATGTTATATGCTGCGACAGCAATACTGACAAATATGTCGGGCCGGCTGATGTTTTATTATTATTATGGTAATAAATGACCGGAATAAGGGGAGGATCTGGTTTGTCTGCTGCACACAGATCAATTATGATTACTGTGTTCTTTTCATGCTGCTTCAGCGAAACCTTTATGTCTTGCCCCTCCTGCTACATCACTGGCTTCATGGTTACGTGAGTCAAAAATTCTCGCTACAGGAATCAATCAACACAAAAAGCCAATTCCAGAAAAACTAAAATCCCAATCTACGTCTTATCTTTCCCATCAAGTTATCTCGCATTTCATTAATGTACATTGATTTTGAAGACAGCCACCCAGGAGATTTTGAGTTTATGGTTATGCCGACTTTATCTTTTCGCGAGTATGTGCTGGGCCTTGCCCCTTGTTGTGTTGAGATCTGGCAGACGGAGAGACAATGGAAACAAAAATGAGCCCGGTGGGATGTTTGGTACCAAAACGCAAGCCTCGCTGACAGGATGTTGGCGCCAGGATTTCAGCCTTGATCTTGTTCAGTCTTTTGAGATTCTTGAGCTGATAAATGAGCTTTGGTGTTGGCATGCCTAATGCATAATGGGAATGTTTTTGGAATGTTGAATGTGAGAAACAGCCTATTTACAGAAAACTTACATCTGACACTGTTAACTCGGGTGTCTGTGCCAATGCCAATACAAATACATAACAAAACCAAAGCTAAATAAATAAATCTTTGTCCAACTGATTGGAGTAGACATGACAGCAAAGCGTTTCTTTAATTAGGCCCAAGACAATATTTGTTTTTAACGCACAATGGAAGTATAATGCTGTTTTACAGCGTACCGTAAAAGATGCAAGACAAAGATAACGGTGGGGAGGTTTTTAAGTGGAACTGTATAGTCTGAGGACTGGAGTTGGCCTCCGGGTCAGAGACGAGCTGGGAAACAGTGACTCATCGGTGGAGCCAAACACCTGATGGATTTGTAGCTTGTAAGAGATGGTGGAGGAAGGGGGGGGTTGGGGTGTTACACGTTGTCTATGTGCTGTAGCTAGCCCTCTTTTTATATGCATCAGTATATGCATACTTCCTGGTGTATGCAAGCAACGTTGCCAAGGAACACCGGGAGGGGGACTCAGCTTTAATTACTTGTTTTTTTTTACTTTTCTTCTTTTTTTTTTTTATAAAATGTGGTGTTTGTGCGGTGGCCCTGTGCTGAGGGAATCAAACTATTGATCTCTCTCTCTCTCTCTCTCTCTCTCTCTCTCAAACTATTGATCTCTCTCTCTCTCTCTCTCTCTCTCTCTCCCTTGGGAAAATGGTTAAATGTTACTATGCATGTGTGCATCTTATCATGTGTATATCTGTGTGTGTATGATTGTCACCCACCTTTCATCCTTTCTAAACTGCATACTGTAGCAGCAGCGTCACTGGGCGCTCGTTTTGTGTAACAGTACCACCACCTGGTGACTGCAGAAAATACATTCCCTCGCTTTCATTCAGACGCACAACTTCTACACCGAATATGATTCTCTCTTTCTCTCCGTGTCTGTCTGCAGTGTGCTGGTTTGTTTGTTTGTTTTGTTTGTTTACTCATGAATAGGGAAGAAAATGTAAGGGTCCCTGATCTTTACTTTGAGTTGAAGAGAATGACAAGGGTGTGATACTGTGGAGTGTGTGAACGTGCGGGTGGGGGTGTGTGTGTGTGCGTGTGTGTACGTACGTTTCAAGCAGTAAATCGTGGTGGGGCTGGCTTGTTGAAAGGTGACAGAGTGAGTATGAAGTACACGAGTATTTATTGTACGGAAACCAAAGCGTGTGTGTGCGCGCGTTTGTGTGTGTGTGTGTTGATACTTAATAGCGATGGAATGTGAGATGTCATCACACATGCCCAGACATGCGTTGCACTCGGCAACACTCAGACCTTAACACCGACCGATCGACAGACTAACGGAAAAACCACACACACATACACAGAGATGCTGCGAGTCTTAATACAGAATGATGATGCTGGCTGTGGACCAACCCATCGCCTGGCTGATACGCATTCTTCAGAACCGGCGTATTCTGTCCCTCACCCACCCACAAGCAATCTTTCTTCCTCTCTGCCTCTCTCCATCCTAGGGTGACGGCTGCTCTGGCACCCATTCAGGTCCAGTAAGTAACTTTTCCGTTTGCCTCTCATTCTCGCACCGTGCCTCGGTTTTGCGGAAAAGCATTGTCTCCTTATTTGGCATGCAGCGCACCATGAGCCAGATTTTTTATTTTTTTTTGTTATTGTCTGCTGCCAAAAAGTGGTCTATGATGATACATGCCAACCAAGTGTCTCTTACCTCAGTGCACAGAAGGACCCCAGGGCCAGAAGGGAGAGAAAGGCGAGGCGGTGAGTGCCAATCCTCTGCTACAGGTTGCAGCACATCATCCCAACGCTGCCAGTCCTGCAGCTCTTTAGTTTGAACTCTATTCAAAACCACATTTTCATCATCCAATCTCATAGTATTGATAATAACAAAAAGGCAGGATGAATGTGGGCTTTGTATTTTTCTGTTTTTACCAATGTGTGTGTGTGCACGAATGTCTTGATGCATCTGACTCATATATACTATACATCATTTATGTCTCTATATTTTCCCCTGATTATTGCCTGCATAATGTCATACATACATATATATATATATGATAAATGCATGGCCGTGTTTTGCAGGGTTGTGTGTTTGTGAGTGTCTGTTAGAGTGAGTGACTGCAGCATATGGGTCCTGCCGGTCGTCCATACGGGTTGGTCATTGTGTTGTTTGTTGCGCTCCAGTGGTGTGTGTAGGATGTCTCTTTAGAGCCGAGTCATTGATCTGCTTCTGGTCTCCACAGGCGACGTCGGCCAACTGGGGCGAAGCAGCGGGGTACAAGGTGAAAGGAACTTTTGCCGATCAACAATGAAAATAGGACCCCTCTTAACGATCGGCCAATACATTTCTAACCGAGTGTTATTTTCACCTGTCGATCTCACCCCTCGCTCTTTGTTTTTTCCTCTGGCTCTGTGCAGGGAGATAAAGGTCAGAAGGGAGAGATGGGTCCACAGGGTCTCACAGGGACTCCAGGCATGGATGTGGGTGTTTTACATATTTTTTTTATTTTTTGTCTGTTATCATGTGTTGCAGGCCTAATTTGTTGTTCACTCAAAAGTCAACCAGTCAGATTGGACTGAATAGAACAAACCCTACTGTGAGCATGCACTGGCAAACACATCACTACACCTACACACACACACACACACATTTCCACATAGACTTTTTTTCAGACTAAGAGCGGATATTCAGCAAACTTATACGGTATTACTGCTTAAGCTCAAACTCCTGTCGACAATGGTCCCCCCCCCACCCCCCTCCCATAGCGTTAAGTCAGGCTGTTAATGCCTGTTAGATTAGGCTGGAGCAACAAAGCTTGCACAATCAATGCTGCCTCATTGACTGTGCGCTGCGTCTCTCGTGCAGGCAGGCGCCTATTCAGGAAGACTTAAACCTTTTAATCTTCCGTGTTCGGCGCGGTGATCCTGTAGGCGCATGAAAAGTATCAGGGAACAAATTACAACCTGTGTGTGTGTGCGCTCTGAGATATCCCCCCCCCCCACCCTGTTTTGTTTTGCGTCCTCAGTCCCGCTCACATTTAGCTATTCACCAGGCTAAGTGCTGGTCGTGGACGGGTGGATTTGGTGGAGGATAGATGTCTTTCTTAAGCCTCCCATCCATCTGACATTGTGCATATGAATGTGACTTGAATTGGGGCAGGCGGGAAATATTGCACATGCACCCCTGAAGATGATGCATCTTCTACTTCAAACTGTCCAAACATAAATTGTCAAAAAATGTGATATATTATAATTACAATGATAAATATAATATAATTATAGATATTTTGGAGAGGCTTTATGAATCTGCTCTGACCCTGTTGATATCACTTTCCTTTTCCCAGGGTCGAGCAGGATCCATCTGTGTGATCGGCCCCAAGGGACAGAAGGTCGGCACGCAAGTCTGACAGTTATTCACCATCAACCGTCACATAAATTAAGCTCAGTTTAACAGAGGCGCGTTGACCTTGTTTTTCCAGGGTACCCCAGGCATGGTGGGTCCCGAGGGCTTGGCTGGAGAGCCAGGAAAGCCTGGACGACCGGGCCTGCCAGGAGTCGGACAGCCAGGCCTTCCGGTAAGTGGGACTTTTAAATTAAAGAAGTCTGAAAGAAAAAAAAAAAAAAACAACCCATATGCACTTATTGGATGGTGTCATTTCAATGATGACTTTAATATCCTGCTCTCAGATATGGTCTAGGCTTGACCAAAAATAAAGTGGGTTTTATTATACAATGCTCCCAGAAGAGCAGGACAGGACTTGGCAGGAATCCCTCTTTTAGGGCAACATTCAGTGCCCTTCTCAAAAGCCTGAAAGCATTTTCAGAATGATTTATGTCCATTTTTTTTTTCTTGTCAGGGTCTTCCTGGTGAACCGGGTGGTGCGAAAGGAGACAAGGTAGCTTTATGTTTTTGTACTATTTCTTTTTTTTGTTGTACTCATCTTCTGCCTCAATAAGTGGCAGAACTATTGTAAACCTTCTACACACAACGTTCTTGTTTGTTGACAGTAATGGTTTCCACTTCTTTTTCACTTTGTTTCTTTAGAAGAACATATTTGAACTTATTTTGGTTTACCCACAAAAGCCATAATGACTAAGCACAGATGAAATGTGACAAAGATGTTTTGTCGAAGATGATTTTCAGGGTTGCAATATTCTTACTTTTGTCAACAGGGAGACACAGGACCTTCAGGAGAAGATGGTTCGCCAGGAGATCCGGTGAGAGACTCTTTTAAACATTGATTGATGTTCAGAAATGTATGCATGAGCTTCCAACACACAGAGCTGACACATCTGTGTTTGACTGCTGTCTCCTTAGGGGCCGAGAGGACCAGGGGGATATAAAGGAGAGAAGGTAATGACCCTCTAAAGAGTGTCTATAAAATGTTTACCTGTGTGTGTGTGGGCGTGTGCTCTTTTTATTTTAACTTGTGCGTTTGTGACGTTTAGGGTGACCCATGTGAAGTGTGCCCCGCGCTGTCTTCAGACGGCGGCAACACCGTGGCCGTGCAAGGAAAGCGTGGTCCTCAAGGAGAGCCTGGAGTACCAGGGGTAGGAGAGAGAGGAGTGCCTGTAAGTGGTAATATGAAATTGTAATGTATTCAGAGCTCTATACGATCTTGCTACATGTTTTATGAGGGAGTTCAGTTCACGGCCTGAATTATTGCCGACGACTGAACCTTGAGCACTTTTTAATACTGTATATATATTTTTTTCTTATCATTCTGTGGGAACGTGCGACGTTATATTTCTACCTCTGGGATGTATTTGCCCTTGTAAATCTCACCTCGTTGCCATGGCTCAAGGCGAGAAATCGTAATATGGCGCTTTTTTTTTTTTTTTTTTTAATTCTCCGAGGCAAAAGGTAATTTTTTTTTGGAATGAAACCTTAACATGTCTTTTGTTTTCTCTGTGGAGTCCGACCTCAACATACAGTGCATCGTGCTTCTCTTTTTCTTCGTTTTGCATCTTCCCACTTACCCCGGCAGGTGAATTGGGAATTATTTATGGAGGGGTGGAAAGAATATAAATCGAGAGCCTTATGAGATTCTCCATGCAACGATTTCCAATAGTGCCAGCGTCCATCTGTCATACCTGGTTATAGCGGAAGGAGAAGAAAGGAGAGCAAGAGAGAGAGGGAGTGAGATATGACCTCGCTCCAAAAAAGCTTGACTAACAACACTCTTTCCTTCTGGCTCACACTTACTCCTTTTTTCTTTCATCCATGCGTACCAGGGGCCGCGAGGTGCAGATGGCATGGCGGGACAAAAGGTACAGTATACATTGACAGCCTGTGGTTCATTACTACACCTGGGGAAATGCACTCCTGCACACACACTCATCTGCATTTCTATACATTCAGAAATGCAAACATAAGCCGCGCAGGAGGCTCTTTTTCTAAGCAGATGCAGGCAAATGTGTGAACCTAACACATACACACACGTATTAAATCCATACATCCATCCATTAAATCTCTGTTTTTTGTTTATGTTTCTAATGCTTTGTTTGAAGGGTGCTATGTAAATAAAGCTGCCCTGGGGTTCCCTAATTGCAATGACCAGTACACCATGTAGAGACATGACATCTCAAGGCAAACATGCTGATCAGGATGCACTAGGACTAATTTGCTGTCCTGAATGTCTGGTTTTGTGTGTTTCTTCAGGGAGAACCAGGAACGGATGGCACAGAAGGAGAAAAGGTCAGGGTGCTGTCCTTATTAGTGTTGAACTGGAATAATTTGTATTTTTTGACTGTTTGATGTAGCTGTCAGCGAGATGGATCGGCCTAAATTATTAACTGGGCCTTTTCTTTTTCTGCACACAAGCACATGTCCTTTTGACAGTTGTTTGAGTTTCAGCTGCCTTCGAGCATGAGCACGTTTTGCCGTTACTCATACCTCATTTCAATGAATGCTTATAGGGCTCATTATTTAAACATAATCTCATCCTGTTGGTCCCACTCAAAGAAAAGAATAATACATAACCCACATGGCAGACGACAACTAGTTTGGTTTGAATTGCGTTTTATTTCGTTTTGTCAGTGCTCTTGCTTTCATGCGTGAGTGACGAGCATGTTCATCAAAGTCATGTATCATCAACCTTATTTGTTCCTTCTCCGCAGGGGGAGCCAGGAACGGAAGGATCACCTGGCCTTCGGGGAGAAAAGGTAAGTAACATAAAAAGAAACCCTGAGAGTAGGTGACCTCAATTGCAGGCCAGACTTAGATGAGGCCAGCTCCCTCAGTAAGTTCATGAAGAAGATAATCACAGAGGTGCACTCATTTTAGGCCATTACTGTCTGCTTTAGGGATTTTACTCAGCGGGGAAACGTATTAGTGAGAAGCTTAGTTCGTGAAACAACAAATCCTTGGTTATGGCTGGCTGTGAGGTGCAGCTTACAATGAAATGTGAATTATCAATTTAAAAGGCATACCCTTTTTTTTTGTCAATACGTCAAGTCCAGATGCTGAAGTGGTGTATCTCTTTTTTTCTACTTGTCTGCAGGGTAGTGCAGGCAACAAAGGAGCTGATGGGAAGCCGGTAAGTTCAGATTTCGGTTCCTTGGAAAGAGCGCTTCGCTTCACATCCTGATTCCTGTGATGTTGTGAAATAAAATGTGAGTGTGCGTACCACAGGGAAAATCTGGACCGAGGGGACCCAGCGGCAAGGATGGACAGAACGGCTCACAGGTGGGAGAATAGTACAGTGTGCGGTATCAAAGTTGAACTGTGAAGTGGAGGGTTGGCCTTGTTCTCCATTTTATAAGAAGTAAGAAGGGCCCTGTATTATTCTCGTTATAGTCAAGGTTGTTCTTTTTTGTACGGGAGGTCCTGCTACCACTTTCTTTCTTTGAATGTTGAACATTTTACTTGTGCAACTTTTGTGAGGCAGTCAGAAGTCCCCTTTTTTGTGACTAGTAATAAATTGTATTATTTCATACTATATTACATTCTGCTCTACTTTAATATTATTATTTTCACAGGGAGAGCAAGGGCTGCCTGGTCTTGGTCTTCCCGGCCTAAAGGGGGCCAAGGTAAGTGCCGACATATGTGTGTTGCTTTCTGCATCAATTAGCTTGATTGTTATGCAAACCAAAACCTACCGACTCCCTGCCTTTCCTAGGGCGAGTGTGGTTTGTGCCAGCCGGCCGAGGTTGGCAGCGGGCCTGCTGGTTACAAAATGCCAGAGGGAACGAGAGGAAAGACGGGTGAACCCGGCCCTCCTGGGCCACCCGGACCTCCAGGTCTCGGAGCTGACGGCAAACAGGTGCGAGTCCGATTTCACCGGATGGATGATATTTCATTGTTTTATTTTACTCATTTATGCACATTTGCTATATTAGAGCTGAAGGCCAAGAACAAATATAGGTCTACACGGTATATACACCATTACATCCATCAATGAATGATCTGTATTCATCCAAATTGGTTGGACAAATCCAGCGTAGCGTCTCATTGTCAAAGTGAATCCCATTGAGCAGCATCTGTAGGAGGGAAAAGTTTGAGACGCGGAAGGATTTCTCTCCGAGGGACCATCAACTTATGAGGCTGATTGTACAAAGAGGACATGTGGGGATTCTCCTCTTGCCTCAGTGCTGTTGCTAAGTGGAATAAATCTTTGTTTGGGTTTTGTCACCCTTCCCAATTACATGCTGCGTGCCTCTGTGGATGGCTTTATGTCAATAGTTATTTTACCTGAATGGAAAGAGGCTTGCTCAGTATAACTTACAGATGACTGCACATTTATTACAGTGTGGTGAAATGTGTGTGAGTGTGCACATGTATACGTGTAACAGTATGCCTTCTTCTTTCTTGCATAGGGCCCACCAGGTCTCGCTGGTGCAAGAGGAGAGATGGTAAATATCCATTTGTATTCTCTTTCTACCTTACAAAACCCTGCATTGGGTAAAATTAAAGATTTTGAGTCACTGCTGTCCTTCAGAGACGTTCTTACCTCATTTGACGTCTCCTGGGAGCTCAGGCACTCTGCTTTATTTTCAGCCATCAAGTCTGTTATTTGGACCGTAGGCATCACTGGGAAACACTGGGAAGTATATTCCTGCTGACAGAGCCAGGGTTCCTTAAATAATACTAAAGGTTTTCGACAAAAAATAATGTCATGCTTGGACTTTAAATTAGTCAGACTATTTGTGGATTACTGAAGCTGATATTATTAGCCTGATATCCACATGTAATGTATCGTATATTGATTTGTCAGCTATTGGTTAATACATTTCAATACAAACAAAAGGGAAACCACTTTTTAAAATCCTAGCCTGTACAAAAGCTGCCATTAGTTATTTTGACTGTAAGCATGGTGACATCGAGGGAAATTGCCAGGCCATTTTTCATCGTATTTCAATTTTACCAGGGTGAACAAGGAGACCAAGGAGATAAAGGATTGGATGGAACTCCAGGAGCCCCAGGACTGCCCGGAGAGTCTGGTCGGGACGGATTAATGGGCTTGAAGGGAGAAAAGGTACAAACTGCCAGAGCTAAATAAGGTCAACCTTGCTGCACTTTATCTTGCATCTCCCTACTGATTCTATTTAATTACTGTCTGTACAAAAAAAAACTAGGAAGCGTGTTTGTTGTTCAGTCCTCATACCTTCCCACAGACCATATGTGATAGAAATCTAGTTGGTGTGTCGACCACTTGAGATGCTTAATTACAGGTTATATTTTAGATACGTCTAGAGTTTGATTGTTCCAAATTTTATTTTACCAGGGTGATGCGTGTACCAGCTGTCCTTCTGTGGGCACCACGGCGGGTGATGGTGTAGCTGTGCCAGGCCCAAGAGGAGAGAGAGGAGAGCCTGGTCCCCGAGGAGAAGGGAAGGCTGGCAGGAATGTGAGAGATTTGTGTGTTTATTTATTTATTCATTTATTCACTTCTGTCTCCCTGCACTTGCCGATTATTACGTCACATGTTTTTTTTCCAGGGAAAACCAGGCTTACCAGGTGTGCAGGGGCCTGCCGGTCCCAAAGGAAACAAGGTAGGAATGTCGACCTTCCTGTGTTATTATGTTTATTAATACATGCAAATGATTTTGTCTATTCATGTTGACACAGACAGATTTTAATCTGTGATGTCGTTTGCTCCCCCAAAGGGAGAAGCTGGAGTTGCAGGAGTCGGCCTTCTAGGACCCCAAGTAAGGCCGGCATCTCTTTATAAAAGAAAAAACACATGTGGATCAATAAAGAAGTTTAATCTTGACAACCGAGGCAGCTCTGTCATAAACAAAAGACACATAGCCGCGAGAAGGAGGCAGCGCAGCTGTGTTCTCACTAATGAACACCACATTCCCCCGTGATCTCAGGGTTTAGGGTTTTTATCCTGCCTCTCAGATCTAACAAAAAAGCCACAGATTCTAAATAACCATCCCAAACTAATTCTATCCCAAAGCCTTTGGATTCCTAATGGATTCTTCAAACTTGCAACCTTATATTCCTTACTTCTCAACTCTTAGTTTTTCCTGTGTCTAAACCTGCTTTATTTTCTTGTCGTTTTCCTTTACATCATAGGGTGTTGAGGGACCAAGAGGACGTCCAGGGCCTGTTGTAAGTTTCAAATACATTTCCATATATATATATATATATATATATATGAAGTCCTGCAATTCAGCAATACCTATTTCTTATTTGCTCTAAAATGTGCCTTTTGTACAGGGTCCTGCTGGAACCAGAGGAATGCCCGGCCCTATTGGCCCTGCTGGGGAAAAGGTAGCATTAAATGAAATGTTTTAAAAAAACGGCTTATTGTTTCACTTTGTAAGCAGATGAACCGAATGAAACTTTGACTCTTACCCTGCTCCCTGCTCATAGGGCTCCAGCGGAGAATTTGGGCTTCCAGGACCACAGGGACCTATGGGCATGGGAGTAGCAGGGCCCCCGGTAGGACACAAATGCATTTTTTGCATGTTAATGTAATGTCAGGATTTTGTATTCTGTCAAACATTGTTTCCTTTACTCTGTGATTCACAGGGTAAAGATGGAACCTCGGGCTCTAATGGAGTGCCAGGAGCTGACGGCAGACCCGTGAGTCGTCTTCTTCCTTTATTTGTCTGAAGTGTGTATTTCATTTGCATGCGTTCGTGCCAGCGCATCAGCAGTTGGAAGAGATGAGGAAGTAATATACGGAGCAAACTTTTTAATTTTCTTTTTGCCTCTTTGGGAATTGTCCTTGATTTAAGCATCATTTGTAACCAAGGTTGTCTGCCTCGATCCATAACAGAGGCAATGTCTGCTCCCATCTCATCCTCTGTCCCCTGATCCACACTCGGGGCTTTCTCCTGCAACAACAAAGCAGGAGTAACTAGGTGGTTGTGTTTGTCCGTGTGTGTGTGTGTGTGTGTGTGTGTGTGTGCGTGCGTGCGCGTGCGTGCGTGTGTCGAGCATTTACGCCATCTCCTTCTTTTGCAGGGACTTGATGGAGCCAAGGGGGACAAGGTAAGTCGACCATTTTGTTTGGATGAAGGCATCTGGAAGGGGTTTGAATATAAAAGGAATAAAGGAATGGAACAGATGGTAATCACAAGAGATGGTTCAACGAAGTACCCCCGCCCCCCCGTGCACGCACACACACCCACACTCGCACAGATGCACACACCGGCCTGATGGCATGGGTAGAGAAGCAACGGAGGTGACAAGTGTGCTGGTGCTGGCAGGCGAGAGGAGTTTTGTGGGCCTTAAGAGAGAGAGTGTGTGTGCGGGAGACTATTAATTACCGCATTCATCAGAGCCACCGGCCCAGACTGTCACTGAGAGGGTCGGCGATGAAGAAGTGGTGGAAGCAGTACGTTAAGGGTTGGGAGGGGTGGTGTGAAGATGTGGGACAAGCTGAGTTAAAAGTTTAGAGAGAGGAAATAAAGTGAGAGAGGAGAGAATGAGCAGAAGGGGAAACATTTGGAGCAATAGCTGCTCGGGGAGAGCTCATCCAGAGTCTACGAAAAACCTGACTTGAATGTCAAAGGGAAGTAGGTTAGTAACAGAGGAAATCACGTGGACTGTTTTTACATGAATTACACTCTTTGTATCATAGTTGCATGATTTCATTAATTTGTTTTTTTTTTTGTTTCATTTAATATCACACTTTATGTGTATCAAAGTGTTATATATAAGACATTCAGAGCCCTCCACCCCCTGCAGTTATGTCTTTTTGTGGAATAAGATTTCAGGATTCAGCAAAACTGAACAAAAAAGGGTTCGGGGAGCTGAGATGTCTGACTTCCTTACAGCATCCAGAGTTTTTTTTTTTTTTTTTTTTAATTGTGCAAAGCCTTTCGCATTAGAGCTCCTCTCTTTGTTGTATATTTTAGGGCGAACCAGGAGAGTGCAACTGCATCATGAATGGGCACTCGGTTGTAGGCGGACCTGTGAGTACATGCTTGCACACATATGCACTTAAAACAAACATATATAGAGACGTATACTTTAACACAATAAGCGCTTACGTACATATATTCTGTTTGTGCAAGCATAAATTCCCCTCTGAATTTGACTACTTTTTCCTTCCAGGGAGCTCCAGGAACTCCACTAAACACTTGGCAGCCTGGGCCTCAGGTCTGTTCCTTCAGCCTGCAGTTCTCTGTGATAACTTGGGCTTTGTTTCACGTCCTACCTTTCACATTTCAAAAAAAAAAAAAAAGCTTGACTGTGATTTGGTGGTCTTCTTGTCTTTGTCTGTTTCAGGGCCCACCCGGACCTCCTGGCCCCCCTGGCCTTCCCGGGCCACAGGGTGTTTTTGGAATCCAAGGACCCCAGGTAATGGAAACAAAGATGGGGAGGGTGTTTCTTTTCAGTTCAATTCACCAGCTTGAATTGAACAAGCTACTTTGAAAATAGGCTTTCAGCTTGGGGTACCTATTTGTGTGGCTTTGCATCTCAAGAGGTCATTATATGCATGTAGAAAATGACCTGACATCATACATAGTATCTCTGCAGTTGCTTAATTTTAAATAGGCAAACATGAAATGGTGGAAAACGACTAATATGGTGCTGGAAGCTTTAATCCATGTTGGAAGCAGTTGAGCAAGCTTTGGGAATGTCTGTGAAGTTATTTGGAGGTCTGGTTTTAATAAAAGAATCAAAAAGTTAGAGTGAAAGAAAATATGCAATACTTGACCAAAAATGTATGAAGTTTGTGATTAAAGCAGACCTTCAAATAAAGTGCCGCTGTGCTACTGGAGTTAAAGGTGCAAGTAAGAGATGGGATGTGGTGATGGTTAACTGGATGGCAGAGGTCATGTCTTTGACCCGGGGGCATTTGTAATAATCGCTTAATGCTATATTGCATTTCTTATTTCTAAATAAAATCAGATTTTTGAATATTTAAGGTGTTATAAGATACGGCAGGCGACGGAAATGGCTTGACCATTTTGACCCTGACCCTTTGACCCTACATTGGGCTTTAGGGGAGATGGGAGTGGCTAGCAAAGAAGTTCAACCTCAGTTCCTTCTTTCAGGGTATCCCCGGAAACGACGGGATACCGGGGAAACCGGGTTTGCCTGCATATATCGTAAGTAAAATTAGAGAGAAAAGGAGGAGAGGCAGCTCTTATCCGCTGACGAGAGATCTGGGGCCTCATATATAAATAATGCAAAAGAACAAAGTGACTGTATGCATTTGAAACGGGTGTGTATAAAAAAATATATAATAATAATTCATATTAGGGAAATAATTCAGTCATCTGATGGTATAGTTTCCACTATACCATTCCAAAATATTCCACAAATGTCTCCTTTAAGACAATTCTGTGAAAAAAATGTATTATTTTATTGTCTTATCATTTTATTTGTTTATGTTCAGGATTTCCCCTGTTAAATCATATGTGTTGTGCAAAAAAGTGATTATTTTGTTCTGTTGAAAGATGCTGACGTCAGCCCAAGGATTAAGTTTTATTTTTGATGTGTATGTTGGTATCTCACTCGTATCCAGAGCTGGTTTTTGCTTCAGTATATGTAGATGAACCCTTTGGTGCCTATCTCTCTGTCATCGGTAGTAATGTTACTCAAAGTAGAACTCATATAAAAATATACTTAAAATAACAGCCTGTTGGTCTGAAAACATTGCACGGTGACATAATTGCACAAAACCTCCTTTTGAGCAAGTCTATTAATGCACCACTCTCCCCCGGCCAGCAGCCAACAGCGGGCAGCATAAAAGAGCTTCTCTGGCTAATGGCCCCAGTTTGAACAATGTCAAATGGATTTGTAATGACTTTGAAACCAGGCCAGGTGCTATCGACACACACTCAGTGGCGGGGTGGGGGGGGGGGTCCCCACTGTTTTGATCGGGAGCAGACCGCCATTCACAGCAAATGTGAGCTGTTTTATCTCGGAACTTACTATACCTAGTCGGTGCAACTCCGTTGTGTTTCCTTTTTGTGTGTGCATAAGTGTTTGTTGGTGCGGGCAGGCACAGTTGTATGTCTTTTATGCAGAACTATGAATTTGAAACTTTTCTGGTGCAGAAAAGCCCTGATGGCAATTTAATTACCACCTCGCGATTGTTCGTGGAAATGGGAACTGAAGTTTTCTTTGTTTGTTTTTATCTATCGGATATTGTTTTTTTTTGTTGTTATTTTTAAGCAGTTTGCATTTGTGACACTCCAATCAAGTCGCAACAGTGTCAACCCTGATTAATTGGCTGTCCACAGTTCATACAGATTAATGTATTTTTATAAAAAGTATTGTTAGTAGGAATATCATTACAAATATGGACAGGGTATTAATACAGTTCTTTAAATGGTGTTATGTTATGACAAATGAGTCGTGGGAACAAGCATTGGCTTTTCTTTCATCTTGAACCTATTTTTGATCTCATTAAAGTGGGGTGACATTGAGAAATCCTGTAGTCCTCGAAGAATTCCGCATTTCATTGCAGTATATTGTGGTTTCTCTGTTGAGAAGCAAAAGGGCTGATTTTGATCAATTGGGTTTCTCCTAATTATTTTCATAACATTAATCATAGAGTTCTTTGATGAATAGTAATTCAATTTCCTTTTCCCTGGCCCCTTTTTTCGTAGAACCCCATTGGACCACACCAGCTGCCCCAAGACTCCACCGGACGGGATGGTGATGTGAGTTCATCAGTCACATGATTTATTTTGGCGACTGGGCTTGGTATTTAGTGACTTTCCAGCTTTGGTTTTGCCAGTTTTTTCAGATGAAAACTGTGGAGCTTGTTTGTGCGTCTGTATACAGCGTATACAAGAATCAGCCACAACACTGAAAAGAGATGCTGTTTTTTTTATTATATGGCTGATTGGCGTATGCATGTGTGTGTGCGTATGTGCCTGTGTGTGTTTTTTTCTAAAACGCAGGAAGCCTGTGAAGGGGACTGTACCGGGGGGTCGCCGGGGGTGCCAGGCCTGGCTGGTGCCAAGGGTGAAAAAGGAGATCAGGGCAAGCCTGGCGTGACGCCCTTGGACAGCTGTGACAGGGTGAGACTTGGAGGGAGGGGAAGTTTCCTCTCACATTTGCATAGTCTCTCTGTACCATTATTTCTGATGTAAATGTTGTGATGTGATCATATGAACTGCGGCTAATAGTGCTGTTGTGCTCTGACGGATGCACAATGACAGTGCCTCGGTTTGCATTGTATTTGAGTTTGCATGGCTTTTGTGTGAGACAGTGAGTCTGACGTCTGAATGTTGTGCCAGCACTGAGGCATTACTCTGATGACTTTATATCCTCTTGTCTGCTTGCAGTGTTTGGAGAAAATTCAGACGGAGCAGGCGACACAGGCAGTGGTCAGCTGCAATCATTGTTTCATATTCTGTAGCAGACATGGACACAAAACGTACACAAACATATACTGTACACATAAATACATTAACGTGTATCGGATTTCTTTGCCTTGTAGGGTGACCGATCCTACACGGGATCACCTGGAATTCCAGGAGTGCCTGGATCACCAGGACACAAAGGAGATACAGTGAGTTCCTTTTTTTTTTAAAGTCATATTTGGGGGGGGGGGGAACAATCCTACACGGGATCACCTGGAATTCCAGGAGTGCCTGGATCACCAGGACACAAAGGAGATACAGTGAGTTCCTTTTTTTTTTTAAGTCATATTTGGGGGGGGGGAACAAGAGATAAGAGAGGTAATGCATGATAGGGTTCTTACAGAGACTATGTCTTCGATATAACCAAAAACTAACCAACACTGGAAAAATAGAAGTAAAATTAGATACCAAAAAAACAGCTATGTTACATTTGTGTTGCAGGCGCAGGGTATTGTGTAGTACAGGATTCCTCTTCTTCATAAAAAATTAAAGCCTTGGGCGGTATAGGGGGGATTTTTAATTATTATAATATAAATAATGAACTATTCTACATGAAGGTTAATTGAAGTGCGCAGAAGAAGAGCTAAATTAAGAGTAAAATAAAGAAAAAAAAAGGTGGGATGGGGATGATATAAGTGGGTCTGTCTTTGCCCATGCTCAACTGAGCAGCCGCAAAATAAATGGGTGTTTATCTGTGGCCCGTTCATTCCGTTTAATGCATCAGCAATGAAATAAAACTTATTTTAGTACTTTCAATTATTTTTCTTTTTTTTCATGGTTTTACTACGTTCATTAAAGTCACTTCCCCGTTTTATTAATGTGGCGCGCGCACTTCCGGATCAACTTTCCCTTTGTATCTTCACTACAGGGTGCACACGGCGAGAGAGGCCAGGCTGGAATACCAGGGAACATGGTACGGTGTCATCTGCACTCAAACATCACAGACAGCTTGGAGACAGCAACTCCAGCGGAGCTTGATAACTGTAGAGAAACTTCAATGTATTGCATTGGTTCAATTTCGGGATATTCCTCTGAAATTCCCATCTACTCAGTTGACGTGCTTTCAGGGACCATTTGCATATTTTTACAGAAAGTGTCCTTTCTCGTACTTTGGTGCCATCGATTCAAACTTACCATCCTGAAAGAAGCTTTTGTCAACGAAAATATTTCATAAAGTGCATTCAAATCACAGGCGTTTAATCGTTTGCTGTCACTGCCATGGGGGAAGAGATTTTAGGACAGCCTAATGTTTTTTTTTTCCCACTTTTCGTGAGAGCACACAGCCCTCTACTGGCTTGTGTGAAAATTTGGCCCAACACACTCAACTCGCACACTTTTGTCGAGACCAATTTTCCCATTTGCCACATTTGTGGCCTTGTTCTCTTCATTTAAACAAGCTGGATCCTTCCTTGAAAGCGTATTTGACTTTGTCAGGATGGTTTTCCTTGTTTCGGGTGTTTTAAAGTGTTGATTATTTTCTGTTCACAGGGACCTCCAGGTTTCCCAGGTCCTCAGGGTCCATCTGGTTCAACTGTAAGTGACACCTAATTTCCAAGTTTTTCTTTTATTCATCCTTCTTTCCAAATCAGCCATACAGAAGTACTAAATCTGACAATCATTCAAATTCAAAAGAGATCAATCCGAGGGGTAGTTTTATGAGTTACTTACTTATATTACTTTATCTGTCGGCGTCCACTGTTTTTTGAACAAGCCATTTCTTCTTGTTATTACCTGTAAATTTAAAAATAATGTATTTTCATTATTGAAGGGCTTACTAAAAGCTGGCGATGAGCTCAGGAAGAGTCACTGTTGGCCATTTTTTGGCATTTGAGTCTAAAGTAGCATTAAAAATGTATATTATTGTAAAAGGTTACTCGGTTACTTGTCTCGATCTTCGTTGTGCCTCCCTTTTTTTTCTTTTTTCTTTTTTTTTCTTCATTCTTCCCCCATTCGTTCGTCTCTCCATGGTTCTTTAATGATAGTTATTTCAGATGAGGAAATGATTTGGTTGTCTCTTTTACCAGTTGTTCAATTATTTCCTTGTCTTAGTGATGGAGAGTGGGGCCGCTGTGCAGACAGAGCACCCCCCCTCCCCCCCGTCCTCCCCATACAGATTTATTGTTTTAGGAGAAGAGCGATGGTGACTGGATGAGCCGCGCCAACGCCGCATGGAATCCATTTGCAGACTAGTAACACTTTTACAGCGTAGTGTTTTCTTCCGCTGTGTCTGTGATTGTACCGCTTGTGAAAAGCTGAGGGAGAATTGTGCACCTGCTGTGGAATGTATCACTCATATTGAGAAGTGTTTAATTACTCAAAATGATACTAATTTTCCTCAATATGATCAGTTAGTGATAGGTTTCTCTAAACACAGTCCAGACTGATCACACAGTGATATTTTCTAGTTTTTGAAGTATAGTTTTACATAATAATTCTAAAATAACAGCCGTCCCCTCCATTGTAATACAATAATGCTGATGATGAGAGGATCTTATTTTTCTTTTGACATTTTTCCTGTCTTTCGTTTACAGTTGCTGTTGCTAGGCGACTGATGAAATGCACTCGCACTTATTAATATTTAAATCCGATTAATATACTTTGAAATATAGGCTGTCAGTGGAACTTGGGCTCATTCCGGGGGAAACTGTAAGCAAAAACAAAATGAAGTCGTGTTCAATTTTGAAAGCTTCTGCATTTTGACTCTGCAGCGGAATAAGTTACGAAGGGAGGCGACGTTTGACAATTGGGAATCCTTTTTGAAAATGGAAACAGATTGCACTGAGAAGGGGTGTGTTCCGTCCTTGGACAAAGTCATCACAGAGCTAAATTACCATCCTGAAGACTCATAGAGGTGTAAAGCAAAGGGACAAAATCAAATGTGGATGTTGCCAGAGGGAGATGATCCCAGCCAGTTAGCAGCTTCTTCTCTTTGATATTGACTCGCCTTGTCCTTGGCTCATGTCAAACCAGGGGCCGCCTCTCCGCCTGACATACATATCGCAAACCTGTCCTTCACTTTCTAATCACGCTTCACTCCCACCATTCTCAGGGTCAGTCGGGTGAACAAGGGTCCCCTGGCCTCCCAGGATTGAAGGGCGAACAGGTAACTATCTGCCAATCAATTGCCTGGATATAATGACACGTAGAAGAATTGTTTTTCCCTTTCCGGGTTTGATTGATTGTGGGCTTTTCTTTCCCTCAGGGCTCTCCGGGGACGTCGGGCTACCCAGGAAGCATGGGACCGCCTGGACTCCCCGTAAGTTCCTCTTAATGCCCCATCATAACTGTGGACTGCAAACTTACAGCAGTAATGGTTACGCCGGCTATTTCTTTTTCAGGGACTGAAAGGTGAACGTGGAAGCCCAGGAAGCAGTGGTCAGAAAGGAGAATCAGTAAGCCTCTGTTCTGTTATGTAATGCATTATGGATCGACATCTCACACTGTGCATTATTGACCAGCACTTCCTTCCCCTCTGCAGGGTTCTCCCGGAAACCCTGGCTATCAAGGACAGGCTGGCTCACAGGTCAGTGCCTCATCATACATTCTGCTCTCAGATATTTGGACCCCTGGCTTCTTCATTTATTGTTCCAAATATAATATAGAATAGAATAGCTGCATCATAATCTGTGTCTGCAGGGCATTAAAGGAGACAAGGGACCAGCAGGGCCTGCTGGTGGAAATGGAGAAGCGGTATGGATAACACATGCTGTATCATGGAATCTATTTAAAACGTATTATAGATATTTATCTTACTCCTTTTATTTCAAGGGATTTCAAGGACAACCCGGCTTCCCAGGACCACCCGTACGTACACGCATTAGCTGCTCTTTGCTCATTTTGCTTTTTGAATGCGTGCAGGGAAGTGATAGATCATTGTGTGTATTTTTAGGGTGCACCAGGTCTTGCCGGCAAAACTGGCAGGGAGGGGCTCAATGGGCTCAAGGGTGAAAAAGTGAGTACACACATTCATTTCCCCCTTTTTTTTTTTTTTTTTTCTATTCTTTTCTGGATCAAACATTTTTCATTTATTGTACTGGAAATTCCCGCTTTCAAAGGGCAACGATGGTGCCCAAGGGTCTCAGGGACCAACAGGACCCCCAGGCTCATCGGGCTCCCCGGGATTGATGGTAAGAGTAATTTATATGACTGTGTATTACCCAGATTTAACACGTGTGAACTCTATATACTAGCAGAAGCTTAATTTGCATTTTTGCTTTAAAAGGGCCCCCCTGGCATCGAAGGAATGGACGGGAAAGATGGTAAACCAGGGCTGCGGGTAAGTCACACGAGTGGCATGCCCACACACAGAGAATAATGAGCCATGTAGTAAAGGCATAGTGAGTACAGTGAAATACATGTTTTTTTAATAATTGACCTTTGACACTGGCTTTTTTTTTTTTCTACTTGTCAGGGTGAGGCAGGTCCTCCAGGCCCTGCAGGACCAAGAGGAATCCCAGTGAGTATCACCTCTAACATCTGCAGGGAATGATATAATTCACTATGGATCCAGCGCACAAAACACCATGAACTAGACCTGAGCAATAAACTGTATCTACTGTATGCGGACATGCTACATGTTCGTGTTAGTAATTTTTAACTACCTTTTTATCATAACTTAACTTACTAATACATGTCCAGGTGCCCATAGCACCTTCACGATCTGGAAAAAAGAAAAAAACTATTCTAGCCTTGTTCATTATTGCATTATACGTACCTTGGAAGAACTACACAGTCACGTTGTAATAGAAGTCTTGTATTTCATTATTTCTTAACCCTTTTTTTCTTCAATCATACTCAGATGCTTTGCGAATCCTTCTGGGTTTTGTTTATCTCAAGCATCTTATTAATGATAATACGGGGTGATTATTTTTTTTTCCTTGAAAGCATCTACGTAGAGAAGAGAATTCACAGAGGGGTGGGTGGATTTTTTTGATGTGGTGAGCTGTAATCTTAACAATCCTTCACCACGGTGTAGTTTCACCGACAGCATCCTGTCCATGTGAGCATGACTTTTAGCTCAGGAGATTTCCATCAGTATGTGCGACAATCACTAAGTCTCGTTAATGTCACAGCTGTCAACGCGGATGTGACCCCATTTGAAACTTCTCGGCTTCTTATCTCCTTCTAAGATATTTCTAGCTCTGTGTCTTGTATGTTGACATGGCGCAGATGGTGATATTCACACACAGACACACACACACACACACAGTGAAGAAAAGAATAGCTCCCCCTCTTTCTCCCTTGCCTACCTCCATTCCGCTTTTAACATTTCTCTCTCCTGCCTCTCTGTATTTCAGTTTGTGTTCTACCCAAGAGCAGGTGTTCAGGATTTCAAAGAGTCGTCCGCCTGTTCTCTGGCAGCCTCAACTTTGTGAATTTTGATACCGCACCAATCTCATGCTCTTTGATGTCTCTCCTCAGGGATTCAAGGGAAAAACTGGTCACGTGGGATTCCCTGGGCAGAAGGTTAGCCAACAACCCACACCGTGTCTGTTTGTCTACATCCTGTTGCAGGCTGTGTTGCTCCTTCTTTAAAGCCCAAGCTGTTAAATCATGAGGAAAATTAGGAACGCTGCCATCTCACAACTCACAGTTGTATTAATCTGTTGTTTTGGTCGTCGAATATTTTATGAATTTCTAGAAGATGCTCTCTCTATCTCTCTTACCCTTTCATCACCTCTTTATCGTTCCAGGGTGAGGCAGGGCCTTCAGGTCCCCCTGGACCCCCAGGCAGAGCAGGACATGAGGTCAGTATTGTCGTCTTTTGACACATGCACTTATATTCATATACATATATAATTAGTAAGTGTGACCATGGAGATCTCTATTAGTCGATTTGTGATCTGTTACCAGGGTGATCCAGGCACACCAGGAGCCCAGGGCCGACCTGGACCCCCCGGTCACGCCGTAGGTTTACTGCCTGGTTATTTCCATATACGTGTGGCATTTGTTCATATAATAATATGCAGGTTTGTTAAATTGAAATCATGTTTGTGTTTACTTTTCCCCTTCAGGGATCTACTGGCACAGCTGGAGCTCCAGGACCTCCTGGTCCATCAGGAGTGGTAAGAAAACTGCTGTATAGCAAGATTTGTGTGGTTAAATTAGAGGAATTGCAATTTTTAACTTTCCCAAAGGGGTAACGGTTTGTCTCAGCAGCTGAAATAGTAGGAGAAAGATAAACAGCAATTATTCATAATTATGATTACTATAAGTAATTACAGAAGCTACACTCACTAAAAAGGAAATGTATCATCAGAGATGAGGATGTAATAACTTTATTTAAAGATTCACTTGTTACAATTAGCAAACCTTAAAATGCCTCAAAATTATTAATGTGCACATAAATGTTGGTGTGTTTATGTGTGTGAGAGAAATAGAGAGAGAGAATCTAAATTAAATCTAAATGCACCATCATTTTTTACAGGGTACACAGGGAGATAAGGGCCAGGCTGGTGAGAGGGGTCTCCCAGGGATGGGAGGATCCCCAGGACCCCCCGGGCACCCAGGGCCCATGGTTGGTACACTTCAGCATGTGTCTACTTACAAAATAGACGCCCCCAAAACAAAGTCAATTTAATTACACACCATTTAATCTGCTAGTTTGCCCATATATCTCACTTAACCCTTTTTTTTTCCTCCCGCCGTGACTTTTTCTGTTAGGGAGAGCCGGGCACTGATGGTGCAGCTGGTAAAGATGTGAGTAAAGTCTGTGTGTGTATGGAGTGTTGTCCTCTTTAGAGGATAATGGAGAGAGATTGATGCGGTGATGTGAATATTTCTTCCCTTGATGGAGATTTCTGTGTTTGTTTTGACAGGGAACGGCAGGCCAACCGGGGGACAACGGGCAGCCAGGTCAAAAGGTCAGAGCTGAGCACAATGCATTATGGCATTACGTTTCTGTGTGTCCCCGTGTGTCGACGGGGTGAGCATTCACCATCCATTACTTCTGCAGACCATTTTTTTCCCCTCATGCTTTTGGTTGAGAGAGACTCGGGTCGCTGCACTATGGTGCTGAACAGGCTCCTGCCATTCCTGCCCGCTCAGCACCCGCACTTAACACAGTCATCAGTTCACAAGCCCAACACACACACTCACACCCTAACACACACCATCACCCTCCCTCCCACTCACCTCACTTCACCCTTCTCCGTACTGGCCGCCAGTGAGCCCCCCCCTGTGCCCACAGAGCCCGTTGGATCTCTCTTTAGTCACAGCCTTTCAGGGCTGTAGGTGGATACAGTGATAAAGTTCTCTTCTCCTGCCTCTGGGATAATGCTATTAAGCATGAGGAGCGTTGCTAGATGAGGCTATTTGTCACACTGACAGGACGGCATTGTCAGGGTTTTGGCGGCACCGAAGAGGAGAACAGAGGAGAACGACAAGAACAAACTCCTCCATTCTTCCCCGTCCTCTCTATTTCAAGAGCCGCCTGTCTGTCGATGACGCGTAAACATTAGACATCCATTATGGGCTGATTGGTGCGCCATAAATCACTGTCGCTAATGTAGCGGCGCATTTTTATTTTTTAATTTTTTGGGTGCATTTACACAACCTGAGTGGTGGGCTCCGTCTGCTAATGTGGAAAGTGATGTTTTCGTAAAGATCTTCCTATGTGTCTCAAAATTAGCCATCGCTTAAATCCAGTTGCCAAGATGTTTTTACGATTTCCTTTTGTGTGGCTGTCTCCCAGGGTGAACCAGGGGCCCAAGGCCAGAGGGGTCCAGCAGGTGAGAGAGGCAGACCAGGTCCTCCTGGGGGTGGTGGAGCTTACCACTCCAAGGATGCACAGCCCATGATTGGCCCAGTCGGACCCAGAGGGGAGAGGGGAAGCCCCGGCTCCGCGGGGCCCACCGGGCAGCCTGGACCTCAAGGTTCACCGGGAAATGATGTGAGATTCATTTAGAGCGTCATCCAATTTTTTTTTCTTCTAATCAGCTCACTGTAGCAGCCAGAGGCGCTCACTGGCTCCATCTGCTCCTGTAAATAATGCATTTTCCAATTACCTACCTTAATTAATGTTCCCCATATTGTTTTTCTGCTTTTTTTTTAACTCCTCTTATCTTTTCGCAGGCTACCGTCAATCATGATGAAATCAAAAACTTCATCCGCCAGCAGGTCATCAAGATTTTTGATGGTATGGATGCGCTTGTCTCTGGAGTTGTGTACATCTTAAGTGTCCCTTCAGATGTGTATTTCCCTTTCAAATACTTTTTTTTATTTTCCTATGAGACATCGCAGCTCTCACATCGAGAAAAACGACTGTTTCTTGTTGCATGTTTGTGCTCCCCAGAGAGAATGGCCTACTACATGTCTCGCATGCAAATGCCAGTAGAGATGGTGGCATCCCCAGGTCGGCCCGGACCCCCGGGGAAAGACGGATCTCCTGGTAATCCCGGGACCCCTGGTGCACCTGGCATCCCAGGGCATATCGGCAGACAGGGCCGAACAGGAAATCAAGGACCTCAAGGTGAGCTTTTCCCCTTAAAGCACCGTGACAATGGTAGAAGTGTGATTGTCCACTAACTGTCGTGAATAAATGTGTCACTCTCTACAGGCCCGCGAGGACCAAATGGAGAAAAAGGAGATAAGGGTGTGGGAGAGATGGGAGATGTAGGACCTCCAGGAGCACCAGGTATTTGATGAATTTGAAAATTAGCATCTGGAATTTACATGAAGGGGTTTGTTTGTGGATAAAAAGGCAGCCACGCTCACACCAAATGTTCTAAATGGGATTTTATATTTATTTTATGTTTTTCCTTGTGCCTTCCTGTTAACATGCATGAAAATGGGTAAAAACCTGAATTGTTATTTTACGAGAGTCAGTTTTGACTTATTTAACAATGCGGATTGAATAAAAACTATGTTTTTAGATTTACAATTTTAACTTTCCACCAATTGAGTAACAGTTGTGTCATAAAAGTAAAACATTTTAAAGTTTGTCTCTTTTGGGGTTAAGTGTCAGGGCAGCGATAGTGACTTGACTTTTTGAAATTTCATCCTACTCCCTTTATTCTTTCAGGTGTCCCAGGTCCACCTGGCTATGGTAAGATGGGACCTCCAGGCTCTGTTGGCCAGCAAGGTGTTCCTGGAATCCCAGGACCTTCTGGTCAGCCTGGTTCAAAGGGAAAGGATGGCAGGTGTAATCCTGGGGACTGTATGAGCCATCAAGTAGAGTACAGCCCCAAGGGCCCACATGTCAAGGGCCCCTGGTAGAGGGCTCGAGATGGAAAAAGAGTGCGGTGGGGGGGTGCTGAAGCAAAGAGACTATGTAAAAGACAAAATGCCAAAGATCATGATCTAAAGTAAGTGAATTTGATGAAATCAAGTAGCGACCGTTATAGTAGAGTTGTATAGATTTACCCACACATATTCTAACTGTAGTTGAAAGCAAAACATTCACTATTTCTTTCTAAGGGCCCCAGTGGAATTGAGGTCTGAACGGCACACCAGCAGCACATTTTTATAGTGACATTCTTCTTTTTTTCCCCATGAATGCCAATTCATTGCTATATTGCTGCCTCGTAGTTTCACTCCTTTTGTGCATCTTCAAACAACCCACGGGAGGTGACAGGAATCACAATCTGTATTTTCTTCTCCTTGATTAATTCTTCCCCCTTCCCTTTTTTTCCTAAATTTCTAGGTAGAGAATACACACAATTATTGTAGCACTTTGCCTCCACATCTCATGTCTTTCTTCCTTTGTCATCAAATCCCATTTGGATTGCTTCCCATTCGTTTCATTTCATATTCTGTCTCAGTGCCTGAGGTGTGATACGTATTTGAATTTGGCTTGTAAGAGAATATCCCTAGAAATGTATTTCGGTTTTGTAGAAGCAGAAGTCACAACCTTGCATTCATCCCCTCTATGACTGTTTTGTTGTATATATTTATATTTATATATATTGGCTTTTGATACTTTTCAAAGAATTTGATATGAGGCGTACGCATGGCTAGATGCTCATCATTTTTTTTCCATTGTCAATGGGTGTACCGCAACCAAAAAGGCCACAGGGATATTTTTCTATAAGCTTTCAAAACGGAATAATGTGCTCACTAAAAGGCAAATTATTTATGGAAGAAAATTGCATTTACTTAGGAAAGCATATTGGCTTCTGTAATTATTGTGCTAAATTTTTTTTTTTCATTGTATCTCCAGTCTTTGTGGAAATGCAGACTTTTTTTAATGCATTTCATCTCATTTTCTAGTCCAAAGTAGCCGTAATAGCCATCTGTCAGCTTCACCAGGCACTTGTTTGTTGGAGAAGATAGGAGCAGTGATTGAGCCCATTCACCACCGGTACTGTAATGAACCCTAGTCATCGCATCGCAGTCCCATATGAGAGAAAATAAATTGTTCAGAAAAGCATCACAAAGGGCTTTTAGCAGTGTTAAACGGTGCTGTCTTTTGGGGTCACTTTTTTTGTCACTTTTCTATCTGGATGTCTCTGGCTTTTTTAGTCATTAATATGTCCTCCCATCTCAAGAGTTTAAACTAGAGGCCATGGTCTGACTTGTAACCAGTGTCGTGTCCCCTTTCAGATACTAGTTTTCATCAATGGACAGATAAAGAGACAACGGGCCCCTGAGTGCAGACAATGTAAAAGACCACCCACCCCTCCCCACATAGTCGCACTTAAGTTTAAGTTGTGTGTCGTCTTTGTAGATGTTTCACTTCTCTTCGTATCGTTTTATGTACCCTTGTGTTTCTTTATGGTCAATTTGTGTCTCTTTGCAGTCAGTTTGCACCGTTTTTGTAGTCTTTTTGTGTGTCTTTGTGCCCCCGTGTGCCTCTTTATGGTTGATTGATTGACTCTACAAAAAAACTAATGTTAACTGTCACTTGTCTCTGGCCCCAGGGCACACTGACTTCTTGTTGCCTGAAGGCCCGTTCAGCGGTGTATCTGTCAGCTCAACCTGTGCATCTTTTGCTTCACTGTTTTAAAACCCATGTGTCTAACCTTATGTTTTTTTTTTTATGAAATGTTTGAGAAACAAAAACATCATTTTGAAAGCAGAATTACACAAGTGTGCTTCTTTTCTTTTGCCATGGAAATGCACATATGTTTAACCATTCATACTTAATAGTCTGATAAATGTGGTTTGAAGTTTGGACCTTTGCGCTGCGTTAATGTTGACAAAAGCTGTCATGGGGGTTTGTTTACAGGCATGAATTCATTCGTTCAAAGATTTTGGATGCGTAGAAATGAAAAGAAAAGGAACCGAAAGACCAAGGACACTCATTTCCATTCCCCACATCATACAGAAGAACATTAGGTTTTACAAAAGGTTCCTTTTTATTTGGTTGGGTTAACCTGAACAGCCAGGGGGGGAAAAAAAACCCTCTTTACAGATGATTACATAAAGGACAATAAATAGTTTTTGTGAATGAAAAGAAATCAGTCATCAGGTCGCAGGCACCCTGTGGAAAGTTGACAGTGGCATAGGAAGCACATTCGGTGACGGGTGACTGATTCACTTTGAGGGAAAGTCATTATTTCTGAAGGAACTTTTTATTACTCACTGAATTCATTAACACAGGATTTTTGTTGGTGCATATCGAAACCCATTCCTTTTTCTCTACATTATAATCAACACACATTTACAAAGATTTACAGCACTGCATTGTGGGAGATGGGAGTGCCCATCGGGACATGCTGTTGCCAGGCAACACGAGGGAGAGATAAAGCTAGTCGTTAGTATCTAAAATGAGACTTGGGTAGAAAGCGGGGATTGGGTAGGGGTGGGGGGCAATGTACACGTGAGGTAAATCACTCAAGCTGACGGATGAAAATACTAGATTTTACAATCAGTACTGAGTGTGAAAATAGGCTGCAATTCTTTATTTTTTTTTTTACACTTCTTATGCGCTCGGTGTGATGTTGAAAGACAGACAGGGCGTAAAAACTAAATATTGCATATATATAAAAGCATTTAAAGTGACCTTGGGGTAAAGAGAGAAGCATGGTTCACCATTAGTTTTAAGCTTCCCTCAGCTCAGAGACACTGTGATGGGAGACAAGGAGATACAAGATAAATGTGTTCCTCTGTTCCCCACTGCTCAATCTGGACGGGGGATATGTGGATGAGACTGATGTCATCCCAAAAAAAAACACACTAAAGAATTCCGAATGTTTTTGGGTGGTGGTGGTGAGCTGCTGTTGTCATGGTGATGTAGATTAAGATCAAAGGTTTCAGGATGGGGGGGGCGCCATACATCCAGTCACTATAATTGTCCCCCACCCCTCGTTCTCGATGTTTTCCGACTCAGAAGAGTTGTCTCCCTCCCTCTACTCCTCGTCCATCCATCTCTGCCTCTCTCCCAGGTGGTGTTGTGAGCTGCTGATGGAGTGACAGGTCTCTAAATATTGGGTCCTTTGATTGTTCCTGCCTCCTGCAGTCGCGGGGATGTGTACGCTGATGCGGCGAGACACATCGCCGCCTCGCAGAAGCCTAGGAGACCAGACGCGCCCGCCTTACCGGGGCGACCGGCCTCTCCGGCCGATCCCTGAGGTCCTCTCTCGCCATGCCTGCCGTCCCGAGCCACACCGTCCACGCCAGGGGGACCTGTGGAGGGGAAAAGGGTGTCGTGGCTTAAGAGGCCTGATTGCTGTGAAGTTTGTGCAAATCTCCTGAAACTTCACTCTGGGCTTCACAATTATGTTCACTGTATGTAGGCATAGCTTTAATCTGCGTGTGTGTGTGTGCACAGGGGTTTGTGAGAATGTGAATTAGGGGTTATATTTTCAATCTTTACATTCTCAAGAGCATCTGTTAAATGACTGAAGTAAATGATGCTTTTAAAATACCTTTGAGCGAGTTCTCCTGGGACTGGGAAGTGCTATAATGTCGAGTTCTCCAGTTACGTATTGTATCCTCTGTAACTCTTTTTGACTTTTGGTCAGAATCGTATATATATTCTCTCTCTCTCTCTCTCTCTCTCTCTCTCTCTATATATATATATGCTGTTCTATGTTTTTAGGTTTGTGTGTAGATCCGACTGAGTTACATCCTGACGGTGTGAATCTTCGGCTCTTACCTTGTATTCCAGGAGGTCCTGGTTGTCCTGGGTGAGGTTTACCAGGATCTCCTCTCTCTCCCTTTGCCCCTCTCTTTCCTGTGGAGGACAGAGGATGTAAAGACATCAGGTGTCTCTAAAGGCTTCATTTTTAACTGTATATGTATATGCAATATAATATCCAACCTCATAATATATATATATATATATTTACCTTTAAGCCCTGTGTTTCCAATTTGTCCAGGTCCTCCGATCATGCCGGGGATGCCCCGGGAACCAGGTAAACCGTGTTGCCCCTGAGGGCCAGCTGAACCTGGAGGTCCAGGGGGCCCCGGAGGTCCCATTACGCCCGCACCACCGAGCACCGCCCTCTTGGCGCTCACCGCTACAGCTGCCAGCCTCTCTGTAACCCGGGGAGACAGTGTTATCATTTTGATTAAATGATATCTGATGATGGGCAGCCGAATGCTCAGGAGATGAAAGCGGTTTCGGGGAAATGAGCCAATCTAATCTCCCCTATGGACATCAAAGGTGAATATGCAGGCCTGGTCGCTCACCCTGCAACATCTTCAACACCACTTCGATGATATGCTGGTCGGATGGATCGCGCCCCTGGAGTGAGGAAGAGGAGACCGAGCATCCAACAGACGTACAACGTATGTACCGTGAATCATAAGTGTTAAAATCAAGATTTAACTCGACTTACAGGTGTTCCCAGAATACCGGGCATGCCGGGTACTCCTCTCTCTCCATTGAGTCCCCTGGGACCAGGAAGTCCCGATGGTCCCTGGTCCCCTGGTTTTCCTGGGTCTCCGGTGGGTCCGTTGTGACCCCCGTCACCCCTTATTCCTTGCTGTGAAAAGAAAGGCATGTGGGAAGGATGAGTTTGGGAAAGACAAGCGTCTGTTGAAAATAGAGCAAAAAAGGATCAAATGCTTATGACACCGTTCCACACAGTTTCAGATTCTCACCTGTCCCTTCGGCCCTGGTTCACCAGACAAACCCTGTCGAGGCAAAGACAGTCATCGTCACTCTGTTTTCGATTGAATATTGTCAACGAATGTCTCAGAATGCGTCTTCAAACTGCCAACGTGCATTGTCGCTTCACTGTCGTGTAAATAGCTCATCTGCCATCTGGATTATTATGGGGTTTTGTATGCAAATTTAGATGCGGACTTCCTCTTCTTCTTAACTTCCGTGAAGTCGTAATTTTTTCGGCAATGTATAAGTCCGCTCTGCCGTCTTTTGAACCAAAAGCGTAAATCTTTTTTGTGAGGTTCTTTGAAACAAGGAAGTTTGTTGCTGTAATGAGTTTTACCTTTTCACCTTTCTCGCCAGCCAATCCTTCCACACCAGGGTCGCCCTAAAAAAAAAATAACAGGGAGGGAAAGATAAAGTGGGGCTGGAGAGAGGGATGACTGGGGAAATATTTTATGTCTGCGTGAAGCTGGTGTATGAAATATATGGGACTTCAGAAAATCTGGTTCGGCAAAGATGGCTACTCACAAAGTCTCCCTTTGACCCAGGTTTCCCTTGAAAGCCCTGGAAAGAAAAAAACATTTGCGTGGTGAAATCTAGATCTTAAAATCTTTCTATAATATCCTCCATTGATGTAGTGTCGTGGATGAAACAGGGAAGATCAGGATGTTTAGACTTCTACCTGTTATCTTGATCAGCTACAACGGTACAACGAGTAAAACTGGTTTTAATGTTATGGCTCATCAGACGTATGGGAGTTTCATTCATAGATAAACACTGCCCCCAATAGAAAAATCTGTGCAACTGAATTATTAGAAAATGTGTTTGATCATAGGCGACGATGCACATGTCTCACAAAGCGAAATATGTTTTCACACTGACCTTGTCTCCCTTGGTTCCACTCAGGCCCTGGGCACCAGGGATGCCGATTGGCCCTCTCTCTCCCTTGCCTCCCTGTTAGAACATAAGAGAGATAGTATAGTAAAAATCTGCTTTAAATCGTTGTAATGGACAATAACACAAAAGGCAGGAGGCAACTTACTGGCTTGCCAATGACTCCCTGTGGCCCACCTTCTCCCCGCTGGCCTCTGTCGCCCTGCAGGAGACAGTTAACCGTGAGTAAATATGATTTAAAGCAGCAGCCGCTGTTGTTGTTTTTTTTAATGTAATAGTTATGGATTTGTACCTTGGGTCCGGGTACTCCCTCCATACCCGCTTCACCAGGAATACCAGGTTCACCCTATAGGAAAACAAAAGTACAATTAGTCACCCTTCTGCTTAGAGAATAGAAGCCATTGTAATAAGTAAAGAAGCCAGATTTGGAATGTTTACCAGAGGTCCAGAGGCCCCAGACATGCCAACATGACCACGAGGTCCAGGCTCACCCTAACAAAGAGAAAGATGATAAAACATGGTGTATGTATAAAATTAGAATTGTTTCAATATTTTAGACAGTTGGTGAAGAGGCTTACCTTCGTGCCAGCTCCACCTTTAGCTCCTGGACTGCCAGGTAATCCCTGTAGAGAGAGTTAGCGGAACTTAAATTCAAGTAAGTCCAAGTTAGTTCTGTATCTTGCAGTTTCACAGTGCAGAGTACACGTTTGTCCATATGTTTGAAATACAGGGAGTATGACCTCTGTGTTACAGACCTGGAAAGGCTGTAGCGTGATGGATATGGATATTAGTACGTGGGTGGTAATATGGCTGCGGCCTGATATAACAATACCAATAGTATTGAAAATAGGCCATCGCCATACACCAGCTTCTGGCAGGTTTCCTTGGGATTTTTGTGTGTGTGCGCGTGTGTGTGTATGATGGTATATCACAGTAGGCCATGTAGCAGACTCAAGTTATGCTGTTTGAGTTTGCAGCGGCGTAAGTGTCACCGCAATGACCGCACAGGAAAGTGTGCATCTCATGCTCCATTACCCCTTAATCAGAATGACGCCAGGCAAACACGCGGGCGAGTGTGTACACACTGTCTGTGATTGTGATGAATCACTCGCAGTGGGAGGGAAAAGGCTATTCCAAGGTAGTTGAAATTCTAAAAGAGCGCGGGGCACGGGGTCACTGTTTACCTGGATGAGCGCCCAGAAAACAAAACATACGAAAATGTACAGGCTGCTCTGCGCTGTTTTCCTCCATCTGTACTCTGGTTAGTTGAAATGAGGAGGAGAAAACATTGCCGCCGCCCCCCCCCCCCCACCCTACGTGGTCTGGGTTGACAATAAGAAGATAGGCTTATTTGCATGAGCCTTTGGTTTCATTGCTGAAGTAATCTCAAACAAAAATATTCCCCCTCCTTCCAGCTGTACACCGAAGGATCACTCACCGCTGTTCCCTGAGGACCAGGAGGACCAGGCGTCCCAGCCTGGCCGGAGCCGCCCTGCAGAAACCAGAACAGAAGAAGGATTAATTGCCATCCTTCACTTTGATTGAAGTAACTCATCATATATCACGCCTGGCAACCCCTCACCTTGATTCCAGGAGTACCAGGTGTGCCATCTTTTCCATCAATACCTGGCAGACCCTGAAAAAGCAAAAAAAAAAACGGACAAGTCAATGGACTCCGCTTGGCACACCCTCCAAACGGGGTTGTGTAGCACACAAACAAAAAGTGCGATCACTCACATTGTCTCCCTTCTTGCCAACCGCACCCTGTGGGCCCTGGATTCCTCTGCTGCCCTGCAGAAGATAAGCAAAAAATCAGCATCAGTGTTTTTTCAGAAAAGCACATCGGGATAACTGTCCCCACTCATCTACTAAGATTGATGTTTTTTTTGTGTTCTGCAGCTTTGGTGATAAACTTCAACTGCACATGAGGAGGGGGAGTCACATACTTTGTCGCCTTTGTCTCCTGCCTCTCCGGGTGGTCCCTGTGGTCCTTCCTCACCCTGCAAGCAACAAAGAGACACTTAGAGCACCAGAGGTTTCGAGGTGAGTAGTCACGTGTGTTTATATCTGTGGGTGCGTGTGTGTGCGTGTGTGTGTTTTCTCACAGGAGGCCCAGGAATTCCTACAGGTCCGTTGATGCCCTTGTAACCACGAGGGCCCTATGGGGGGAAAAATGTGTCATCAGTCACTGCAGATCAGGGAGGATGCTTAGTTGTGGTATCCCACCATTCATTGTGATAAAAGGCTAATTAGTGCTTAACTCACTTCACTAATGGGAGCTACACCCAGAGAGCCAGCCACTCTTGCTTTGGCACTACGCCGGGGCACTAACTTGGCTAAAGCGGCTAATGTTAACAGTAAGACGGATGGCTACAACGGGTCATTAACTACAGATGGAGGCACGGTGGACCCAGACAACCCCAGCTCATTAGAGGGAAGGGAGAGATTTGTGTTAGCATCATTTCCATATGTCCCCATTGCTGTTTAATAGATGGTGTTTGCATAGTTTGGGGGGGGAGGGGGGCTCAGGTTTGGCCGCGCCTTCCTTATTGGGGCTCATCTAAGAAGAAGGAGAGCCAAAGAGAAAGAGGACGATAAAAAAAAGTTATGTTTGAATTTGAATATGAGTAAATGTGGTACTAACTGCTTCTCCTTTAGGACCCATCATTCCCGGATAACCCCTCAGACCAATCGGACCCTGTCAAAGGAGCAAAGAACAATGAGGTAGAGATAAGAGGAGATAAATTGACCTTGACACTGGATTCTGCCAATTCAAGCTGATACAGTGTGATAGCAATCCAATATCAATCTGTATATTGATCTCTTCCAGATGGGTGAAAGTCGATTGAGCAGCATACCGGAGGTCCTGGGATGCCCTGTTCACCAGAGATGCCCAATTCTCCCCTGAGGCCCTGATGGAGGAGATAAAAAGAGGAGGCGGGTAAGTTATTCTCACTCTGTGCTGTACATACATTTTCAAAAACTGGTAGGAAAGGCTTTTGTTTGTGTGTGTGTGTGTGTGCGCGCCAACAGACTTTTACACTGTAAACTCTCAGCTAGAGAGATTATCCAGACTAAATCGGCCTGTGATGGTTATTGGTTGTTTTTGATGTAAAATCAGAAAAAAAAAACCTGTTTGATTGGTATATGTCCCTCACTCTAGGAATAGTACTGTCCCAATACTTTAGCAGCAGCAAATGTTTTATAGGTAGTATCGGTAGTTCTTGCAACATAGTGGTGCTGTTAAGAACTTGTTCTAACTGTCCACCAGATTAAGAAACGAGAGCGCCTCCGTAGCGCAGACTCATTTCAGCGCAGGTCTTTAAAAAAAAACTCTGGGTGCACGGAGTGTTTAGAGCGTCTGAGCTCTGCCAGAAGTCTCCTTGTGTGGGAAGATCAGGGGCTAATTCCTGGGGCCCGGCTGGGTGCTCCCCTGGAGCCCACCGCCTGCTCATTAGCTCTGCTCAGTACAGCGAGGGGAGCGGGCTGCGTGAACCCTGACTCTCTCATCCTTCCCCTCTATGTACCTGAGTACATCACCACTCCTTTCATCTGCCGGCTGACTACGGGGCCCGGGACAGGCCTGACTAATCGCAGCCAGATTAGTGCCAGTCATGTGCCTCTGGGGGCTTCATTAGAGCTAATCCTTGCCTCTGCTGCTCTTGAATGTTGGGTGAGTGTGCGAGACTCTGCTGCATGTGCAAGTAGCGGGGGGGCTCGAGTGGATTCGTGCATCCTTCTCTCGCAGTGACTTCGCAGCTCACCGTCTTTCCTATGCTGCCAGGCTCTCCGAGCACACCTGCACGTCCTTTGTGTCCCTGGAGGGCAACGATAAGTCAGTGTGGCGTCGTAACAAACCTGCTATACATCATAATCATAGAGCAAATCAAAGCGGTTGAAACAAAAGGGGCTCACCTTGACTCCCTGCAGTCCCTGGGGGCCTTTTGGTCCTGCTGGACAGTTAAGAGGACACTGTTGTCGGGAGAGGGAAATATGTGGATTATGAAAAGTGAAAGTGTGTCAAAACAGATTTGCAAGGAAGAAGTTGGGATGAGGTCATACCTGGAAGTCGGCACTACCCTCTTCCCCTCCTAGGAACTTCCCTGGAGGGCCCTGTAGAGATAAATAAACAGACAGATAGATAGATAGATAGATAGATAGATAGATAGATAGATAGATAGATAGATAGATAGATATAATAAATGGATGGATGGGTCAAGACAGTCACCTGGCCACATATGACAGACAGTTGCCTCCTCTGCCAGGGCTCTCTCTCTCTCTCTCTCCCCCCCCCCCCTATTTGTCTTAACCTCTCCACCCCCCCCCCCCCCCCCCCCCCCTATTTGTCTTAACCTCTCCATGTTTGCAGATTGAGTTCGAAATTCAAAGTGTCTCCACAGAAGCTGATGTATTCCTGCCAAAGTCAGATGAGACAGCCCTGTGATATAATGGGGGTTTATTTACCCAAGGACAGCACTAAAGCTAAACAAATACACTTCCCCTGGGCCAGGGGAACATCACTCTCAATGAAGACACCCCAAGAGCCACACCCTTGAAAAGTAAAAAGCGTCCCCCTCAAAACTGTTTGTGATATCTCACCACTTAGTGTCTGCTGTACAAGCAGAGGTGAACTCTCTCTCTGTGAGGTAGTGCATTAAAAAAAGGCATTTTAATTTATGTCAGATCTGCAAAAAAAAGATCAGACTAATATACTATGAAAATAATTTAAATCACTGATATGCCAGTAGTTATTGGTATGATAATAAGGATAATGGCCTAACCTGTCAACCGTAGAAAACAGATGAGTTCATTTTTCAACTGTAAAATGTTCCACTTTGTAAGTTTATTCCCAATGAGGATGTAAGATTTTGTGAACTTAGTTCAGTTCTGATATTAATCAGCGCACTATTTTGGCTTATTTTGCAAATGCTACTTCTCCATCTACTTCCAAGTGGTTAGCAGTGCTGAGTTTCACAGTATGAGCCTTGGAGAAAATGATAATGTTTATTTTGGGAATATTTGGAGCTTAGCTATTATATACTCTTGAAAGACTTGAACTATGTCTAGAATTTGTACAAAAATAAGGCGCTTCCTGGATAATGAGTCCTGGTTGCACACTTACGGGCTTGCCTGGAGGTCCAGGAAGTCCCGGAGGCCCAGGTGTTCCCAAGACGCCCTAGACAAAGAGGTGGAAAGAAAGAGAGGCAATAAATATAACACTGAAAGTGTTAGGATTCTTGCAGAGTATGCGTATATTATGTTTGTGAGCAGTATAGTAAATTGCAGTCACTGTCCTACCTTCGGTCCATTTGGTCCAATTTCACCAGGAAAACCAATTGGTCCCGCAGCACCCTACACAGAGAGAGAAAGAGCCCCATGTGTACAATGTGTACATATCCAGCCACAGCATCATTGCCATACCTCAAAGCAAAGTCGTTAATTGATAATGTTGTAACTGCACCAAACAAGCTACTCACAGAAAGTCCCGGAAGGCCTGTTCCCTGTGAGGACGGAATGGACAAGGGGTTAATTACTGTACAACAAGTGGAACCAATACGTCAAAGTATCAATTTATGTTTTGCGAAAAGCCAATTAATAATGGCGACAGTAATTCAGTAACGCCTGTGTGCAGTGTCAGAGTGCCGCGTAAACAGTGCTCAGGATGAGCAAAGATACCGAATGCAATTGCAGTTGTTGTTTGCTGTGTGTGTTTTGCTCGGAATGAATTATAATCCCGGTTTAAACCTGCTTGAGGGAAGAACGTCCCACAGGGCCGGGTCCCCTGTTCGGGCAGAGTGTGCAAACACACACCGTCCAAACAGCACACCTGCTAAAGCTCCACGGAGGGAGAACATTGGGTGTCTCTTGACTTAATGTGTGAAGGGAGTGGGTGCTGTGTGATAGGTGGACCCACAGCACCACCTAGTGGCGTCTGATAGATGGTGCTCTGACCAAGTGAGCCCTTGCGTTTGCTGGTGTGCATATTGTGTGTGTTGGCATTTGATGGATCATAGAGCACACTTCATTTCTATACTGAGGATTGTGTATAGGCATAAGACATTACAACATAAACGCAAAAGGGGTTAATCCGATTAGGCATAACAAAAAAAAAATGATGTTAAAGTTTGAATTCTGCAGATACTTGATGGTTTATATGTGGTTGCACTAGTAGTTACTTATTAGTTCTTCTTTGAGTCAGTGTTATCAGAGTCACATATTCCATAAAAATATATATTGTATATATACTCATCACAACTAAATAATCCATTTCGATAATTATATTTTATTAATTTACTCACGGGAGGGCCGGGCTCACCGCTGGGTCCCGATTTACCCTGCAGACAACAGAAAACAAGGTAGACTCTTACACAAATGAATGGCGACAATATTCTCAGGGCAAAACACAGTGTATGTATGATGTGTGATTATGTAATCGCTTATTAAAGAAAATCTTCAGCATTTTCATATCTCAACATCACAAGGGCAAGATAAAGGAAACATGAGTCTATTGTTAGAAAACTGGCCCTCGTTAATGATTAAAGTTTTTTTATTACGCCCACAATAACACATGCTCATGTTTGACTTGCAGGTCTTTTACATTATTACAAGATAACAATGCATTTTAATAATGTTCCCAGGCGGAGGTTTAGACACTTGCCTTAGGACCAGGGCTCCCAACAGGACCTCGGTCTCCCTTAGCTCCGATCAAACCCTGGAGAGATGTAAAGAGAAATGAAGTCAGGCAGATAAACCAGACATGTGTAAAGAGGCGTAGAGAAAACAGTGAGGAGGTCAGAAAAGGAAATGATCAGTTACCACTATCCCCTCCGCAGGCCACACCTGCCCTGAATTCACCCTGTGATGGGTCTAATCACACATTTGATCGGAGTTGACGTGGTTCATGTCAGTAATTAGGAAACACATCTTGAGATTGAGATTCCAGGGCGGATTACTGGATAAATCTCTGAGGAATGTGTGTGTGCGCCTGTGTGCGTGTGTGAGAAATGAAATCCTTTTTCCCCGGTCCGTACCGTTTACAGTGTAAATCACAGCACTCCACATAATAACTGTAAATGCTTTTGGCCATTTTTTCACATTGCGTATTGTTAATAAATGGCCATTCTGTCTAACTGAGTTCATTCAAATCCTGTGGGAATGAGAAAACTGAGAACAATATGTGAATACACAATGTCCTCAGTTTTCTCTCTCTCTCTCTGTCCACGTTAAGCTGGTTTCACATTTAGCCTCTCAAAGTGTCTCATCCAGGAAACAGTTTGCTTTTGATTTTCATTTCTAATGCATTGTCATTACCATTATGTTTCTTCATGCATTCTTTATAGTTCACTCTCTGAATCATTCTCTCTCTTTCACTTTGTCTGTTTTACACACACGCGTCTGTTTTACTTACATCAATGCCATTCTCTCCTGGCACTCCATCAGGACCATGTTCTCCCGAGTCTCCCTTTTGCCCCTACATTAAAACAAACACTATTGTCAAATACAAATACATTAATATATTAATGTTTTTGAAATGTAACATATAAATTCAATGCGTTTTTACAAACTCACGGGTGGACCAGGGGGGCCGGGAGGTCCTTTGTCTCCCTGCAGAGAGAGTAGTTACACAAAATTACACAGCTTTAGTTATCGTTATTTCTGTATCGCATCTGTTTTTCGTCTTGTTTTGTATATTTTTCATTTTTTCTGTATTTTTGTAGAACGTTTCCAACATTCAGCCAGTGATTATGGTGTAGGGAAATTTTATTTTAAATTTCAAGTCTTTTTTCTGTTGAGCTTGGACTTTTTATTGGCTGCTCAGGCAAATTCACGGTTTAAAACTTAAAGGGCAGGCAATAACTTTTAGTTTGGCCTGACAAACGCTGGTGTTTTACTTTACGATGGGAGGTGTTAATGCACCAGCAGATCCCACTTGCTTTCCAGTGGCAAACCGATGCCGAGCAAATCTGTCGGAGATGCCTATGAGCAAGGTGGAGCAATAGTTTAATTAGATTTTCGATCATTGAGCATAAACCATAACTTCACTGCAGTTTGGCCTTTACAGGATATTTGCTTTTTGCTCCTCTAGACCAGCAGCCTCCATTTTCCTCTCCTATGCATACAACCTGTGTTTAGTTAACACCAAGAATATCTCAAATGTATCACATTACTGAGACACCAACTCAGGATTGAGCTGAGGGTCCCTTCTCAAAGACCCCTCTCTCTGCTGGGAACAGAGATCTTTTGTGCCGGTGTGTTTTCATTCTCAGCGCCCTCTGCTGGTAAGACTCCGGTCTAGAGGAGCTGCACAGGCTTTGGGATTTCTCCGGTACAATGATGCTCTTTGTGACCAACCTGCCGGGCAAACCTGTGCGTATACTCACATCAATGCCGTCTGAACCAGGCATGCCGGAGGGGCCTGGGGGGCCGGGCTGGCCCTGAGGTCCAGGTGGACCCCTCTGAAACACAAACAGAGAGAAAAATTCAATCGGGGGACTGATACTTTTGCCTGTAGCAAACGAATATAGTGGTGATAATGCAGTCGATGATACCAAAAGATTTCCATTAGAATAAGGTCAAAACATTTTCTCTTTCAAGGAATATATTGAAATTTAGTTACTATTTGAAATGTTATTAAGAAATATTTTTTCACTTGGATTGGCTGCACAGAATTGAAATACGGAAACAAGCTTTATAGTTAGATCAAGCGGACAGACATGAATAAATAAGAATAAGAATGAATAAATAAGATATACTGTAAGTACTGTACAAATGTTAACATAATTAAATCAATTTAAATAATTTCTAGTAAGAAATTTGGGATTATATTCGGGATGAATTGGTGTAAAAACAAAGGACTGAGGAGGAATGTAGGAGGAGGGGTCATGAGACTGGCACTGTTTACCCCAGTTTACCCCCCACCCCACCCCCCTCACTCCATCTCACTGTCCTAACAGCCTTTCTTGAATATCTTCCCAGTGAAATGGTCAGCGCATCAGGTCATAATCCAACTTTGAATTCTTCAGGTGTTCAAGAAAAATTTACAAAATAAAATGTTTATATATTCATAAAAAAAGAATCCTATAGAGTGAAAACAGAAGTCGAGTAGGTCACATGTAGGTGTCTGTTTGAGGAAGGGTTTTCACATCCAGTAGACAGTGTGTGCAGGTGTGTGTGTGTTGAACCCAGTGATTTCCATCTTTGTCATGGCTGCTGAGATGACCTCTTAAACCTGGAAAAAAATCTTTTATGTTTTCCTCCATTTTTCCATAGATTTAAGTCCTCTTGGAAAATAACCGGTGATAAGAGAATCCTCCGACAGGAGCCCGTCAGTTAAGACCAGATAAGAGTCCCAACACGATAAGGAAGATAATCCAAGGAAGATAGTCCAGTTTCATTTTGTCCCCGCAGCAGCAAATCACATTTAAAGCTCATGTTTTGTGCTTGTTGTTTTCTTTGTTTTTTTGTTCCTCCACGCATGCATTCGGGTCACTTTAACTGGCACCTAGACTCCACACAACCCATGACACCAACTCCAGACACCCAGTTAAAGCAAACTGGATGTCGGGAGCCCAGGGCCCCTTATCCTCACTCAACCCCAGAATAAAGAAGCAAAGCCTTAAGCAGAGCAGGTCTCAGCCTCCCCTGTCCACTCACCACTTGGGCCAGAGCCAGGCACAAGGTTTGCAGTATAACCCAGGTCTTCAGCAAGGCAGAGAGAGCAGCCATGGTCCCTGTCCCCCGTCTGTCTCTCCTCGGTTCACCAAATCCACTCTTCTCGCTCCTCTTTCCGCTCCCTTACTCCTCTCCAGGCCGGCACAGTGCAGAACTGGCGGAGCAAAACTGTCCGAGAGGATTGGGGGGGTGGGGGTGGGGGGTGGATGTGGTGGTGGTGTGCACAGCCCTAAAAAAAAAAAAAGAAAAAAAATCCACCCAGGAGAAAGGAGAGAGAGCTGAGTGTGTGAAGAGGGGTGGAAGGGAGGGTGGGAGTCAGAGGTATGGAGGGAGTAGGGTAGAAAGAGAGAGTTGTGTTTGCTGGGAAGCTGAGAAATGTATTGGCAACCTCACAGACAGATATCTATGAAATGATATATATATATTGGGCATGAGCAGACATTTTTGGAATATGCCAAAAAAAGGGTATAGTTTCAGGATGCTTTATGAATAATTTACACATTCAGTCAGGTAAATGGGTGAATCCAGCTCCTCCCAGAGTTTGTGGGTGTGGACCAATGAATGAAACCCGGGAGTAAAGCAAACTGTGAACATAAAACATATTTTTCTCTCCTCTTCGGACTTACTGGCAAAACTGTGTTTGCAGTTTTATTAGATTTTTTTTTTAATGTGTGAGGTGGTGCAAATATCGTCCAACAACTGTGAGAAGGCTACATTGCTCATAGAAGGATAAATGATGTAACTGTAAGCAAAGTGTCCATTTTAAATGTGTATACAAAGATTGCAAAAAGGGTGTTCATTTTTCCCTGCATATTTAAAGGGATGAGAGAGAGAGAGAGAGTCTGCCCCCTTACTTCTCCCCCATTTAGGCATTGAAGGCCAGAATGAGTCATTTACTGCCATCTACTGGTCATTTGACACAGAGCAGTTTGGTTCCCACAATTCCCACAAAAAAAGCGCCCTGCTGAGGCTGCAGAAACGAAACCCATAGAAATGTTCAAAAATGACCTTATAGTGTCCCCGGTTGTACAGACCTTACATGTCATGCGATGAATCGATGCCATCTCTCCACTAGATGGCAGCAAATGCACATTATCCGAAGCACATCTACAGAGGCACTTGGTTGTCATGGAGGCTTCTGCTGCAACACATTTATTCTCCTCAGGGATGATGAAGACAGTATGGAGGATGCATTTATTAGTAAATTGAGATTTATTGTACACAGCAGGGACCTACAGACACCCATAAACAACAAATTAGAAATCCAGCACAGTGGCTCGGTTTCTGCAATATATTTGTTTTGCACATTTTTGGCTTTCGTTCGTCACACTCTAACTCAAGTTATTACTGCATTTTTTTTAATGAAAAAAGATTAAGAATTATTAACCACTGACACTTTTTTACAATGACAAACAAAGCACAGCAAAGGTAACAGTCATATAGTCAATAGTAAAAATCCATTGCCTTTTCTTTTGTTCTCTGTGAGCTCCTACTGTTAACCATGTGCTGGACACACGCAGTGAGAGTAGTACTGTGAGTAGTGGTATCCGAATATATTACCCCGAATCTGCCTTTCTGCAGGGACCACTGGCAGGCAATGTTAACAGTCTTCTTTTTCATTATGCTCCATTCAACTGTGAAGTGTTTGCCTCACTGCCACTCCTCTAATAAGTGTATTTTAAAAAGTGATGATGTCAGCACAGTTCTGTAATTCCAAATGACAAAATAGGCTGTTTTTGTAATCCCCATGAGTCACTTCCTTTAAGCCGTTGGACGTTGCAACATCAAGAAGAGCTTAGATTGCATTAACCCGTATGCACTGTGTCGTTGATCAGGGAAATATTTAGTGTTGAAATAGGGGCAGCCCTAATCGCTCTGAGGAGATATTGTGCGTGAAGCTTTTTTCTCCCATGATCCCACTTTTTCTTGTCCTCTCATCATCACACATCCGGCTGCTGCATGGCTGTAACCGCATGATCAGTGGGTTGGAGCATGGTTGATCTTGTCTTGTAACGTTTGGCGACAAAGCACGGCGTCATCATTCCTCAAATGTTGAACTATAGCTTAAAACAATTCTATTAGATCCCTTTCAGCGAAGATAAGCGCATGCGTTGTGTATGATTCATATCTACTGTGTTTGGCAAACTGTGATGCTCTATTTTATCTGTATCTGTCGGATGGTGCCAATTCGACCTTCTTTGAATATGCATTGTCATTCATAACTTGTAACAACGTTATAACGCTGAGAGCACAAAAGCGTTGAATTTCAGAAAAGTGAGCAACCAAAATGCCCTGCTCTGCTGATCTTCTCACGGATGAAAAGTGAATAGTCGTTCTCCAGTTGTTGTCTTTCTCATTACAAACGATTCCCCAGCCTGCTCAAACTTTGAGAACAGACAAGGAAAACATTGGCCTCTCTCCATTTTCTCTCAGTCCCGCCTGAACCGTTCTCCCTTCCCTGCTCATGTTTGAGTCCCCAGAGGATCGTGACTAAACTGCCCAGAACGCAAGCAATCAGCATTCCGTTTTTAGGAGTGGATGGCACAGCTTACTCAGAGAAGCATGCCACCTCTCATCGTCATCACACATCCTCACCCTTAAATGGCCACTCAGATATTGCGTGGCCTTCACATAAATGCACATAGCAGACTAAAGCAAACACACACACACACACACTCATGCATGCTCATGGATATAAGTAACGCTTAATTGAAACATTATGAGTGACCGGGGAGGGTTTCGCTCCTGCACTGGTGTTCAGTTCCGCTCCCACTTTTCCTGAGAAAACTCAGGCAAGCGGTGTCTGCTCCTTTTCCTTTAGCTTGGAAGTCTTCATCGACGTCTCACCCAGAGACGGAGGAGCACACATGCCTGCCATATGATGATGACAGACAGGGTAAATATTATTCCTGAGTGCAGGTGTGAGGAGTAGCGTTGAAGCGATAACGGGGAAGGTCATTAAGGACCCAGCAGGCTTTTGGGGCCGCGACTGAAGGAGGCAGCGTTTACAGTCAGCGCGGAGGGAGGAGAGCTACGCTGACAGGCTGATGATATAGAGGTGGAGGATATTAGGTGGTCTGGTATGAAGCGTGTTCATTTGGGTGTTTCATGGGGATTCTCCCGGTGTGAAAATTCCCTTGTTTGACGTGTGAAATTATTCAGGGATTTATGCATGTGAAGACATTTTGCAGTGTGGTCAAGTTGTTGATCACCGGAGTAACAGTGAGGTGGATTTGAGTCATGCAAATGTGGACATCTTCATTCATTTGTGAGTAGGCCACTGTAAAAAAAAAACAAAAAAAACAGATATTTAAAAGCTTCAATCGTGAAAAGTCACATCAGGCTTCTCACGTGGTGGAGTTGAAGTTGAACCCGATGTTGCGGGGGAGACTTGGTGGCACGGCGAGAAGTGGCCCGGTGTCACAGGCTGACAAGGTGATGACTGCTGCGGAGATTAGAAAGCAGGCCGTTTAGTGACCGCTGACCCCAGTCTGAGCCTGGAGGAGGCGTTTCTAAGCAACAAAGCACGGCACACACACACACACGCTCACACACACACACACACATTATGTCTGACCGAAGCCCACAAGTGTGCTTCCCCACCACCATCACCAAAGATTAGGCAGGGCGGGCATCACATATATTAAACAAATATTGGCCCGGTGGAGGTGGTCTTGGCACTGAGCCATGTAGTCCATAAATCCAATTTGAGCTCCAAGTGTGCGAACTTCAGACATCATAAATGAAAACGTAAAAGGAAGTTATCACCATAGATGTGTGTTTGATGTAAACTGGAAGTTTGCGTTTAAATGATGTTTTAAGGCGTTCTCATAGGTTTTGCTGCCACATGTGTTACACATTTTATGCTTGTGCACTCTTACGTGGTATGTAAGGAATACGGACCTTTTGGGAAAATACGCTTATTTGCTTTATTGCCAAGAGATACTGTAGATAAAGAAAATGCTACAACTCTTATATCCATGAGCTAAATAAGCAGCTAGAGCCAGAAAACAGTTCCCTTGGCTCAAAGACAGAACGCAAGGGGAAACAATCCGCCTTGCGTTCTATACGGGTTATTGTAGGGACTGTGAAAGTATCATACGTGTAGTTAATCCACATACTTGAAAGTGAAACTAAGCTAAACTATATTTATAAATGAACTGTAACAAAAACAAAAGAGGCGTATTTTCTCTCTCAAACAATGGAAATCAGCGTTTCTCTTTTAGGCTCATTTACAGCTCACGCTTCTTGCCGGCTGCTGATTGGTCGGCTGTTGACTTATTGCCCTCCCTCCGAACACAATCAGCCCAGCAGCTACAGCCACATGAGAAATATTATAGCACATTCACTGAGAAACATTTGCATCTCTCCTCAAGGGAACGGATTGGAAGTCACTCGGTTTGTCGCGACTTGCTTTTGGGAAAGAAGTCGCTCCAGGGGTCTCCAACGTTGCCAGATCTGAAAATGTAATTTCAAATGTGTAACAAAGTATGAGACGTTTTCTGTGCCTTAAGGAAAATAATGTTCTTTTCCTGTGGAGAAGCTAAACTCAGTGAGAGTAAGCTCTCTTTAACTCCCCTCTCCCGGGTCTCTAGTGTAACAGAGCAGTGTCAGTGCACCCCACAGTTTGCCGTCTACACTATTTCCTGCAGGTCAGCCTAAAACAAGTCCAGGTTACAGGCAGGAGGTGGTTTGTACATATTGTACCTTTCCTCTGGAGAAAAAAAAATGTGTTTGGCTGACAAATGCACAGAAACTTCATTGATAAATTGCTAAATAAATCCAAAATATATCCAGCTTTTACATTTGGCTGGCATAAACAACAAATCCACATTTAATCTTTCAATTGAAAGTGTAATTAAATCTTATTCCTGCCGTGATGTCCAAACATCAGCTCTGTATTGTAAGAAATAATAATAATAATAATAATTCATTCATGTTTTTATACAAGCAAAAGAAACAAGCTCTTATCAGCAACCAGGCATTTTTACCACTGTATTCATAAACGGTAAATTTTTTTGGACACAATCTGTCCTGAAGGGGCATTTTAAATATTAATGTTTTTCTATTTATTAGGTTGAGTTCTGCATTTTCTTTTATTGTCTTTCGTTTCCCTTCTACCTTGTGCATCTTGTCTTCCTGTTTTATTTTGTAGTTTTCTCTTCACCTCGTGTCCCCGTGGAGCTTGACTTCCCTCCCTCCTCTGCCCTCGTTAGTTCCACCTGTGAGTTTTTGCTCACACCTGTGCCTCGTTATCCCTGCTGCCTGTCCAGTGTACTCTCTGTCTTAGCGTAGCTCTGTGTTGCTCCTGCACTCCTGTTCCCAATGTTTGTGTGTTTATTAGTGTTTTTTGGAGCTTTATTTGCTTTATCCGTTTCTTGTTTTGGTTCCCATTAAAGACGAGGTTTTTTCGGGGCAATATCTGCAACTTGGGTCTCACCTTTGAAAGCTTTGAACCGCCTGCAGTCACTGCTGATATAAACCGAGATATTGTGAGGTTAGTTACATGATACACAGCACCCACCCAAACATATATCGTCCCTGAAATGTTTTATTGAGCCTCCTCAGCCATTCCCTGCCACGCTAAAAGCAACACACATTCAAAATGACAGTATGTTCAGTCACCAAACTATATTGCAATAAACTGTCAGATAAATATGCACGTCTGTCAATTGTTATTTTGCTTTTATTGTTTAGATTCACTCTGCTATCGTCACACGCATTTCTAGCCACAAAGCCATAAAAAAGAGACACCCCATGTGTCTGGTTCTGTTGAGGTTTGCTGCTGGATACATCTGGTTCAAATGTCTTTTTTAATGATGTATGAAATCTGTTTTTGCTGTCAGAAAACCAGTAGGAAAACATCAAAATGTATTTAATCAAATTAAATCCCAAATATACATGTAAGTCAAGCCTGCCGCTAGTCGACATCTCCATTAGGCCTAAATAGGGACAGAAGTTTCTGTTTTAGTCATCTGGAGCTGCTGCAAGTACTTTGTTCCAACTTCTAAATTTGAAATGATTATTTTGTAGCGTGTGATGTAAAGCACTGCTGACAAATCGGGCACCGTTGGAGACTTTGAAACTCGAACGTAAAATATTGCTCATTAAAGCTAAAAGCACCTTTTTTTTTTACAGACCCACACTGTCACGCACTGCGCCTGGTCAAACAAACATAACTTCAAAAATTGTCTTGAATTTCAATGCGTTGCCTGAGATCCCAGATTGTCTGACGTGTAATTTCTAAGTAGAAGCATTTAAAACTGGCTGGTAACCAACATTCCCCAAACAACACACACACTAAGATGTTTGAGTAACACCAGATGCTACATGGACCAGTATTTAGCTGTTGATGTTGACGATTCCTGTAATGCTAATGAATGCAGGGGGGAAAATAAATCACTCAATGTGTTAGTTCTGCTCAGACTTAACTACATCCGTTTTAAATCATTCCCTTTTTCATTTTTTTTTTTCCCCACGCAGGATTCGGAGAAACAGACCAGCTGTAACCTTCCCATCATCTCCTCCTCCTCCTTATCATCCTCATCCTGACTCCAGCATGAAGGATTCTGCTCTTATCCCTCGGGCAGATCACGTACGAGAACGCTGGTGAGTTCCAAGCTCTACCCCCAGCCAGCATCTTTCCATCTTTTGAACTCTTTGCCTCTCCATCCCGACTTGTCTTTGATTTGCATTATCGCTGACCATTCCCCATTTCCTGTCTCCTGTCCAACTTCATCCATCTCTTTATCTCCCACTCTTTCATCCCTTGTCGTTTCACCCCTCTTCTCCCAATAGCATGCAACCTTCAGAGCTTCTGCACCCAGCATTTGTCACTGACAGATTGGACATGATGAGTTGTCCGAGGTTGATTGAAACACTCTGGGGCAAGTCATCCATTTTGCTGAAATAACGATACTTTAATACTTAAATCTGAGTGAGGTAGGACTTGCTCCATATTAATGCATGGGTGGTCATGTGAGGGGGATGGTTGACTGTAAAGTGAAACCCCAAAAAAAAGGATATCATTGTTTTTATAGGTCTATAATATCATAGCTGAATTGGTCATATAGTTAGTCAATAATATGGCACATGTCATCATAGTTAACATCATTTGTTGGATATATTTATGTCTGTAATTGTGTGGATTGGATCCTTTAATAGAACATTTTTAGGAGACCTATGTTGAATCCCGATGCTGGAAACGTTTACTTTAGTTCATGCAAGTATGAACGGGGCCAATGTTGTGTTTTGATATTGTTCGGCTCACACCTGATGTTATATCCACTTTTTCCCAGAGCTCGTATTATAGAAGGTGCACTGAGTAAATGGGGGAAAAAAAGGAAAACGCACACAGGGGCCATTTTCTCGGTTGTGAGTGGTTATCAGTATAGGAGGAATCTCCTTCATCCTCATCAATCTGTCCAAATGACTCTGTCTTTGCCGCGTCTCTCCGACACTGCTCTTGCTCGTCCATTTCCTCCTCACATTTGCTCTCTCTCTCTCTCTCTCTCTGCGTCACATCAACATCTCTTCTCCCTCCTCTCCCTTCGATTTGTTTATATTCCCCTATCTGAATGCTTGGTACATATTTCCTTTGCCATTCTACCATTCCACTCCACTCTGTCCCTAAAAAGCTTCCCTCTCTTCCTACCTCCCCCTCTCAATGTCACCCCCCTCCCCTCCCCCCCTTCTCCCCCTTGATGAGACTGCTCCATGACTAAGTGAGCCCTGTTGTGATGGATAGCCTAATGGGAATGGATGAAGCCTTAAAACCATAATTCTTCAGGACATAATGTTCCCAGGTTTTCAGAGAGATCCACTCAAGATTGGTCCTGAATGTGTGTTTGTATGCTGTGTCCGCTTTTTGAGCACATGTCTAGGAATGATTTTCAGCTTTTATCAGAAATCTGAAATGTTGTAGTTCAGTAGCTGGTTGAAAAATGACTTTGAGAAGGTCATCACGTTTATTTACACGGCAAATGCCATGTTTTAATGAAATGAGGCCACATTTAGTTTCTACCACGTCGTTGCTTTTTAATGCATAAATGATTAATCATGATATATTTTTGTTCTATCTGTCTCACGGGTTAATAGAAACGGCTAAAACATTTTTTAATCGCATACTTTTATGTTTTGCATTTATAATTTTTTGTGTCATACAACATACGGCAGCATAACTGTCAATCATATGCATAATAACTATTTGCAGTTTGAACATTCCATGTTGTTGGACAAATTTTAACTGAGTTCTGCTAGTGAGTGTTGAGTCTGGAAACAACTGGACCAGGTTGTTTCTTCTGGCCTGCCGGATTTGGGTCATTATTGGGCCAAACTAATTTGGTTATCTGGAATAGTAAGTGTACCCATGTATATGGATAACCCCTGCGGTGGAAATGTGGAAAGTGGAAAACTGTACCCAGGTGCTGGTGTCAGGAAAAGGTAATTGACAAGTGTGTCAGGGGTCAAGGGTCAGGTTGCACGTGTTCCACATGAAAACTTGAATAGAAATCCAAAACTGAAGGCAGAGAGTTCAATAGACATACAGGCTTCCGACAAACGGACATTAATAAACTTTCGCAAAGTCGTGAGTCATACGCATGCATGACCATTACTGTACATCAGTGTGCGTCTTGATGCTGACACGATCCCATAAGGACTCACTTTCCATAACATTCCACTAGATTCTAGCACACAGACCTGCAGGTCCATATTTTTCACGAGCTTGGAATTTGGCAGTAGTTGGTAGATGGGGTACCCGAGCAGACTTGCTCATGCTCAACACAAAACACACAGCAAGTGTGAGAACAGCTGAGGAACCAAAAGCAGCTGCTTCCAATATGGGCTTCACCCATAAAATACTTAATATTACCTAATCCCACTGCAAAACAAGGAAGGTACCTCCTAATCAAGCACACACACACACATTCTCTTACTCGCCCTCTGTTGTTTGAAATCACATATGAAGCAGATTAACGTCCTTTATAGTTGAGCCACTGGAAAAAAAACGTTTCACCGGAAGGGAGGAAGGAGACTGGAAACAGGCCTATGAGAGGAGCAAAGGTGACGTGAACTGTGATTGCATGCGGCCGATGTACCTTCCTGATGACTTGCAGTTTAGCCTTGATCTGATGGAATGTCTTTAATATACCTGCCCCGGCTTATTCATTGCAGCCATCACACGCTTTACAACTCGCATTCGTAATCAATTCCGTTGAAAATCTGCACAGGTCATCATCGGGCAGGAAGCGGGAGTGGTAAAAACACAGCACATTACTGTGTTCATCTGCCTATTTCTGTAATTAACTGTGCACAGGATTTGGTTTTACAAGAAACAGCTTGCTATGAATAATTGTATCTGGGCTGTGTAACAGGCAGCTCCCACATAGCAGACTGTATGTGTCACAGACGTACAGGAATAGCAATTTAAATTGTAAAATGTATCAAGGGGGAAGCTGCAGGAGAGAGTTAAGAGTTTTGTTTTTTTCATTTTAGAAGAAGTGGATCAAATTGGGAACGGATGAGGACAGACATGAATCTGGAGCTGCTTTGCTTTAATTTTTTTATTTTTTTTTACGAGGGATGTTCAATTGTCTATGCAGAGTGGTTGGCAGGCCTGAACGCTCACCGACAATCTCACAACCAGATTCTCAGAACCCCCCCACCTGTCTACTTTTAACATGAGACTAAATGCTGGCTTTATAATTGAGAATCGGATACTTTAGCAGTGCTCATTTATCAACAAGATTATATGTTCTGTCTCAATCAGCCTCAATCAATGACAAACAGCTAAATGTAGCTTTATTAATTGCAGTTTTATGTTCAATGACTGTTTTTTTTCTTGCCAGTGGCCGGTCAAGAGAGAGGTAACTATCCTGTATCGGAAAAGAGGGACACCAGCAGTTCTATTTGTTTAGTCTCCATGGAAATAAATGCATATCATTGTGTACACAATGAACATGGGGTCCATGGATGAATCACCCTTCATGGCATTCAAATTCAGAGCTCTGAATGTGAAACTTTGTTTGTTCTGGACCCGAAAGTTTGTGATTATGTCATTTACAAGCACCTTTAGTGCAAATGTTTTGACCCTGCAAGTGACTGAACACATGGGGTGTTTGATTTGGTCGCCCTGCGCGTCTTGAATGAACGCAGACCGCGGCGCAGCTCGTCTGACTCTTTGGTTGTGTTGGAAGCGGTTCATTCGAGTTCATCTTATTTCCAGTTTGGAATTGGCGAAGCTCAACTCTGTTTTCTTTTCAGAACAGCTCCCATGGGCTCCCCGTTGCCTGGATGCCTTGTGCTCCCAGAAACAGTGTGAGGGGAGGGAGGTGAAGCTCTGCTAACATGATCATTGTTATCATAATTATTATTAACCCACGGCAGGCTGTCACCGGGCAGCGTGGGCCGGGCGCTTCTCCGATTTCCCTCATTTGCCAGTCTGCACAAACAGACCTTAAACAGATGGTCATTAGTGACAGCCTGTGTGGATTAAAGTGGATGGTGGTGTTAAGTGTTCTGGACGGGCTTTTAAAGGAGGAACCTTTTTTTAAAGGGGGGAATCTGGTCTCTCTCTCCCTCTGCTGTGTGGAGTGATGGGTCCCGCTGCGCGAGGCTGCAGCAGAGGGTGGATACTCACGGCCTCTTTGCTGGAATAACAAAATGACTGCGGATGAATTCAGCACAGGGACAAGGTCTTTGGCAATTTTCATAAATAAAACGGAAATAATTGAAATGTAATTGAAGAAACGATGAAGTTTGTGGTGGTGGTGGTTCAGTGAATATCTTATGGAGGGGTGCACACTGGCGTCAACCGTCTGTTGCTGGTGGCAATCAAATTGATGATGATGTTTTCTATAATATATTTCAAGAAAATACAGGTTGCATATTTCCAGGTTTGACTAACAAAGATGAATAACTTAAATATTTCCATACTCGCATCAATAATGCATCAAGTGAGATAATCTATGTTTTGCGGTCAATCTTAATGAACATAAATGAACAGAAAATACACCAAATCAGGGCTACAAATGATGAAACAGAAGTCCATTGTTACCCACAGGCATGAGGCTCATTGTCCATGGCTGGTTTGGAGGGAAACAAGGATGTTCAAACAGGGGGAGTTATGTAGGTTTGGCGGTGTGGTCGAGGGTGGAATGGCATTCTGGGTAGGGACGAGGAGTTCAGGTAAAATTGGGATTTTTAACTGCACTTGAAATGAGGATTTCCTCACATTTTCTTTATCCATTCAGGTTAGTTTAGTTTCTCTCTCTCTTTTCTAACATTCCCCTCACGGGACTGGGTTGGGTGGCAAGTGATGCAGACGAGGATGAAACCCAGTCGCTATACCCAAGCCGGTGGGAGGGGGAGGGCTGAATGTCACCTTCAAATCTAGCATGCGGATTGATTCAGGGCCTTTGGGGAGCAGCGGGAAATACCTTAGCCTGACAGGAGACACTAAACTAAACAACCGGGTTTCCCCAGGGAGAGTGTTTAACTGCAGCACGCTATGAGTTATGGCCCCGGGCAATTTCTTTTAACATCATACTTTGTTTTATGTGGCAGAAAAAGTGTTTATGTTTGAAATGTACATTTCAATAAACAAAGCACTTAACCTTATATATTGGATGTTTCCTACAAATTTCAGGGGTCAAATAAAAAAAAAAAAAAAAACGGGGCCGATGACTTGTGGGAAAGCATATCAAAACAGACACTTAGTTCGTCGTGTGCAGGATATTTTTGTGTGTTTTGTATTACTTTTTATGTGCCGTTTTGATGATGTTGATGCTGAGTATGTAAGAGGCGTGGTTTTATGATAGAGGGTCTCTGTTTTATAATGCATGAACTATTTTCAAGTTTTTAGGACTTTGACCAGACACTTTGTGTCCTTCATGTTTGCAGCATGTGAGAATGAAAAAGGCATCTTAAATGTTGTTTATTTCATGGTGTGTCAGCGTGCAGTGGTTAAAGTGGGCTGGCGTGTGTTTCCTTCAAGGGTGCACTTGAAAGAGTCATTTGCATTTATAGAGCACTACTGCCACTAATGCACTTTCCTATCACACATCATTCACACAGCGCCAGTTCAGCCATCATGGGGCAATTTGGTGTCCCACGTCCTGTCAAAGGACGCTGTATCCGGCCTGCAGGAGTCTGGGGCTGGAAAAAAAAAGCAAAAAAACAGGCACTCCAATTAGTGGAGAACACATTTCCACCGCCAGACTAGGTTGACTGGCCCATCATAATCAATTTGCTTAATGCATGTTAACATTCAAGGCTAATAATGCAAAAAAAGAATCCATTGCGTTTTTTAGGGACTCCCCCACCTGCCAAATTCCACTTCAACTCCTGCCTGCGTGGATAGATATGTTTTATGTGACACACTGCACAGAGTGTTTCAGAATGGGATGTTGGCCTGTTTTATGAGCAGAGACTTGTTTTATGAAAGGATACTGGACGGCGTTCAAACTCCTCTCAGCACACGGCCACACACTCGTACTCCCTCATATGCGGCTATTTAACTGAAAGCCTTTTGGTAATATTTACCCTCCAGTTGTGACTGGACACTGGAAGCAGTCCAAGGCAGACGCAGTCCATATCTTGAAACACAACCACCCTGAGGCCATTCGATAAGTTTTAGTCATCTCCATAAAAAATCATAGCCATGCGTTGCTCTTCAACAAGACGCGCTCTCTCAGATTGCCACTTAGTTTATGGCTGCTCGGCCCCAACCTCTGCCAAAAAGATCTAATCCCATCTTCCTCCTCTCTCTGTCTTTATATGAAAAACGGAGTGCAATAAAATGCGTATGTGCTCTTTTTATTCTCCAGAAAGAGGCCTCGAGGGGAACAATGTTCAGGTTTCTCCCCTTAGACATTATAGTGTCAGGAAGTTTGCACGAGAGCCTTGCTCTGCGTGACCTAATAGAGTTTGTATATCTATCTTCTATTTCACCTCACACATATCTTCCATATAACAGAACATTCTACACCAAGCAGCATGTTTGCGTTTGTGGGTAATCTGTTTCCAAGTTTCCAGATTTTCTAGGGAAATCACTAATTGATATGTGATCCCACAGGGAATTCCTTCTGCCATGAGCAGTAGTTGGACAATATTATCTCTGCAATTATGTGAATTTACTATTAACAAACAAGTCAATCAAACGGTATTGACGTGGATGGGTATAGAGTGCATGTTTCTAGGCTTAGTGATGGGGCCCCACAATGTGTTTTAGAAATCGCTGGATCATGAAGCACCCACACAAAGCATAAGACTTTCCATACTGTTTTTTTTGTCACCTAATTAGAATTTAGGATGAGGATAAAGGAAAAAAAAAACTGAGAAAGTTAATTGTGTATAGAGTGTTTGGAGTCGGTGGTACTTGGTCACTGTGACGGTATTGAAAAGAAGCAGCATGTACTGAAAGTGAGTGTGTTGCCCTGCTGTGACTGTGTCCATTCAGACTGTAATTACATGGATGATCTGTGCTGCAGTGTGGACAGAATCTCATATTGCAGAGAAATAAGGCTGGGAAGGCGCTATAAACTGTAAGGGTAGTATAAACTTAAATGATATGGTTGAAAGCTCTGCGGGAAGCAGTCAGAGCTCTTGGAACAGCTGGAGAGTGAACCTTGAGATGAGGGGGAATTTTATCACTTACTTTTCAAAAATATTTTAAACCTGCACAGCGTGCTTCGGTGGGGGGTGTGAAGAAGAGGGGGAGAGAGGGAGGGAACAAAAAGTTTTCAGAGAAAGTGTTTCTTTCCTCTTGTGGTGAGAAGTGTGTACTTTTGCTGCTTCCTCTTTTAACCCCCGCAAACAGATCAGTTTTGCGCGGAGGATGTGTGTGTGTGTGTGTGTAATAGAACGCCACTCACTCTCTCTCTCTCTCTCTCACACTCTCTCTCTTTGCAGTTCCAACATCCTGAAGCGGGCCACCCTCCACTCCACCCCTCCTCTCTCCTCTCCTCCAGACCTACGCATGGACTCCAGCAGCTTGAAAAGAAGGCAGTGAGGAAAGCAACTTTTCACAAGGGAGATAAATGGTGAGAGGGAGGTCTGCTGTCGGTTTCCCGAACTGAGCTGCACACGCTGGCTTAGTGTGAGTGTTGAAGTCACAGTCCTCTTTTCCTGTGTGTGTGAGTATGTGTGCTCGTGCAGGTATATAAATACTTGTGTGTGTGTGTGTGTGTGTGTGCGCGTGTGCGCGGTTTCTCTGTGCCTGAAGAGCAGGAACTGAGCACCAGACTTGAGGATGCAATAGCAAAGAGGAGGACCTGAGGACCAACAGAGGAGAAGAGACAGGAGTAGAGAGGTGGACAGCGGTAATAGAGGACAAAAGGGGGAAACTCGGCGGACCCAGTTGGTGCATCCTCCTCCACCCCCCAGCCCCCTCTCCTTCCCCTGACATGGGCCGCCCGCTGGCCCTGCTCACCGCCTACCTGGCCTACCTGCTGGCTGCCGCCATTGGCTCCGAGCGGCAACAGCACCGCGTGCAGCACGGCCGCTGCAGCTACACCTTCATCCTCCCCGAGGTGGAGCACTGCCATCCCGCAAAGGACTTCCAGGTCACCAACACCCTCCAGAGGGACTCCCCGCCCGAGCCGGAGCCGGAGCTGAGCCAACCCAAGCAGGGTAAGGCCCAGAAGGAGAGGCCTTCCTGGCAGGAGAGGAAGCTGGAGAATCTGGAGAATGCCATGGAGAACAACACCCAGTGGCTCCAGAAGGTAAGACCTCTGAACTCCTTCTGATGTTTTTTCATACAATTTCTTCTAGCCTTCAAACCAAAAGGCAGGGGGAAAACCATGAACAATGTCCATGCAGTAAACTATCCAATAATATTTGACAAGCCTTCGTTATCGATAAGCTTAGTGCTTAGCAGTGATTCCCTGGATGTTTCCTGTGTGCACATCATGCTCCATGACAACGCAATGTTGTTTGTGTGTTTATTTATATTCAAGACTATTGGGGAGCCAAAGTTCTCCATTGCATGCAAGGGGATAAAAGACGAGAGGAAATAAATGTGTGATTATTTGGTGCCAAATATACGAAATTAATAACCCCCCGCCACTGCCCTACAGTTTCACTCTCGTCTCCTGTTTCAGTTGTTTTAAAGGCCAAAGTCGACAAAAAAAATCTGGATTTAAGTTTTTTTCGTAACTATGAATATGTTTCCTCTGTGTAAAACAAAAAAAAGTGTTTATCTGTGGGAGACACATTGCAGCTTGTCTCTTAGCTGGGCTCTTGGCCTTTGCCGTTCCATTTAGTTCGGATTAGGACCAACTAAAATGAAATGATGCGATTAAAAGTGGCTTCACAATAGTGTTTTCACAGCTAAGGTCATCGGGGCACAGAATCAGTGCTGGGCCATTGTCTGGGACAGGCTGACTGACACGCCACCCCTCTCCACCCGTCGCTCTATTCTTCTCTGCATCTCTCGCAGTACATTCATCCTCAATGTTGAGATTGGCCAACTGAAGGCAAACGTGTTGATTTTATTGGAATGTTTTGAAAACGGGGGTAGTATGAGTGGCAGTGCACACTCTCTTTGCTTAGAGACCAAAATGCCCTTCTTTTTTTCCAGCTTTACTTTCCCTCTCGATCCATCTCCTTTGCGTCTGGACACATTCTGGCTGTTCTGCAGCTCTTGGGATGATGAATGTTTCTCATCTCCCACCTTGACTCGTGGAGCAGCAGATCTTAAACTCCTTGGCTGTCTTGTCTCGCTCCCCTGGATCAACGCGCATAGGAAAACACACGCACACTTTATTCCCCTGTGCGCACTCAGTCTGTGTGCTGGAGACCCGGCATCCCAGGAGGCCACACTGTATGTGGATTTGTTTCAGAGATGGAGAGAAAGGTACAGAGAGAGAGAGAGAGAGAAACAAACATTTCCTCATATGCCCAGTACATTATTCATGCATGCAGCCTGCAAAGCAAAGGATAAGCATCACACATTGCTCTAATCATGGACATATATATTACCTGCAGCACGTAGCCCTTTTTTTACGCTCGTCACTCGTGATGCGCTAAAATTTCTGCTGACACGCTACTTGCCTGGCTTGCCAAAATCCCACCGCACACCGGCTGGAATGAACACAAAGATATCCTACCTTTCAACATGCCCCCCCCCCCCCACCTCCTGCATAGTGGATTGAGCTGTCGGTTGGGTTTCCCCCGCAAACACAGCGTGACCTTTCCAGCCTTAGACCCTCGATGGCAAATCCCTTTCAGCACCTGGTGGAGCTGGTGGACTGCTCTGCATAAGTGTGGTGAAACGGGTGACACAGGGGAGCTTGAGGCACGAGCGTGTCTGTGACGTTTTTCACGATCTCACTCGAAGCTCCCCCGGGATGTCACAGCCATTACTGTGAGCCCGTTCTACCATGCTCCGCAGAGGAATCTCCACCTGTGCGTGTGCAACAGGGATGTGTTCAAGTTTCAGTTCCAACTTATTTTCTGCTTCCAAGAAGGAACCGTGTTTTGTTTTGCACTAACCTCTTAACGCAGCCCCCCCGTCAAGTACCTTCCACGCTTTGCTGCCCTGAGGCGTTGGCTAATGGGATGAGAGCATACTTTTGTTGGTGCGTTTTAGAAGCTGTGCAGATTATGCTTATACATAAATACTGCATGGAGATCAAGGTGGATGGCTTATCCTTCATATCCTGAAGGGTTATCCGGTTTGTCCTCATTTCCTTTCCTTTTCTTCAAAATGTGACTGTCAACAGGCGGTAGGGAAAATGTAAAACTGTCCACTGTGACATCTGAGGATGTAACTGAATTTTTGTGAGAGATGTCACAGTAAATGTTTTGTAAAGGTCGTTTAACGCTGCAATGAGCCCGGCAAACAACATTTCATCCTCCTCTGTCTCTACTGAGGTGAAGTTTTCATCAAGATATAGCCATTCTCGTCTCCCACATTCCTACCCATCTCGATGTGCCTCCATCCATCATTATCATTTGGCCGAACATCCAGCGTCATCAGTAACCGCAGCCGAGAACAAATGTGTCTATTGGCACAACGATTAAGAGATGATACAACTCCTGTGATTTCTCAGAACCAGTCCCTCCCCCTGTCCTCTTTGACACAATAAAACAGATTTACACCACATCCCAACTGTGGTTTATCCGGCTGCGTAGTGCAACGCGTGACAGCTGCAATTATTGCAATTGGCTGTGGGAGATGTAGTGCATCAAGACCTCTGGATTGAGTTCTATTACAGAATTGTTATTATTACAAGACTGTAATGGGAACGCTTTAGACAGGCAGTTGAGAGGGGCTCCAACACACAGGCCTGATTAGGATGCTGGGCTCTGCGGTTCTTCCTTTGGAGTTGGCTATAATCCGCCTTGGTAATCTCCTCACAACCGTCATTATGGCAGGATTTTTTATGCCGTCTTAGTCGTCCTAAAGTATGAAAATATGAGCAGTGGATTTACAGACCAAGAGGGGCGAAGAGGGACTTAGTGAGAAAGAGCGAAATATTTCTAATGGGCAAAAAAATTATTGACGATTCATCTCTGAGTCAGAATTTTATATACTTCATGAAAAAAAAAAAGAAATGTGACACTTGATTCTCATCATCACATTTCTCTCTGCGATGGACATTTGTTTGGGGGAAAAAAAAACAATCTGTCTCATTTGGATGAATCGATATTTCTGCAGGTAGCCACTCATTAGCTGGATTATAGTCAATGCTGTCTCCTCTGGGACTTTCTTTTCCAGTCATGTTGTTTAATGAATAAAGTCTGATCTATTTTCCACCGGGGAAAAAAAAAGTCAACATTTTAATGTCCTCCAGGTCGACATTCTACTTTGCCTCATTGCAAAGGCACAGGCCACTGACCGTTGAGCATCAGACAAAGTTCCATCATTGCAGGAAGGAAAAAGGCTGAATTTGTCTTCCCGATGCCATTTGCTCAAACCAGCCACATTAATAAGAAAATCTATTTATTGGAGCAAGATGGATGCCATCCTATTTTTACTCCCGCTGTAACATATGATGGATTTTTGCCAACGCTTCTCTCTGTGGGCTTGTGATTGATTACGGTGTGTAAGCGACTATCCCTGAAGTCCAGCACATGAATATCCTGATGCCAAACCCAACCTTCGGTCCTACCATTGACTTGCCTGTATATTACATTCGTTTATTAATGCTAGGTTAACATTTTCCTGAGAATGAGCTGCAGAAAGATAGATGGATGGCAAGGTCCACTTGTCAGTCCCTTTAGGGACATTGTCTCCCAAATCGTCTTTGTGACCTCGATTTGACATTGTGCGTATTATTTCCCTGAGTGTGTTTGTTCTCACCACAGCTGGAGAACTTCATCCAGGAGAATGTGCGCTCTGGGATGGAGGAAATAAAGAGAACGGCCGTGCACACCCAGACGGCTGCCATGCTCGAGATGGGAACCAACCTGCTCAGCCAATCGGCGGAGCAGACTCGCAAACTGACAGATGTGGAGACCCAGGTGAGCCCATTGGGAGGAATTGCAGGAAACCTGGGATTGAAAGTCTCCAACCAATCTAAACGCACTTCTGAGTGGATCACACCCACGTGAAAACAAATGATGTCAATGCAAAAAAGAAAAAAAAAAAGCTTTCCGAATAGTTAATTAAATGTAAATTTGATGTAACCTGCTGAGTAGACATGCCCCAAGGTGGCGGCAACCGCTTTATAACAGCTGGTCTTTGGTTGTGCCGCCTCCGATTGATACAAAGGGATGAGCTCGACATCTGACCACCAGCCAATTAAAACATAAAGCTTGGTAGCCCAGCACAGATGTGTCTTCAATCATGCCACAAAGCTGTTATTACAGGCTGGACTTGTTTTGGTCCTCTTGCTTTCATTAGCTATCATCAAAGTGGCTATGAAACGGCAACCTGTACAAATATCTGCGCAGTTCTTTGTTTTTTTTTAATCTGCAGCTTAACAAAACATGTCACAGGTGCTTATGAGATAATAGTCACTAAAGTGTTTAAAAATCAATAATGTGCCTCATGAGGTGAGGTGCAGCACTGTTTATCTGTTTAAGGGTACTTATAAATGATCTGGGGACCCATCCATCTCTCCACCAATCTCTGTCATCACTCCTATCCATCTCAGTGTATGCACATGCAGTGATGGAGTTATTCTCCTGTTTAAAGTTGCTCTGTTTTTTTTTTTCAATCTGTAGGTGTTAAATCAGACGAGTCGCCTGGAGATTCAGCTGCTGGAGTACTCGCTCTTCACCAACCGGCTGGAGAAGCATATTCTCCTTCAGACCCAGGAAATCTCCCGCCTCAGCGATAAAAACAGGTGAGCAGTCACACTTCAAAAGATTATTCAAGCGCATTTACGGCTCTGTGAAAATTGTTTTTGATCTGTTTTATTTAGTTTGTGTTATCGGCGTAGTTGGAGTGAAAGCTAAAGATATTTTGCTCTCACCTTTGAGAGTGTGAGGTCATGTTAGTCAAGTCATTGTTGTGGTTGTTCACGCTCTTAGCTTCCCAGATATCACCAGTTAGTTGTGCCACTTCACACAAAATCTGAATGGCCTTCAAAAGAGTGAAAAACTGCTTTTATATGTACACGTATGAAACTAGTCCTTGTTATACTGGAAAAGTGTTGAATGACTCCGGCCGGTGTGAGCAGCAGGGCACTCAGCGACAACATAATGTGTATTGTGTGTGTTTGCCTGTGCGCGCTAGGAGGGGTTTCCCCATTCTTCTCGGCAGGCGAGAAAGGGAGTGAGTGTTTTCTATCTTGGTGCGTGGTTGTTGATCATTCCATCCGTCTGCGTTAAACTTGACTGGGAGAACACGGTGCCCCAGCTCCAGCACCTGTTACACATCTGGTCCTTGCTCTGCCCTTTGACCCTGCTCCTTCAAGTTGCCTACATGTGTCATGACATGAGTACATCTGCACAAGGGTGAACACCATGACAGGATGCATGAAATTAGGAAGGTCATTGGAGATTTGCAGACAGGCCAGCCGCGGAATAATAGAGAGCGGAGTAGTGCGCTGGTTGTAGGGGGCTACTGCTGCGGAGCCTGCAGGGCATGGAGTCTGTTTTTTGGGCTGCAGCCAAACTAAAAAGGGAGAGAGAGACATGTTTGTTTTCATAGGCATTACATGTAAAAAAAAAAAAAAGGAAAAAACTATTGGCAGGGAGTGCAGCAAAGAGAGACATCCGACTAATAGCAATATCTATATTACAATAATAATAAATATCACAAGATCATAAGCTTTCGGCTTAAACTGGCCAAAATTGCAACCTGATCCTAAATACCATATTTGCTCAGTCAAAACCCTCTAATTGTTTAAACATTGCTGTGCTGGGTTACTGGCTCAAAGTAAAAAATACACACACACACACCGGAGAACAATTTATTCCATCACTTTGTCCACAAAGCGAATATGAAATGGAAGCAATGCCTGAAAATGATTAGGATTGATCCAGCTTTTCCTTTCCCGGCCACGTATACGGAGTCGCTGCCTAAAGTAGGGGGATCGAGGATACGCGTTTAGTGAAGCGGCTGCATGTGCACGGGGCTGAAAAGTAGCTTGTTCAATCTGGTTCGCTGGATTGTTTCAATAAATGACTGCTGCAGAGTCATTAGTCAAAGTCATAAAGATCAGGCTGTGGGGATTTATGGTCTTTATTTGGAGGTAGGGGAGGGTGGCACGCACGCACGCACGCACACACACACCTACACACACACACACACACACACACACACACATTATGAGATTGTTTTCTCGCAGCTATGATCGAGAGGCTTATCTTGCAGGCCTATCTGTGGGTGCTGCTGCAGTACAGGTGTTTATCCGATGTTAGCCTGATGAGACTGTCGTGCTCCTCTCTATTTGTCATCCTCGCATAAAAGTGCAAGTTTGTGCAACCTCAACTATGAGAGCTAAATGCTGAATGGATGGATTTTCCACCTGCACCCACTCTCTCATACCCTCCGTCCCAGTACCGGCCAATATGCATCTAAACGCTTGTATTGCGTGCTATTGACTTTTTCCTTTCTCCATTGCACTATAAACAAGTGAAGTGATTTTTATTTATTTATTTTTTCATAACTTTTTTGCTGTCTGACAGTTTTCTGGAGCAGAGGCTCTTAGCGCTGGAGACTCGGTATGGGAGGGAGCTGCAAGGCCTGCAGAGTGAAAAGCAGCAGCTCCAAGAGCTTCTGGAGAGACAGAGTGGACTGGTGGGTCAGCTCCAGGGTGAATTGGGCAGCTCCACGCTCAACAGCACCGTCCTTCAGAGACAGCAGGCTGTCCTCACAGACACAGTTCAGCAGCTGCTGGCTATGGTCAACCACTGCAATGGTGAGCCAGATGCATTTTGTATCAAGCAAATTTGCCTTTTGATATATTTTATTTCAAAGAGAATGTAAACATATATATATTTTTTTATCTGTACAGACACACAATGTATATACATATATTAAATACAAGGCAGGCCTAAGCCAGAGCTTAGCACTACAAGAGAACTTTGCGTATGAAACTCGTAATGTTTAAACACATGCCTGTCCTGTTTTTTTGCAGAAATTTCCAATATGCCCAAAGAGGAGTCACTTAATTTCAGGGACTGTGCGGAGATCCTGCGATCTGGAGTGACAGAGAGTGGGATATACAGCATACGCCTCCCCAATTCCACCCAGACTGTCAAGGTAGGAAGGCTTTAAAGGTCACTGGCCTTTTCTGGCAAATATCACTTAACAGACTGTGACATCTTTTTCGTTTTGCTTGACATTTTATTTTATTTGTCTTGCAATATTTAGTTAGCACTGGGATCATTTCACTTGTACTAACTTCAGAGGTTTGGTCAGTCGGCATCATAGAAAGGCGCACACGCGCGCGCACGCACTCACGCACTACATAATGACATTCAGAGGCCTTATATTTGTTTTTTGGCAGCCGTAAACAATGCAAGGACAAGCTGGTCTGAGGTAACAGAAATTTGCTTGATGTTTTTGGTACAGAGGTTGATGGAAATGCCATTCTGGGTTACAGAGAGTGAAAATAATAAGCTGCGGGAGCATTATGCCCTGCAGACCTCATGGTGAGTGAGTGTGCACAGCTGAATGCAAAGCCAGAAAAGCTTTAGAAGTGCCTCTGCTGACCTGAAGTGGCTTACTCAGCCGTGGCATCTACCAGCAGGCGTTTCCTCCTTTTGAGTTACAGCTAGTGATCTTGGCCGGGATCTTCACTCCCAGAGCTCATCCAGGGAATAGGAAAGATAACAGTTGTATTATTTTAAATCTAGTTTGTTGTTTGGCACCATCTCAGGCGCCCTCTGCTCCTCCTCTTCATTGCTCGTGAGTAACCGGTGCCATGTATTTCCTGCCAAGTAGAGCCAATGATTTCCCCAAAGCTGCTTTCAGTCTATGCCATCGAATACCAGTGTGACTGAAAACCAGGGTGGTTGATGTGTAAGAAGTGGGGCAGATACAAATTGCCCTTTTTTCAAAGCAGAGGGCTGGCGTTCCTCAGTTGGAATAGAAACAAAAGACATACATACATATGTTGTCCAGCTATCCAACTTTAAACACTACAGTTGTTAATCCATCTTCTTTAATTTTCATAACCCGGTTATGCATGCTTTTGAGAATTACACTTGCACAGGGCTCATAAAAGGGAACACATTAAGGCTTTGCTCTAATCACATATTCAACATCAACTATCTATCTCCAGCAAGCCCCCTTTAATATATATATATCTGTTTTTTCAAGTAACAATATTAACGCTTAAGATGTCTGTTTTTTTGTTGTTTTATTGTAATTGGCCTTAAATGCCTCATTGCTGGCCATAGATAAGTGTATTTATATATTAAATACAGATCTGGTTTAAATCAATGACCACATTTTGGTGAAAAGACAGATCATTTCATTTCATTTCATTTCATTTCATTTCATTTACTGAATACACCCTGTTTGTGTATTCAGTGTGATGTTTTTAAGGCCATTACATTGGCTCAAAGTGTCTGAGGATTATACAGCGCATTGCCAGTCTGCACTGTTTTCAGAAGTAAAAAGCCTCAGTGCTTTTTGACCTTGATTCAGCTTCATTACTCTGAGAAAGTGTTGGATATTCTCAATGCATTTCCAGCACAAAATAACCAGTTAAGATGTGGAAACACAGGGACTCTGAAGGGGCGGCGGGGCAGCATGTATACTGCGTGATGTTGGAGACGGGTTACAGAGGTTCATTTGATGGATGGAATTCAGAATTCAAATCGGGCTCATCCAGAATTATACACGGTCCAGGTTGAGTGAGATCCGTCACCGAAAACATCCATAATCTGAGATGACATACAGACGCTGAGATATGCTGTATCCATTTAAAAAAGGACCTCAGTTGCAAAAAGCAGCTTAACTAACCAATTCACACAGTCATTTAATTGCGATACCCAAAGGAATGTCTCAGCACACTTTCAAACATTAAAAAAGAAAAGGCGAGATTTGATGTGCAATTAATTTCTCTTTGTTCTTCTGAACATATCTGCATACGGCAAAATGTGCAGCCAAGTAAGAAGGAAAACAATGTGTGCAACCAAAAGCGCAGATGCCTCCTCCTCAGCCCTCCTCCAGGGGATCAGAGAACATGCTGATATGTTGGTTTTTCCTTCCCACCTGGGTCATATCATTTTGTGACACCCTGAAACTTTGCCCCCCCCCTTATTCCCAAGGCTTCTAAAGCATCCTTTGAATAACAGAGGAACTCTGGTGTGTTTAATTTATTCCAGACCACCGTGGTTCTGCAAAGTTGAACATCTTGAAATGAATGTGTTTACTGACATATACTCTGGATTGATGAGTTGAATGGTTTAAAATAAATTGCACAATTGATCAGCCCCGGTGCCACTGTGATGCTTTCACCAAGGCATATTGTAAGGCATATATTATTTTCATTATAACCTTAATTGTAGGAATATTAACATGATTTCCTCCTGTTTCTGTTTTGGGGTGAAACAGCTTAAACTATCAGTTTTGTAAACAAAATTAAATGTAACGCTTTGCTAATTAAAATGTGTAACCAACAATGGATCAAACAACTGTGTAATGTGAAATGAGTCACTTGTTGTAATGAACCCTCTGAGAATGATCATCTGTCTGCACTTTTCCTCAGATGTGCTTTGACATCTTTCAGCTCATTGTTTAGTTTGACAGCCTGCAACTTGGAATGTTTCAGTTCAGTTCCACTGCTGTCATCAGTCTTCAGCATTTAGCTGCTAAAGAGCCAGATACTTCCCTCAGGATCTGAGATTTAAAGGAGAAAAAATATCGGACATCGCTGGGTCACACGGAACCAGACTCAGAATTCGAAGCACCGTATGTGTAGAACGTATATAATTCGCATGGGACATGTGTTGTGCTGCCCGCAATAGGCCAAAAAAAATGTGTTTTTGCGTAAATCCCCAAATATTGAATAACTTGCTAAATAAACAGTCTGACCAAGTATTTTAAGCCAGTTTTAAAATATGTTTTTTGTAAATGTGCTTTTATCCCAGGTGTTCTGTGATATGACGACGAGAGGCGGCGGGTGGACGGTGCTGCAGCATCGGACCAACGGCTCCGTCAACTTCCATCGCATGTGGACGGACTACAAAGTGGTGAGTTCCTCAGACATTAGTGTTAAGGTGTGTGTGCGCGATCCGGTGTAAGTCGTATGGGTCGGTGTTGTGAATGTGGACAGGAGGTTCCAATAACTGTCCACGGGTGGTTTGGCACCGAGAGGCGTGGGAGGCGACTGGCCTGTGATCCCAAGTGACCTGTGGTTGTTGTATTTGGCTGCCCTCGTGTTTTCTACCACTCCCATGTTATTGCACCTGCTCTCACTCCCGCCCCCTGTAATACTCCAATAATACACACACTCAAGCACACCATCTTTTGTCTTTATAACAAACAAACACACATATATATATATATACTGTATGTGTGTGTGTGTGCACATAAATATTACATTAACAAAGAGTTCTCGAAAGGAAGTGTGTTAAATTACTCACAGAACATTTGAGCAAGGCTAAACTGGGGTTTAAATCATGCAAAGTAGCGATTTATCTCACATCCATGCAAACATAGGAGTTGACACAGCTTGGATTGGAAATGAATTGCAGAGAAGGCTGGGGAAGATTAAAAGAGACAGACAAAAAAACTTTAAAACTTCTTTCAAGAGCAATATTTTTACGAGTGGATGATAAATATTTGTCTCCGGTCGGGGCGTGGGAGCTGGAGGGTCCCCATAGATAGCATATGTACTAACCACTATGTACAGCTACTGTGCTCGCTGTTGATCAAATGCTGCGCCCAGAGCGGCAGATCAAGTGATAAATGCTCCAAGACTTTAAACACTTGCTCCCGCTTATAGACCAATAACGGAGAGCGTCTGGACAGGACAAGGACGATGTGTCCCTCTTTTCAAATGGAAAAGGACTGTTTCAGATTAGCAGCTGGGGATTATTTACCTTTCTGCCTTTGACATGTATTAATACATGTAGTCCAGCTTAATCTTTAGATACTTTTCATGTATCAGTTAACATGTGCATTTGCAAATCCAGTTGGCCTTGTCCACCTCTCATATCCGGTTGCATCAGTCAAAGCGGTCTTTCTTTACTTGACAGCCCTCTGAGATTCAATAATCGAAGCCATATCGAGTCCTTCCTCTGGAGTCTTTCTCTTTGAATAGAACCTTGCATGTTATTATCGTCTCCCTGGAGTGACAACATCCATTCCCACTTCAAACTGTTTCTGTTAGAGCCATCACATTCATAATTCACCATATGCAGTTTCACTCCGGGCTGCAGTTTCCTTTGTGACGTCAACTTTGCATCGCTGAGCCTTCCACCTGTTCCACATCATTTCTCGATTTACTCTCGACTACTAATATACTGTACGCGATAAATTAATTTGGAAATATCCGCAAAGTGTCTCGGTGAAGGCCTTGAACCACTATGAACCCCCAGAACAGCTTTGATACTTGGCGTGTATCTCTGAACTCTATTGCTGTGTTAAAGCCATAGCTGTCTGAGAGGAGGGTCAATGCTCCGTCCAAGGGGGCTAATAAACAACCTTGTGAGGGCTTTCACTGCCAGTGAATAAAAATAGTGTTCAAATGATACCAACATTTAAAATAGATTCAGTATGTGGGGCATACTTTTTTAGATTAAGAACCCTTTTCCCTCTTCTATGTGAATGAACTGTGCTAGTAAGTTCATTGATATCTAGATTGTTATATATCAAACTCAAATATTCTTGTCATTATACTAATCATTGCATGAAACATTCTCATTACATTTAAAGCTAAAGATAGGGCATGAATTGATCCTGTTCCGCAGCTCTTAGAGGCTGGTATATTAACCAATGTTATACAGTTGTAAATTCAAAGGATGAGAGAATAAGCAAGGACGGCTCTGAACAAGTTGAATAAAATATAAATGTGAGTGAAATTGTTGAAACAATAATTAATGCAGCAGTGGGTGGCATGGTGAGGCAGTGGTTGTGCTTTTGTAAGAAGGTGCTGGGTTCAAACTCGTGGGAAGACGATGACTCCTCTATGCATGTGTGCTAGCCACCCACTTATTATGTCAATCTCCAAAGTTCAAAGAACAGTGCAAACAGATCAGTCCAAGAAGCCCGTTCCTATTTCACTGTAGGAGTTGGAAGTCCAGGTGGAGCATAGCGGGAATATTAGAGTGAATTAATGTCTCAATTGACTGACCCTTTGCTATGGGAGAGGAATATCAGTCAAACTGCCCGAGGCCATCAAAATGATAAATGTGAGTTTTTAAATTCAGGTCTACTTTCGAACCGACCAAAAAACACTTGGCAGGTCTCTGGTTAAAGCATCCCCCCCCCTCTTGTTAGAACATTCTCCTTTTTCTATTGTTTCTCTGTCTTTGTGTCTTAATCCAGGGCTTTGGAGAGCCGTCTGGGGAACACTGGCTGGGAAATGATATCATCCACAAGCTGACGAGCTCCCAGGAATACAGTCTACATGTCCAGCTCAAAGACCGAGAGGGAAACGAGGCTTTCTCACATTACGATCGCTTCCACATCGACGGAGAGGACCGCAACTACAGGTAACCACGAAGCAGAACATATATCTTTTGGTTTCATACGTAACTAAATGTGCAGTATGCGGTCTAACCTGTAGTTGTGCAATGTAAAAATAAAATGTGCGCTTTGTATTATCCAATCAACAGTTTTAGTAAGTAGGACACGATAGAGAGACATGACAATATGCTATTCTCAAAAATATATTATGCATAAGTCTCCAATCCCATTGCTTTACTAGAAATACAACAAGAAAAGGACAAAATCAAGGGTGCTTTATTTTGTGAAGTGACAGCCTTTCAGAATCAGATTTATTGTTACTCTGCATACATGGGAGTGAGATGCCATTCTGCACGGATCACAGTGTAATGAATAACAGGCAGATAATGACAAAGCCAAGAAATGAGGAAAAAAAAAAGAAAAGCAGCTTTCAGATGTTTCCTACTGTTTGGGTGTGAGACTCTTAACATTAGGACAGATTGATGAAACCCCCGGGAAACCGTTTATTAACAATTCATATTCCTTTGAATTCTATTCTACTATTGTCAAAGCTTTCTTGTCCCCCAGCGCTGAAGTTGAGGGACCACTTGGAACCTCGTTAATAATGTCATTCACAGTGATGAGCTCAGCGGAGGGCACGTAGCCACTTTCATCTGCCTCCCTTTTTTTTCTCTTCCCCCATCACCGCAGCAGCTACCATTGCCCCTGCATAAATTCCCCAAGGGAAGCTCCATCCACTGGAGTATAACATGAACGCTCTGCAATACCTGCCCCCGCCAGGAACTGACAACTCAGACAAAGCTCCAGTAACCCCACTCTGCAATCACTAACAAGATTATATGTGGGTGTGCCGAAGCCACGCTCTCTCCAAAACAGACAGAAAATAAAACCAGAAATTCACAGGGACCTACCCTGGAGACCGGTGCTCTGCGCGATGACATATTCTAATCATACGTGGGCGTGTGCTTTCCAAGGCCCCTAATAGTGCCGCAAATTGCATTTGACTCGAGTTTGTTCCACGTAATTAGCGCGATGAGACTGAGCGTTTTGCAATTTTGCTGTAGGCCACGCTGTGTGAGGCGAAGCACCTGAGTGAATATAATCACCTCTGTAGCTGCTACCTCTGAGATCATGTTCTGTGTAACTAGTTCAAGATGTACCGGCTTTACTAGCATTCGGAACATGCTGGTATTCCTCGCAGGGTTCCTCTTGTAAATCCCACGCCGCAGCTATGGTGCTATGAAGCCAGTCGGCCAAAGCCACCCCGCTCCTCAGCTACATCCAGTCTGCTCCCTTAGGCTACTTGGGGGTCCTCACCTTAGACTCGTTAATATTATTCATACATTAATCATCAGCATGACAGACCACTTTCCCCTTTGAGTGGGCCAAGAATAGCTGTTCTCGCAGCAAAACCAGTGATGAGCATTCCTTTGAATGTAACACAATATTTTTTTTTTATTAAAAAGTATAAAATAACAATATCAAGAGACAGCCACCATGACTTGGATTAGCCTGCGGTCTGTGGTGTCGGTGGAACAGCTGAACCAATTCATCAGGAGGTCATGGCTGATGCAAATGTGTCGGAAAGTGGGGAGAACATAGTCCACAGGTCACCCTTACCAATGGGATATCCTGTAGCTTGTGGTCACCATGCTGTCTCATTTGATGCTTGTTAAGTTTCTTCACGCCACCGATCTATCATGAAAAGAAAAGAAAAGTTCTCCAACAAAATCTTCCCTTCTGTATAATGACCCCCTCCCTCTCTCTCTCTCTCCGGTATCACTTCATTATTCCCAGCACTCGCACTTCAAACTCCCTTTCCGCTGCCCCTCATGATGTGCTGTCCTGCCCTGTGAACTTACACATTCAGGAGGAGGGTCCTTCACTTAGTCCTCACAGACAGCGTGCCCTGGGCGAGAGGAGGGGCGGGCGAGGGGGTCACGTAACTCAGGGGGAGAGCACGGTTCCAACCAGACAGAATGACAGGGCAGAGGAGAGGCCAGACAGCGGGGCTGACCTGCTCGTCCACTTTCCTCAAACCAGTAGTGACACACACGAACAGAAGCGCCCAAACACGCACAAACACTGCGTGGCTGTGTTTTTTGCATTCAGACTGCTTGGTTTGTTTCACATTGCACAGCGTGGAGGAAAAATAATGGCAGGTTGGTTTGCTTGTAAAATCTCGGAACAGTGAGGAGCAAGGCGTTTTTTTTCCTTGTCAAAAATATATATATTTTGCACAAGCTATAATGGCTATGATGTCTGCTAGAGATTTGAATCTTGCTTTTTGTCCAAAAAACACCTTTCCAGGTAACTTGATGTAGCGACAAAAGAGAAAAGTCTTAGATCTGGCCTTGTTGAAGATGCTGTGTATGTTCTCTGTTTGAAAATCCAACGTAAAAAACATAAAACCACATATTTTAAAAGTGAACCACAAACTGGTCTCTAAACAACAGCATGAGCAATTCAACCAGAGTCTGGCATTTTGCCTCTCATCCCCGATCAGTATCTGAGAATCTATATAGTAATAGACCAGGCATTCGGCTAAAAAAATAAACATTGTGCTGTTTTCTGTTTACAACACAACATTAGATGATTTCACAGATACCGTAGTTCAAAGACTTTTTCAGGCAGTAACCATTTGGAGCTGCCAACAAGCAATTCATCCCCACACAGCTTTAAATAATGAATAGCAGTGCCTGGGGCTGGGTGTTTTTATTTTAGTTTTTTATTTATTTTTTTCCTACAATCAATTATTATTTTTTCCCTCCCTGAAAACTAGTCTGCATGCCGACGGCTTCAGTGGGACGGCGGGACGGACCAGCAGCCTCACCCACGCCGGCACCCCGTTCAGCACCAAGGACAGAGACAACGACCACTGCACCTGCAAGTGTGCACAGCTCGCATCCGGAGGTACGTTGCCCTCCCTCCGCTCATCCCAATCCGCCTCCCCTTGTAACCCGCCCTGTTAAACATGTTGTACCCAGCCCCCCTTGTAAATGTCCTGAGGTGCTTTTCATTTTCCCCCCTTGCGCCTGTATAAAGTTACAGCTGTACGTTGAGGTGTTTACCTTTTTATGAGCTTGAATTCTATTACTTCTGACTTTTCCCATTGAACTCACTGGCAAGTTTTTTCCTCCTCTGCTCCAGGTTGGTGGTTTGAGGCCTGTGGTCCTTCTAACCTGAATGGCATCTATTACCCCGCCTCGTCTAGCGTGGTCCGCTACAACGGCATCAAGTGGTACTACTGGAAGGGTCCAAATCTGATGGCTACAATGACAACCATGATGGTGCGTCCGGCAAACTTCTGACGACATGGCTTGGATTATGAGGTGAATGCCACACCCAGTGAACACAACAAGAACAACAACACCCAGAAAATGGTATTCAGTAGACAGCTGCGAACATTGGACAGGGATTTTCACAGAAGACTGAAGATTTTTAGTTGAGGAGTGTTTAGTGAATTCCTGGAAGAAAATCTATTCACCATGTTATATTGTAATAAGGGCTGCTCAGCTAAGGGAGAGTTATTCAACTGAAAAGCTAATTATTGGATTTACCCCTTGAAACATTTTTTTAGGCAAGATGTCTGAATTTCAAATTCACAGACCTTCATTAGTATAGTTTACAGAAAGTTAACCTACATACATAGTTGACTAATGCATATAGTTAACTAATATATCTCCCGTAGTTTAAAAGTCTTCATTTCACACCAAATGCTTTATTAACTGATACATGTAACGCCTGTTTTGAAGCCATAATTCTACCGCGATTGTTTCATTATTCCGCCAAACTATAGAGCGTCCGTACTTGTTCAAAACTAGAATTTAACCTATGAACAATATATCATTAGATAACCCACCGAAAACTAAATGGTTTACCACTGTTTATAAAACAGTTCAGGCACTGCCCTTTGCTGTATAGTCCAAAGGGCTATTAAAATGAAATATCCCAGATTCTTTTAAAGTCACACATTTTATTTGAGAGATTTTGCTCATAAAAGTACATCATGCACTTTAACCGATGTGATCTGATTTTGTATTTAAAATTTTGCAAAAAAAATCTGGGAACCAAAGCTGTAAATCGTTAATTTTTTATTTGTTTTTATTACTTTGATGAAACAATAAAATCACACACATAGTGTTCGGTGCCTATAACCCACACTGCCAGTTGCTTGTTTTCATGTTTTCAGCTGCATAAACTTCAACAAACCGCTCATGCTGGACTTGTATAGTCAGACAAGGGCTGCCTCGCACCATTGATCTGATGACTCATCCAGGAACAATGGCCCCAGTGGTGCCCATTAGAAAGAGGATGGGTTTCACCTCAACAAACGGTGACCCGCATCTGTCTCTATATACCCGGGGGACAGAAGCCGCTTGCCAAGCGGAAGACAACACACGAGGACACGGGCTGTGTCTAGTGTACATCTATTATTTGTTGTGCTTGACTCAATGACGGACAGAAAAAACTTGTGCTCTCTGTCTGGTCACAATTTAGGATTTTTTTAGGATCCATACTGTATATGTAAGTGCAGAATTGTGGCATTACGAGGAATGAACTGTCAGCTAGGCATTGGCATTATTTGCTTATTCAAGTCAGCATCACAGATATTTAAAAAGACCGTTTTGGAATACTAAACAAACAGCGCATGGTCTCATTGAATGTTTGCAGGACCGGCTCATTTGATTTACTGCTCTATTTGGAAAAGAGCAGGGGCTGCTCGAGATGGTAAAACTACTCAAAGGGATAACAGCGCTGCTACAGTGACTGTCAACATTAAATGTGTGTGCATTAATATATGATGCAATCATGGCAGCATCAGTGTGGAAACCGCCAAAATATCATCTCCAGTGGATGGAGTGCCAGTAGCAATGAATATGCGACACACTGGTTGTGACCTGAGCGGCATATTGTAAAAAGCCCCCCCGCTCATGCACACCCTCTGCTTGCATGCAGTGACCCCATTGCTAAACAAGTTTATTACGCCCTCCAAGGGCTGGACAGGCGATAGATCACAGCGGGGGAGGCCACGGGTGAATCCATCAAAGCGACTTTAATAAAGACCACTTGATTTGGCCTGCTGGCTCAACAAATGAAATGGCTGTGTTCAGGTCCAGTGAAGCAGACAGGAGTCTGGGCTGCATCTCTATTTGTCCCTGTTTATTAGATGGGTTACTTGGAGGCACAGAGGCAGGGAGACGGAGAGATTTAGAACTGGGCTACAGTATTCTCAATATGTGTGACTGTGTGATCTGCACAAGGAGGAATAGTCCTTTTTTGCCATTTTTATTACAAAAAACAGAATGCGCAAAAGTCATTCTTTGAAATTAGATGTTTGACTTTTATCTCTGTTAGTTCCTGACACAGAGTTCAGTCATTTCATATTTAAGCTCTCTTATTTGACTTGACTAATTAATTAGTCAATTAATTTGTTAATATTGGCCCAAAATTATGTGAATTCACGTAACCCTTGAGCCCTTCGATTTAATGGCCCGTGAATTATTTTTTTACTTAACACTGTGGTTGTACAAAGGCTACATTTGGTTGATTTGTATGGTCTATAGGTTCTGGTAGGCTTATTATGTTCTGGGCATATGTTGTTTGAGTCAGCATAGAGTATATCCTGAAATGTCCAATGACATAAGTTGGATTTTTTTCAAAATTAGCTTTAATGTAAATGTTGAGATGGTTGTTATATGTTTTTCTACAGTGTCAGTAATGTATTTTAATATTAAAGTTAGTTATGCCAATGAAGCGACTGAATAGAGAGAGACAGAGAAAAAGAAAAATGTGCTTGTGTGTGTGTGTGTGTGGGCGGTAGACCATAGGAGGAGTTGTGTGGGCAAACATCCTTGCCTGCATTGACCTGCTATGGTTTTTATTTAGATTTGTGTCACCTGGGCAGTTGTTGGCTCTATACTTCACCAGAGTATTTATCATCTGACCCAGCCAGACAAATAGATGCAGGAGAGGAGCAAGGAAAAAATGTACAGACTGCAGGAGACAGAGAGACGAGGAAATAAAGGAAAGTCAGGGGGCGGGGAAGCAGAGCCAAGTGCTCGTAAGTCCTTGTCTTACTCTTACTTGTGCGCCGGTGTCTTTGATTCATACGGGGCACGGTGTCCGGCCAGGGCCGGGACCAGGTGCTGTGTTTTGGCAGGAGGAGGGCTGGGGACTGATTTGTAACGGTCGTCCTTGCTGTGTGGTTTACTGTGTCAGCATGCGGCCCGTTTAACGGTGGTCATCGAAAAACCCATCCTGCCCATATATCAGCCTGTCACGTGAGATGCATCCGCCCCTGCGTCTCCAGAGTTACTCCTTATAGAAAGAGAAAAGGCAAGAGCAGCGGTTGTCATGTCCTGTTAAAAAAAAAAAAAAAAAAAAAGCGTAGAGAAGGGGAAAAAATGCTACTGCGAACCACTTGGGGGCACTGGTGGCCCAAAGAATCCCTTTGACTCCTTCTCTTGTCAGAAGACATGGTCTTTCCTTCCACCACGATTCTGGATTATATAACTATATATTCATTAACACACCTTCTGCCATGTGCTCCCGTCCCAGCAGTTGGTTAAGTGGAGGCTGCAGAGGAATTAAAGGCTGTGGTTGGCTGGTGGAGAGAGAGAGGGTGAAAATCACATTAGAATTTGCGTACCAGGAAGGAAGAACCCTTTAACCTAACCGGGGACTTTGAAAAAAGGCTGAAAATAGATGTTCAATAAATGAACAAAGCATGGCTGTCGAGGTAGAAACAAAAAAGTGCACCTCCAATGGAGCTGTGTGATTTCCCTGTTGTCATATCAGCTTGCAGGCAGTTTTCCTTTCTATTCTTCTCAAAAAAACAAGAACCTCTCACTTAATCCCCACCCCCCTCCCCTTTATGCAAACAACTTGCTTTTTTCCAGAGTGAGTGATGTGTCAATAGGACATAAGGCAGACGGGCGATTTTGACGGGCTTTGTTTTTGTTCAGCTAAATGTTGGAATGGGCAAGACGCAGGACTTCACGTCTCTTTGAATATGGTATGATCATTAAAGACGCGATGCTTCCAGAATCTGACGGGCAGGCATGGGGCTGGGGCATTTATGCACTTTGGAGTTTACGGAGGCAAAGGAAGCACAAACGAAACCGACAAACAAAAGCCAACCCGACAGCGGTGGCAATCCCTGGGACAAGAATGCATCATAGAGGAAGGAGGTCAGAGGAGAGTGGCACGATGTGTTCATGCCGGTTGACAGGCCACGAATGTGAAACTCACTTGGTGGTGCTGTGATGGCAGAGGGATGTCTCGGGAGCCCCCCCCCCCGACAAAAAAGTCAACTTGTTCTAAAAATCCCATCACACGGCACCACCGGACCAAGTTTGGACTCCGAAGATATTTGGTGACCAAGTTCACCCGTTTATTACCGTGGTCTATCCTGTTCTTAGTGGAAGCTGCCAGCTGAATAATGCCCCGTCAGATGCATTAATGTGTGCCCCCGAAAATATCTGCAGGAACTGTGGGAGGCTCTCAAGTCAGCATGGGCCCTGATCCCAGCGGGAGCGGTTTCCAGCCTCTGGTGGAGTCGGTGCTTCAAGGAATTCAAAGTTGTTGCATCGATTTAAAAATAAATAAATAAAAAGTCTGGATGAAAAAATATTTATCTTACTACCTTATGGGGGTTGGAAAAAGAAAAGGACCAAAAACCAAACAAGGTTTAGCCAGAGTCAGCGGCCGCCTGCTGAGCCGTACAGGTCCACTGCTCTCTCCGAAGACCATTAAAATCACACCACTGAGCCACGTCGCCGCACCGGCTGACACGTTTCTTCGTTCTAATGATGATGGGCACTGGAGGTTGTTATGAGTCAATGGGAACAGAAGAAAGGTTGGATTGAATGGGTTTTAAGTAAAAAAACAGATGTCGAGACAATGGAAGGACGGAGCAGATGCAGAGGTGATGGAGGACAAAAGACATTTTTGGGGTGAAAAGTAGATCATTCTGCAATTGAAATATAGTGTTTTTTCCTGCACTAAGTAACATTGGTTACACTTAGGATACCACGCTGTGGCGTACATAGTCTTTTGTGTATTTCCTGTGACTTTGCACAGGTGCTGTCATAGTCAACCTATGGATAGATGTATAGTATATAACTTTGTCTATGTGCATGCATATTATTCCGGTGCGTTTGTGTGCACCTCAGTGCTCCAGTGTGAGGAAGTGGCAGCTTGTCTGGCTGGTAGTGTGTGTCTGCCCAGGTCATGGAGTATGTGGGCAGAAAACAGACGAGCTGGTTTCTGACAGTGAGAAGAGTCACCGTGGAAAACATGGCACTGTGGGGGGAAAAAAAAGAAAAGTGTTTGTCGAAAGAAAGAAATATTTAAAAAAAAGTTGCAATAGAGGTTACTAATACTTTGCACCCAACAATCCTGTTTTTTATTAGAAATCATTCCATATTTTGTGTTGGTTTTGATTTTGAGGATTTCATGTCCCTTACTGTTCTGTACCTGGCGAGACAAATCGCTGCAATTAGTGCTGTATTTGGCTCAAATGGTCCATTAGTACTCGGCATGAGTCGGAGTCCTAAATACACAACCAGAGACAGATGTGAATTGTATCAAACAGCTCCTGTCCCTCTCCAATGCGCTGGCTCGCATTCTCTTCTCTTTGTGGGGAAACATCTGCAGAAGTTTTTTTTGCTTTTTGAATTGTTGGACATATTTATATTTTTTAACTTCGTTTAAACGGCAGTCACCATATGACGATATGATGAATGGATGGAGGAAAGAGCAATTTGCAGATTGAAGATAACATAATAGACCAGGCTCCATTTTTCTGTAAAAGACTGCATGGTGCATGCTGTAGGTTAAATATTCAAAATGAATGATCCCACTGTTGTATCCAAGCTCAGTTCTATGATGTTTTGGTCCATTCTACTGCCACTGTCGGTTCCCTGTGAATTGAGACAAAAATAATGCACATATTTCTATATTACTGGGCTTCTCTCTGCGTGAGCTGAGCGCCAGAGACACCAGACTGCAGTATATGATTTACAAGTCGTGGAGCTGCTCCAGAGTCGGTTAATAATAGAACAAATCCTGAGACAGGATGACGGCACCTATTGTGATTTACTGGGCTATAGGATCGCAGTCTGATTCAGCCCTACATTCAAATGAGTTGTACTTGAGTGTAATATATCATAAGGCCACAGAGTTGCTCACATATTCTGAGGTGTCTGTGGATCAATTCCCAAAAGTGTCACCTGATGACATGATCGCGCCAGTTTGGCCCTGTTTTACAGTTTGGGTGTCGCGTGTTTGTCGTAGTTGAACTTAGTTCCCAATGTCACAGCGAAGACAAAAATCACTTTTTCTATTGGTCGATTTTCATTTTTTTTTCCAAAAAAGATAAAGAATGAAAAAGGTGGAGATGCTCCGTTTCTCCAAAAGAACCAGAGAGGAGAGATGGCTAAAATACATACATTCTTTCTTTCCTTTATTCCTGCTTTTCTTTCCTCCGCCTTATCTCTCCTTATCTGCACGCCCCTCCATTTCTACCATTTTCTTTCTCTTGCACACAAACAGGAACACCATGAATCACGACTCTTCGCAGAGCTTTGTAATGGCTTTGATCAATTATTGATCAAGGGAATCTTCCAACTGTTGAGAGAGTATAAGGAGCGTATAGAGGCCACCGTTTTTTTGCTTTCTACCAAGATCCACTTAGAGAGGAGACATCGGTGATGCAGCTTTACCGCGAGAGGCTCCCAGCACACAAACGGGTGCCGCAATAATATACTGCAGCACAAACGTCTCTGCATTGTCTGACGTTACCTGAAGCTCTCGGAGCTGCCAAGTCAAATATGTCCTCGCGACCGGGATGTTAAATGTCTCGAGAGCGGAGATCTAAAATGTCACGGCCTCAGGGTTCACCTGTTTTCCGCAGTGAAATCTGTTGGGCTTTGGCTCAGCTGTAACCACTGCCCCTTGGCAGCTCTATTTTCTGGCCCGTGAATAGAACATGTTGGGTTGTTTTGAAACGCCGTTGTTTGTATGTCTGTTTTGTGTGTGTAATGCCGAAGTGATTGTAGAGGACAATAGTGGAGACCAAAAAAAAGAAAACTTTCTGAAACGGCACTCAGGTGATGTCGCGTGTGTGTTCATGCAGTGCTGCTGAGTGTCTCTCCTGAATGTGTCCGTGCGTGCCTGCGTGCGTGCGTGCGTGCTTGCCTGCCCGCCCGTACTGTCATGTGTTTTTGCCGGCTCTCCCCAACAGAGTAGATTCCTCAACATTCCTTTGTCTCTCTCCACATGCCCTTCCTCAGGGACCCAAAGAAAAAGAAGAGGATGGAGGGGAAAATAGAATACCAGCCATTGTCTCGGAGCTGTTTACTCTGTCTGCAGGCTGCATGCTGTGTTTGTGCAACAGAGGAAAAAGTGTGTGTGTCTGTGTGTTTTGGTCTTAACTCCCCCCCCCCCCCCCCCCCCCCTCTCCCCCCCCCCCTCCCCCGCGCTTGTACGGGCACCAGGTGTGCTATCGTAAGCTGAGCAAGAGACAATGCTTGTCGGTGGGAGAGGGAGAGGACGAGAGAAAGAGAAAGAGTGAGTGAGTGAGTGAGAGTTGGCGGAGGAAAGTGAATGAAAAATTCATACGGCTGCAGGTCCCAGAAGACCTTCTGTCTGTGCCAGGAGTCATGAGTCTTCAGCTTCAAACTGCTGGGCGGTGGGACTGTGCCAAAGGGATGGTATGCGCACGTACACACACGCACATAAAAGCACACACACTAAAACAGAAAGCAAAGCGGCCAGAAAACGTGTGTTCAAGGAAACGGGCGTAAGGCAACATTTTCCCTGAACAACACAAGGTGCTGCACGACAGCATCCCAACGGTGCTTTGGATCCTTTAATACTGGCAGTCATCACTCAGCCTCACTCACGGTAAGCCAAGAGTTTCATCCCATCTTTGCGTCCTAAAAACAGATTGTGTGTTAGGTAAAGGCCTTTCTTAAAAGGGAGAATCAGAAGCGAACGAGGAGAAGAAGCCTCCTCTTTTTCTTCTGGCTTTTTCTTTTTTTGCGTTGCCATAGTCACTGCGGCATCCTCAGGATGCCGGGGAAGAGAGAGTTAGAGGAGGGAGAGCAGAGGAAGGAAGGAGGGAGAACTTTTACATCTCTCTCCCTCCCTGTGTGAAAGTGGGTCAACAAACACGCTCACACACACTTACATAATGAGTACCCGTCGTTTTTTTTTTCGAAACTCCCTGGCTTTTCCTCATCTCTATGCTGGGATCAAGCTCTCAGTGAGTTGGGGTCTTGAAGAAATCTGGCTTTTCCCTGAGGGCACATGAAATTGTGCAGAGAAAATCAAATAAATCAAATAAATAAATAAATAAATAAATAAATAAATAAATAAATAAATAAATAATAATAATAATAATAATAATAATAATAATAATAATAATAATAATAATAATAATAATAATAGTTTTCACAGGAGATAAAACATTAGAGAATAAAAAATATATCGGCACGTAAGAAAAACAACGAGAAGAAAAAAAACAGACAAAAGGCAAAGACTGTGTTTGACATGGATTTCTTCACGTCTCAGAGTTGTGCATCAACTTGAAAATCCAATCTGGCCTGTCCAAACAGTCTGCATAACAGTATTTGATGAACATGTTTTTTCTGCTCATTCATTTTGGAAAGAAAACAATATTTTCATGTCAAGATTTGCTCATTTGACTTTAAGGATTTGCTTATCATAAACCCACATTTTAGCTGCTCCCCGTAAAAATCTTTTTCAGTCATTTTACAAATACATTTTCTACTAAATTGAATGAAATTGACCAGAACGTTACCTTCAGGGAAACAAGGCAGCCTTATATGGAATTATAAGCTTGCGCTTATTCATGATGCAAAATTCATATTTCATTGCTGCCTCAACTACTGCAGAGAATTGATGTTAAGTTCATTTTGCAGGTTTGCGGTACGTGTTACAACATTTCCGATCATCCGGGGGGCAGCGAGCCGTGTCAAACACATGTTCATATCGGTCTTTGTTTGTTCTGGATGTAGAGGGTTGTAAGAAAAACAGTAGAAGGGAGGATTTATTTGATTTATTTCACATTCCATCTGGGCACTTTTTGCTTTTTTTTTCTTCCCCAGGGGGAAAAGAAGTTCCTGAAGACAAGCCTAGAGATATTGGACATTTTATATTAATATTACCAAAGAATTGCAACGCGCGTGCACTTCGTGTAAAGGAAAAACTAGTGAAGAAATGAGGGGAAGAAAACGTGATGACAATGCCCAAGCACCAGTCCATAGGGCATGTGGGGTCAGCAAACGGGTTGATTAGCATAAGAATTGTGTGAATCACATGCCATGGCCTTCTTCCAAAGCTCCAGAGATTTAAGAATCAATGCCAGAGCACTGGGAAGCTGTTCTGGCAGCACCCGGGGGGGCCAACACCTCACCAGGACAGGTGGTTTCTCCTTGCATTTGGTACCCGCCTGTACAATTGTTTCTTTCCTTAGTCAAATAACGTCAAGGAGCATTAACAGTCACTGGTAGTGTCTGTAGAATCTTAAATACGTATCTCGGTGACAAATGGTTTCTTGTTAATAGCGTTTTATCTTGTGTGTGTATATATATATATGTATGTGTATGCAAACACGTGACCTTTTTTCTCATGCATAACGCTTATTACACCAGAGGCATCTTTGTCAAGTGGATATCATCAAAGAACCCCTCTGCACAGTCCTCTGTTTTTCCATTGCTGGTCAGATGTAGGTCATGATGTCCGTTCATCACCATGAGCGGGGGCATCCCTCAGCAGAGAGTGGTGGTTCCTCCTGGTGGTCAGCGTGGTCATTCCTCTGTCAGAGTGGAAACTGAACCCTGGGGAGCCCCGCGGAGCCATTTACCAACATTGTAAGACCTATTGCACACGAGCACATGACTGCACACACATTCATAAACACTGGAGCCATTTGCCAACACGACACAAACACACGAGTGATGAGGACAGATCATCATAGACCGTGGGAGGGGTGGGACGGATGGAGGATGTGTCAGAATGAGACGGGGCCTATATGAACTTTGTGAAATGCATGATATTCTTTCATTTCACTCGTTCCCAATTTTCCAGCTCTTTCTTTTGTGTTGTCTTTCCTTTCGGCCCCATCGCCCTGTGGCCTTATTGCACTCGTATGGTCTCTGTCTGTTCTCCACCACCATTATCTTTGCAGAATCTTTGCTTTCCTTCCCTGCTTGCCTCTCATGACCTCCGTCCAGACTGCGGTGGCCGCAGTTGCGACCTTGAGCCCGAGGCATGGCCGGCGGGCACGAAGACGTCAGCTGTGCCTGACACATGTTCACCACACGCTCCTTTATTTGCTTCATTTCATCCCCCTCACTCTTCATTCCAATTCATCATTTTGTCCTTTGGTCCCTACCAGTCCATTCTGAACAGGTGATCCCCAGAGGGCCAGTTTTACACCCTTCACTTGCTCTCCTTTCCGTTTCCTCCTCCAGCTCCCTGAACCACAACCCGAACCCCGCTGTGAGCAACAACCGAAGACATCTGTCCTAAGAGCCGGCAGCACAAACCGGACTCAAAAGAAGCCAAAGGTAAGTTGCTCAAGATGTTTTTGTGGAGAACTTTTCATTTGATAGTTGTAGTACCAAATCTTTAATCTGCACTGCTTTTGGAATAACCGATTAACAGAATTGCAGGCACATACTTAATTCAGGAGGAAATTATTATTAATAATGCATCATTAGCCTTATACTCCATATCATTATTAAAACTGCTTTGCAAAATGCATCAAATACAACTGATTTTAATTTACCAAAACATTTTTTCTTAAGAAATCGATTGCTGCCTGTATATGTTTTCCAGTTTAGGTGGGAAATTCTCATTCTGAAAGGATCTAATACAGAAGGGTGGCAGGGCTGTGGGTTTGATTGGTGGCATAGATGTGTTGGTATAAGTTTTAGCTGAAGTCTACATAAAATAACAAAACCCACAATTGGTTACCATAGTTTGTCTTAACTTACCAAGCCTGTGATTCTAATTCCAAGCCTATTTGCTTCATAATTAAGGCTAAATCATCTCCAAAAACAGCTGGGTGCTGTAGTTCTTACATTATTCATATTTATAATTAATTGTGTATTTGTTGACGGCTCTTTTCAGCAGGATTTAGTGTTGTAGTTTGTATTAGTGGATGCATAACAGTTTATGCAGTCTTGAGGTCTGTTGCAATGAAGGAATATGTGTCAGTCGTTGGTGCGTTAATATATTTTAAACGTCGCTTTAGTTGACAGGACAGGATGCAAAATGAGTGATGTGTGTTTGAGTGAACATTGTGCTTTAATTATATTAGAGTATTTCAAAGGTCAGGTTTTAGTGTGGATGGATGGAATTATCAGGGGACAATAGTTTAGGTTGGTATAACATAACATATTTCCACACAGCTAATGAATTATCAAAAAAAGCACATTCATTATGTGTGCAGCTACGTTTTACACAGGTTGGTTGTTGTAAGTAGAAAATTCCATTAGTAGTCCAAATGAAACCCTATATATGATTGATAGTTAGCAAAATACCCCTAGAACACGCTTGAGAATGAGGAAAGTTGGCCGGAATGCAGAATCAGAGCGCTTCATCACCCTAAGGTGCATAGAAATGAAACTCATCACATCTAAATCTAACTTTGATATTTCTCAACACTGGGCCCCTGACTCCAGCAGTTTGTTCCATTACCAGTCCTGCGGGTTTATCTCGAATATGCCTTTTCCAGCTCATTATGCCCACTTTAGGCTCCCATAAGGTCATTAATCCCAATCACTGTGTTCATTTTCACACATGCCATACCATTATTCCACACTTGGCATATCTTTTTTTTTACCCTTCTGTAACACCCACACGCACACACACACACACACACTCTCACACACACACACTGACACACACACGCACGCACGCACGCGTAGACACACATATTCGCAATTGTGTCCGAATGTGTAAAACACAGTGAAGGGGTGGATCATAAGATGATAATGATCAGAGAAAATCTTGCCAAATATAGACTTAGGGACTTGAATATTATCTGCGATGACACATTTTAGCACGTTTCAATACCACGAGTTAGATTTGTGAAGCAGCTTGCTCATGCATAAAGGATTTGCCTTCATCTAGCATATTTGTCACGTAGAATGGTTTTCCAGCATCGGCGTGTGATGCCTTATAGATATTATGGCTGTTTGTTTTGATGATTTGTATATTTTTTGAAAGAAAATGCTGAGGTTTATCTTGTCAATGAAAACTATGTTCACTTGTAATCCCATAGAAATGGACAGTCTCTAAGCCATTTCAGTCCATATAATAATAATAATAATAATAATAATAATAATAATAATAATAATAATAATAATAATAATATGTGCATATAATAATGCCTACATTTTATGTGGACTTTCGAAGTATCACCATGTAGGCACATAAAAAAAAACGATGTGTATATATATTTATCCGTCATTTATTAGATTGACTCCGAAGTTTTAACAGGTATTATATTCTTTGGCCGGAAGCATTATGTATTCAGTCATGAGTTAAAAACACACCTGATGGAGAATTTTACCAGCAGCTAACCTAACTATATCTTGACTAACAACAACAGTTCTAAGACAGCAAATGTTACCACACAGCAGATTAAATATTTTATGCATCATAGTCTTTCGCATCATGAACCAACTTTTTTTTTTACCAGACAACCCCATGTGTGACCCTCCACGTTTTCAACAGCCCCCAGTCGGGGAGACAACTGCCTTTAATTCCACTGAGGGCAGTAACCTCCTTTTTCGCTGCTGCTCTCTGTCTCCGACTTTAAATTTCCTACAGTCACAGGTTTTAGCCCATTTTCTTTTATTTCGTCAAGGTCAGTCAGATAGATCACCTGTGGGAGCCACCCTCTGAAATAAGAAATATTTTGACTTTATTCTTTGGCTCTTCAGTCCCACCTCTCCACCCCTATTTAGCCGAGGTCAAGGAGATTTTTCAGGGGTTCTCCCCTTTTCTCCAGTTTCTCCACGTATCCTATTGTTTTTAAAATGTCAGAGCAGGCGGTCTTTGAATAAATCATAAACTCATCTGTCTGTGGAATGATCTGCCTCTACAAACCCCATAAAGTGGTATTCTCATGAAACATCAGCTTGGAAAGGAACTGACCCATTCAGTGACTTTTGAAACATAGTTAAGACTTCAGCCCTATATTTCCAGCTATTATTTTTTAAATTAGTTGTGTTGCTTTTGAACAAGTTATCATAAATGATTATAAAATCAAATCAAATGTTTTTGGTGGGATTTTAATGTCAATTCAGTAACTTATCAGGTGTATGCCTATTATAATAGTATATATAACCTCTGCAGACATAATTCTAGACACTAGAGATGCAGCATCTCCAAATAAAAAGAACATTTTGGAGGAAAACACAAAACAGGGATCCATCAAGCAAAATAAATTATAAACAATATATTTGACTTGAAGCTTTGTGTTAGTAGCCAAAGGGACAACAAGCCTGTGTAAACTGGGATTTGCCCCTCCCCAGTATTCTAGTGCTCGCTTGTTGATTAGGTTGAGTTCACTGGTGTAACATGTTTTTCATCCATTCTCGCTGAACAGCTGCTGCTTAAATAAAAATTAGGACTTAACAGCGTCTTACCCACATAACTTGGAACAAGCCTTAGCAATCATTTCCAGTGGTGAGTTTCTATTGAGTTTTAATCAAGATTTCCACTTTGTTCTGTCCTCTCTCATGGTTCCCTGCCCTGCAGATTTTACAGGTCAAGGAACCATTCAGAAAGCTTTAATTAGCTTTCTCAAGCTAATGAGTTCTCAGGCATCATACAAATTGCTCTGTCAAACCCTGACTTTGAGCCAGTTCTTGCCAGCTTGGATTGTTTGGGTGTGAGCTCAACAGAATCATGTTCAAATTCATTACCGCTCAAATGAGTAATGTTTCATTCCCCTCAGTTTGTGCCTTATTTGCAGTTAATGCTGCCCCTCTACCAGTGAAAGACACTGCTGACCTGTTTAGAGGGACTTCCATCATCATTATACTGGATAGATTCATCCCTGGCACATATTGAGCCTGATGGACTGAGAGCATGAAAAGGAGGCAGCACAGAAACAAGGTAATTTGGGAGTAAATTCAGTGGTAATGTGGGGAATCACATCTATGAGCTTTGGTTTAAAGATGAAATATGGCGCTCTAACCCAATTCATGTCTCGTCCTTAATGGGGATGGGTATTGCCTAACTTGATAACTTTCCAGATTTCGAGAGGGTCTTCTTCTGAAAGCTGAATTTCAATTGCGTCAGCTTTAAAGAAGGAGATTTATGTGGCTATGCGTGGGGGGGGAAAGGGTACGTATAACAAGGAAGCAGTGCCCCGCGCTTTATTGTTTTGTCGCATTGACAAAAGGGCATGGGGACTTTTGCTCAAATCATTCAGGGTCCCAGTAATGCTGCTGGAGTCTGAATAGTCAAATGCTTTCTCACTTTCATTGTTGCCATTTTCATACTTTTTACCCCACGGGGCCTGTTTGTCGAGGCATGTCATGAAATCACCTTGGGGGAGGCTGTACAGTAAGAGCGACAGTCATTATTTACCTCTCTCTTTCTCCCTATTTCTTTATACTTTTTTCTCTTACTAGCTGCTGATGTGAGACTGATGGAGCTTGAAGCACAGCCCCTTGCTCTCAGGTCCTAATGGAATCAACATGGTGGACTGCTAATCCCACCGAAAATAAGTTGTCAGAGAACTGCAGGTCTTTCATCAACCCCCCTGCCAAGTGTGGCACTGCCGTGACCTCTCCCGATGCCAGATCATGAAGGTATTTTATCTTGAGCATGCTGGAATTACATTTATGATTTAAAGAATAGGGTTAAGGTTTCTGTCGGAGGACTGTGTTTATGTTTATGTGTTTAGTGTTTAGTATTTTTTAGGTGTGATAGAAATGTCATATGGCATATGCATAATTTGCCAAGGCCTGAAAATAGGGTAGATGGGAAAATAGTGAAAAAAGTGAAAATATCATGGTATAGCATGTCGTCAAAAATTCCAAAATATATCAAGTAGTCAAAAATTTCAAAACTCTCGAAACTTGCACAGGAGCATCTGCAGGGCCTGAAAATAGGGTAGATGCGAAAATAAAGTGAAAAAAGTTTAAATATCATAGTAT
>JAFBJU010021519.1:805449-1019151 GCA_016785305.1 Colistium nudipinnis | reverse complement strand
CTGACGATGTTGTTGTTTCAGTTATACATGTGAACAGTTTTAATAAACACATGATTTAGATGGTGGGTTGAATGAATGACGAGTGAGCGACTTGTGCTAGAATTGTTTTTCAAATGAAGTTGCACTTATGCTTGATCCAGTTTCTAACTTTGCAATGTTTATTTTAATGCAGATCGATCAGATAAATATCTTTTTCAAAAGTAATTGAAAACAAAAACACACAGATTTAGAACAGTATACAATATTTATTGACAATGCATTTATTTTCATACTTTTCATAGTAAAGATCGACACTGACCTTTTACAGGGTTATTTTTAAGAAGGGTACAGCTTAGGGTTTCTGGGAATGTCCTGGTGAGTGGCACATACAAGGATTTTTGAAAGTGGAGGGTGTCTCGAGAGTAAAAAGGATTGTTGCTGCTTGGTGTGAAGTCCAGGACAGCGGTAGGCTAAGGCTTCTTCTGTGAGTGTGTGCAAACATACACTGTCACTAACTTGTGTCATTTCGGCTTTTAATATGTCAGTCTGTCCTTGTTCTGCACAGAAGACTGTTCTGTGTGGTTAAAACCTTGCATTTCCATTAGACCTTCCAAGAGTTAAGAAAAAAAACAGTTTTAAACCATTTGCAACAATTTCCTTTTTCAACTTTAAACAAGGGACTATGAAAGGATTTCAGAAACATAAATGTCAATGTTTTCAGAAACCCCAGTGGAAAATGTAATCATTCTGTATAGTATAAATGTGAAAATTGCCAAAACTGGATTTACAAGGTTTTGCCAACAGTGTGTGCATTTTTTTTTATTTTATGCAGGAGTACAGAAGTATAAAAATACAGTATATGAAACAAAAAAGCGTATATTTTGAGTGTAGAACTCATGAAGCAGACCCTTTTTGCCAGTTACTAGTGTGCTTTGGAAAACTCTCTGGCTCACACCCCCCTATCCCCCAACACACACAAACCCCCCCCCCCCCCCACACACACAAGCACTAATCCCCCCCCCCCTCGCCCCACATGCACACACGCAGACTTCCCCCTCATAGACAAACACACACTTATTAACTCATACTCAAACTCATATCCCCCCATAAACACAAACGTCATCATACCACATATAGAATTATTCTGAAGATGACAAATTATATTTTTATTGAGTAGCTTGAGACATTCTATGGCTAAGGTGGATTAAGTACCTTACTGACTTATTAGTAGTATTAGAAGGATCTTTTTGAATTTTTAGATTCTGCTTACACTGAAAAGGTGTGCCATACTGTTAAAACGGTTTGAGCACCGTGCATGGTTTGTGGAGTCTGCATTAAACAGAAATTGCAGAACACATGACAGAGAAAGCATCTGATACAAGCTTAGTAGGAGGATAATTCTTGGGTTTAGAGTTATGGTTTGTGGTTGTTGTGTTGTTTGCAGAGTAAACTGTGCGGACCTGAGATAGTTGAATTCTAGCTGATACAAATGGACCACTAGCCTATTTATCCCATGAGCCTTTGTGTCTGTATTTCTGTATATACTGTATGCATGTGTGTGTGCTTGAAAAGGTGGTGTATGTTCATCTGTGATTAGCTGATCATTGGTACAAGAAATTGTTACAACTTTTGCTGACACTTTACAGCAAATATATGCCGCAAAAGAATATAAACTACATTCATGAATACATGTTTACATTTTGGCAAAACCGAAGAAATGTGCTTTGATAAACAACAAAAAAAAGTGATCAGGTGACATTGTAAAATAAGCTATTTACAGTGTTTCACATATTCATTTGCATCCTCTTGGTATAGTACAATATAAATTATTATCGGTATTTACAATAATAAGAAACTGCAAATGATTTGATATATATATAGATATATCTATATATATATATAAAATCAATTTGATTTTATGTACATGTTTTAATCCGTTTTTCAGATAAGGTCCCAAATTAGAGTTCAGCTTGTTTACATCTATATTACAAAAAGTAGCAATGACATTTATCAGTCATAATTTCTCTGGATCCTTTGGGCACATGTTTTTAAACATTTGTAAGTATGCTTAAAAACATGTGCAAATCAACAAGTTTGTTAAAATTGTAACTGTTGCATAAATGTTATTTTCTTTTACATTTGTTTTTACTATACTTTAATATTAACATTTGCAATACCAGTCATATGCTCTTTTTTTATAATGTAATTATAATATCTATGTACGGTTAGTTTGAGTGAATTTAACACAAAAACAAAGAAAATATTCAGTAAGAAAGGAGAAAGTGATCTAAAACAATATTCAAGGAGTTACGGCTATACAGAGCATGCAGTGAGACCAACTGTGGCAACATTTTAAGTAGATAATTAGAACATTACGGTTTAAGTGATCACTAACACACATAGAGCAATTATCTCTTTGTGTTAAAACTTTGTTGTTTTCAAAAGGGACTTTTGTTCCTTGATTTGCCAGATGTATTTGAAATGGCTGTCTTCCTTTCCACGTCGGTAAAAATTCTCATGTTGGCACACGTGCTGGCTGTTTCAACTTGAGTTCAAAGCAATACTTTACATTTAAACCTTTGATTGCTTTTGGTACAGACAGAGCAGAGGCATTAACACCCCAGTTAATACTCAAAGACAGTGTGGTAAATGTATGGTGTGAACGATGTGACACATTTGTGAATTACAGCCCTAGTTGTCTCTCTAAGTGTTAACCTTGCAGTAAATGACAAATTGTAATATTATCGATCAAGTTCCTCTCGAGTCAGCTGCTATCAGCACCAGGTACTGTATTAGAAGTACTACAATACAGCCTCTCTGGATTTCAATAACTTTGGTGCAAAATCTTCCCTGCTTACAGGCAAAAACAGCTTCGTCGCTAAATAGTCCGCAGTTCTACTGTGTAAACTGATTTGGAAATTGATGTCCTTTAGAATCAAAACCCCATTTTTAATCTGGAAAAACTATATCTCTAAAAGGATTTAGACAGTAATTAAATAATTACGTTTCGATGTGGATATGTGTTTTAAAAAATTATCAAAACTGCCAACACCTGATCTTTAAAGATTTGTGTGAATTGCATTCTTGCCATTCTGGACCAGACCAAGTACGATAAAGTACATTTTTAGCAATTCTAAACTATTAGTGTAAGAGTTTTAATTAGGTTATATATAAATTTAACGATTTTTGAAATTGAAAGGTCTTATTTACCTTGTAATAAATTCCATAGAGGTAATATTTACATGTACAGTTGGTTAAAGACTAAACTAGTTATTTTACATTGTAAGACATACATTATGTCCCTAATCCATTATTTATAATTATAATATTTCTGTTAAAACAATTTACGTGAAACAAATATTTGATCTTTTCTCTCTCTTTGTCTTAATAATGACAATCCATATTGGCTGTACTAAGTTTTGTGCTTCTTTACGTTACATTTTTTTTATCTTCAGCAGGCTTCTTGAGTGCAATCGGAAGTAAAACCTGGTATTTTTTTTGGAATGATTTTCATTGATAGCACTTAAAGCCATCTTATTAAGATGGCAGATAAACTAAAAAAAGATGCTTAAAAGTAAATATTTGAAATTACAAAAATAAATTTAAAATTCCGTTAACCTTACTTAAGATACTGTAAAGTGTGAACTTCAGGACCTTATAATATCACTATGAAATTGAGTACCGTATTTTGGCAATCTAACGTAACAAAAATATACAAATAATATACAAACATTTTAGGGCCAGGATACACACTAAACAAAATATGTAACACTGTTAAAACAATGACTTAGGAACAGGCACCTTATATGTTTGTAATCTCTCTTCTATAAGGTTTTCACGTGTTAGCCAGCAAATGTGGAATTCTCAGATATGATGGATCCAGTCCTGAATATACAGTGGAAATTCAGTCCAGTGTTAACAAGATATGGACAAGAAATGAAAAAAAATACTATAGTCGTTTGTTTTTGCCCTCACAGTCTTTTCTCTCTTTAATTGACATAGTAAAGCCAATAAACGATGTTAAAAAAAGAGAAGACTGTGGGGAAGATGATCCTCGACCACTTGTCAATTGAGTTCACGTCGGTCAAGTCTGGGATGTTGATCTTAAGCTGTGAGGCGCGCCTCCGTAGTCGGCTCTTTTTCTGAGTCATGTGGCGCTCCAGCGCATTTCGGCCAAAGTTGTGCCTAGCTAGCCCGGCTTTACGGTACTGTAAAGTTGAGCTGTCGTATGTCAGCATGGTATTTCGTGGGTCATTGAGGCCCAGTGCCAGCTCTGTGACACCCATATCGTTCTTGATGTCCAAGGTGCCCAGAAGGATGTTTTCGTGTGGGTCCATCTGTGTCACAAAACAAAGGGTGAGGATTGTCCCGTATATGAAAAGAATGAAACATCACATCTCTAAGTCACCTTTTTGAACATGAAAATATTTAAAAGGTTACCAAAGGCTAGGATGCAACTATAGATTCAATTATCACGAGTAAAAAATAAATAAAAAATGGTCCCGGTGATGAATTCTCATCATCTATCGCAGCGTTATGGTGTCTTTCAGCTCAGTCGTTTGGTTTTAGCAGCCCAACACCGAAACGCAGATAAATGGGGTCACTAGACGATGAACATAGGCTAGGGGAGTAGTTATAGGCCCCAAACAAGAAAAATAAGTCACTGCTCTACCAAGTGTCTAATTGAAGTCAAAATTGGCAAAAGGAAAAACATATTGCTTTAAAGAAATACTGTTGTAACTTTGCCGTAAGTGAATGTATGACCCCAAGTGAACGATTTCTCACATTACCTTATTCTTTTGATCCCCCAGTCCAATCGCTGTGTCATCTACAAAGATTGGCTCCCACATCGAGTCGTGACCGTCGAGATCCCTTTGTTTCATTCTCGCATACAGGGTATCGTCTCTGCCAACCACGTTCCCCACCAGCCACTGCACGCAAACAGAAATGCCATGGTTACTTGTGCCTGAAGTCGCGGAGGGAGGCTGCAGAGTGTAGGCAGCAGTTTTAAGGTGGCCGCATTTTGATGAAAAATAAATGTTTGTGTAAACTATGAGTATGAAAAGTGTTTGTTTCTGCACATAAATGAACTATGTTCCTTTGTTGGTTACTGGAAATGTCTTTGCTTCACTTAATGCAGAACATTAACTCCCCCCAAATGTAGTTGTTTTGTATTCAACTGATATCAGCATGTCCACATGCACCCGTTTTATGATGGCCCTTTTGCATCTCTTCTAATAGGCAACTGTCTCATTTCAGCTGGGACTATAAAATGGGAAGCTTATTAGGCTGACTTGGCACAGAGTGCAGGACACATTGGGTCGACATTTCCTTCGCTATTAATTATTTTGAGCTCCTTACATAGCTTTAAGAAGTATTCAATTCCAGTTTCACAGCGAATTTGTGAGGAAACCGTGGGCATATTGGAGCTGACCTGAAGGATTTGTGAAGCAAATACACATTTTTGTCCACTGATGTACGTATTCAAAGTGATAAAATGATCTAGGAAGTGAAAACAAAATACAGGTTCACAAACTACAGAGAAGAAAATAAAATACTCTTACCTTATTTGGGTCCATCCTCATCATTTCGTTGTTGGCTTTGGTCAGCTTCTCGGCCGCCCTTTTCTGGCGCTGAGGGCCCCGTCCAAAGAAGATATAGTTTACCAGCGCGTACTCCAGCAGGGCCATGAAGACAAAGACGAAGCAGCCCATGAGGTACATGTCTATGGCCTTGACGTAGGGGATTTTGGGGAGGGTTTCTCTCAGATGGGTGTTAATGGTAGTCATGGTGAGCACCGTGGTAATACCTGAAAGAGATCAAATTCATTACTGGGAAACAGAACGAGGAAATGTGATTAATCCACAAATAAGTGTGTTTGGTGGGGCTCACAAACATTCAATTCCATTAAATCAATAGCAATCACTATGTGAAACCATTTCTCAGTGGACTACCTTAAAATGAAAACATTGGTCCTGTTCATCGGGGGAGAACCCATCCTGAGAAAGGTTAGCAGTTTTCAGGAGCCTCAACTAGTGAGCTGTGGGGATAGTGACCTTCAGACTGACTCGCCATGTCAATGTGTTGAGTTTGGTTTACAGGGTTTTGCTGATTTATGGCAAACCACAGGCTCCTGAATATAATGTGCATACAATAGTGTGTGTCACGGGCATTATGCACAGTATAATGGAATTATAAATGGCATGAGAAGCCTGACTCGCCATCCACGATAAACATTTTTTTCTAAGCACTTACAGTTGTCATGAAACATTCCACATGCATCTTTCCATTCTACGTTGACAACAAATACGGAAAGATTACTGAACATTATTTCTGACGAGTCTTAGTAAACAATTACTAAATTATTTCTCCAGCTATGACAAAGCTGTCAGGTGACCACCGCTCAAAATAGGTTTCGGGAAATTCTCCCAATCTGTTGCTGCAAGAGATTAGCAATAACAACAAAGGATTTCTGCAGCACTGTGGCCATGTGATGCAGCTATTGCAGGTTCACTTTAATGCCTGAAACCAGGTCAGAGTAAAGTGGTTCCTGAATCTAGTGTAGATACGGGGTGATCGCGTATTTCCCAACTCTGCTGACCTGCCTCCATTATGGAGCATTACCTTTTTTTTTTTTTTTTTCCATCAAATCCCATGCATGCCTTCCCTCTGGATCACTAAATGCAGCTCAGTTGTCAATCAGTGAAATTGCCTTCTCGACTAAAGCAAGGGATGGGTACAAGGATGAATGAAGCTGCGTGGATGGAATTTGGTGAGAAGAAGATGGGAAGCTCCAGATAAACACGGAGAAAGTTGGACGCTCAGTAAAACCCTCACAGGGTAGATAGGCTTCACATAATTGGGGATGACAAGGCAACATTGAGACTTCCAGAAAAAACACAAAGGCTACCATCAATTCAGAATGGAAACACATGGACCTGCGCATCCATCACCTGTGGGCTAAAGCAAGACCTCCTGTAGTGCAATGGATATCCGACCCTGTTAACACCCATAGTCATTGTAGAAAGGGGGATACGATGAATACATTTTAGCTAGTGGCCTTACAGCTGTGACAGATGCATGTGTTGGGTTGGATACTAGAGTACATGTTTTAGCTGCAGCAAGGACATTCATTGAAATAGAGAACCGATCAACAATATCCACTTCAAACTTATTATAAACTGTGTTTCTTCAACACGTCTATACTTCTATTCATCTTACAATGAATGACGTAAAGCAACATATAGTGCAGATTTCCCCTTGGATTTACTCGGTCACCGTACTGCAATGAACAGGCCTCACCTAGAGCCACCCGGGCAGCAGAGGCGTCATAGTTGATCCAGAAGGAGACCCAGGAGAGGATGGTAATAAGGATAGAAGGCATGTACGTCTGCAGGATGAAGTACCCGATGTTTCTCTTCAACTTAAAACTCAGGGACAGACGAGGGTAAGCACCTGCAGAGAGAGGGCAGGAAAAAACAAAATAAATAAACACAAACTGAAGGCACAGTTGATGTTAGGTGAAATATTGTTACAGTGTTTGGCACAGATCCGTCTCCAGGACTTTCAAGTTTTGGGAGGGTCCTCAAAATGTCAGCAGGTTTACAACAAGCAATTCAGCATATTGGTCTAATAACAATGGTGGATTCTTACTATGAATATTTTTTAACGTGAATTAGTAATGTACATGCTACTCTGGCCTTATTTATGTATAATTTCACAATCCTGGGTTGTCTATTACGCAAGCAGCTGGAAAAAGCCATATTTATTCTCTCCAACTTCAATGCATAGGCATTTGACAGAATTAGATGTTCTCCTACTGCTTCTGTTCATGCACAATATTGGAAGTGGTTTGATGGTTTCTCTGTTGAGGGTCCGTTGTTTTGCATGTTTTGCATGCTGTATTTCAAATAAAGCCCACAACAGGCTTTTGGTAAGGGGAAAATTGTATCAGCAGACACATTTTTTTCCTCCGGGAATTGGCGGCATTTTTTCCCTTCAGATGCACAACCAAATAACAACTGGATGGGGCATTGCACTACAAGAATAACTAGAACACAGTGGTGAAACATACCGTAGAGAGCAGTTCACTGAAAAGTCACGCAGAAACACAGGAAGGATGAGGAAGGATTAAGACTTAATCCTTCTTCCTCATCCTTCTTGTCTAATATTTTCAAGAATTTCATTGAGGTTTTTGAAGCCATAAGAGCATATATCTTCTAGAAAATAACAGGGCGGTTGGGGCAATTGCATTGTATTGTATTATTGAATATATTCATAACTGGGCAACAAGGACATTGTCTACCCTTGGAGTGAAACATGACACTTATGACACCTATATTTGATAAATGCCCCGGCTCCTGTGCTGATGTTTGCATTTCTGCGTGACCGCCAGGCTGCTCTCTCCATACCTCAATAGATACAGCACGTTAAAAAAGGAATCCCAATCTGCCGTATCTATGCATTAGGTAATCAAATCTGCAACACTGCAGGGAGACATTTGGGTTACTTTACCTGCATGTTAATGGTCCACAAACACACCTGCATTGTATCAGTAAACATAATGTTTTTAATAGGATTGCATGGAATGTGTGTCCTCCGCAGAGAAAAAAAAAAGTAATCTCCCATTGGTACACTGCGCTGTTATACTATTAATGTTTAAATCGTATTCAATACATTAGCAACCCAGAAACAATTCAGCAGAACAACATACAGTTGCTTGCTTGCGTGACAAAATTGTGGATATGACAATGCCAAAGAAATGAATATTTTTCTGCGTCAGACAGCATTCTCTTTGCTTATTGCTGGTAAATAAGTTATGGCGTCTTCGATCTCCCGAGTTATTGCTTCATACAATGTTTTGTATGTATGTTCATACATTTACATAACATCAAGCATTTCGGAAAATGTGTGGATGCTGTTTTTTTTTTAATATCAATACACAAAACACTGAACACATCTATGCATGTGTGACTACAACAAAGAAAAAACTCAAAGATAAAATGTATTTCCTAATAGTGATGTTTCGTTACATGATATTGTACTGGTGTTGTTTTGTGTTCAACCTTAAACATTTAGTATTTAGCACTTTTATGACGGGGGTGATTTATGCATTGGAAGCTGGACTTTACCTGTGGAGAAGACCACATTCTTGGAGATGAGGTTATGATCCACAATGGAGAACTGGGGAAGCTCAATCCTGTCCACCCCCGTCACAGCGTTGTGGCCTCCTCGCCAGTAGAACTCTATGTCATCAGTAGTGTAACCATCTAGGATAGAGCACAAGATTGCAAATGTTCTGGTCATTTAAGGTTCTGAATCATGTTTCATCTCAGAGTTAAATATACACTATGAATGATTTCAGCTTGTCACCATCTCCCATTTACTGACAGCAGTCTCAGTCATTTGTCTTGGTACATTGATTGAAGTTATATGATCAACCACAAGGAGAAAACATCCCTTGTATATATCCAACAATTATATATTTACAGTTTGAAAAGCGTGCTAATTTTGTCTCTTTTTTTTCCATTTCAAGAATACTGCAGAACAGAGGCCTGAGATAAACTGGACTAAAGTGGGGAGAGTCGGTGGACCTGGCAAATTACTACCATAACACTGTCAAACAGAAACGGTTTTTACTGTACTCAGACAATAACTGAATAATGAAAAAGGCTGTTAAAACCATAAATTATAAAACATAGTTAAACCTACAACCTTCCATAGAGTAACCGGTGAAACCCTTTTACGTGTGTGACTGAATATATACGAGTCAACTCTATTATGTTCATCCCATGTGCAAGTAAATTATTAATACCAAGTGCAAGAATGATTAAATAACCAGGCTTGGCCTCAATTTTCACCACTAAAACTCAATAAAGCCCTGCAGAGGGACCAGAAGCAAGTCAATTAAAATGAATCTTAACCAAAGAACTGGCTCTTAGCTTGGCTCTTGCATAATCCCCTGCCCATACTGTATGCTCTGGTGCAGTTGTCATGTCATGCTGACTTCAGGGCACAGGAGCGCTGATCTCAGACAGGAGGAGAGGAATGAGGAGACAAGGGAACTTCAGACTTGAGGGACTAGAGGGAACAGCTGAAGTCGCTGGGCTTTTACAAAAACTGCTGTTCACCATTAAAAGGCTCCTGAAGCCCACTGCAAATGAAAGAAATGTGGACATCTAGTACACCCATAGGCGTTCATGTGTCTAAATGGCACATATACACGTTGCTTTTGGGCTTCTTCAAACCACAGAGTCGTCATAATGACAAATCATGGCAACAAGCAGAAACCATTCACATTAAGGGTAATACCGCTTCTCCAAATGCACATTGTCGAGTCATACAAAATGCTCCGAAAGGGACACGAAAGCTCTCCTGCGTATTTTGCACACAACAAGCGAGCAGAGTTTTATTATCTCGAGCGGGATGGGCTCAGTGGAGTGTGAACTTGCTCTCCTGCGAACGCGGAGGCCAAGACGTGCAACACACTCCCCTGCCAGAAACAAACCGAAGATTTACATTATAAAAGTGGCAACAGCAGGGGACGGATCAAATAACCTTTAGGAGTGTTATTCACCATCTCAACATGCAACTTCCTCCTCATCTGTGATGGCTGCGTGTTCGCTGCAATGAGGATTTGCGTGCCTGTTTGCTGAGTGCGCTGAAGTGATTTGTGTTGTATGCTTTGATTGCATGCATGGAAGTTGACTTAATTTTTGCATTAGTCTCCATGACCATTACTTTCTCAAATGCTGATGATGGGGAGGTTTAACGGCCACAAAGTGAATTAACATCTTTTGTTCGCATGGAAATATGTGAGCGTGCGTTTCTGTGAGTTTGTGTGTGTGCAAGTGGGGGATGCCATGATGACAGGGGCCAGGCAGGATGATGACTAAAAGCACGTTCGACATAACAATCTAAAGTCAACCCCCAGATTGTTTCATTGATTGGCGCATGAAATATTAATATAAATATAAAAACATTACATCACACCCCCTTCCACCCATCGTCCTTTCCTCCCTCTCTTCTTTATTTTCTGTTGTACCTTTTTCCCCCCCAACACTTTTTGCCCCATTAGTTTAAAGCCATTCTTTTTGCTTCTTTAACTTATTTCTCTGTCCTAACTACCATGAAACGTCCCTCTGTCTGTCCCTCTTCGTCCCCCTCCCTCCTCCCTCTCTCCTTAATTAATACTTGTGTGACCTATTTAGTTGTTCTGAATTATTAAAGCAGACTCCTCGGTGGCTTCGCTCAACACCCTCCCACTCTGACATGTCTCGTTCCTCTTAACGGAAGTAGACTTAGTAGTCATCATCATCGACTTACATAAGTGTATTCAATAAGATCTTAAGATGTAGGCCTGGTGTGTGGCAGTATTGCATCTGGGACTCGTTTGCCAACAGCCAATAAACAACAACAGTACAAGTAGAAGAAGTAGGCCTAGTCCAAAACCTATAAGTCACCAGAGGAGCAATAGCAAAATGAGATTAATGTGTAGAGCAGTCACACCAAGAAGCCTGGCAGCAGTATTCTCAACAAACTGCTCAAGATTAAGTGTTTCTTCATTAAAAGTAAGTGTGTTAGTAAATTGTATTGTCGAGATGGGATGAAATAAAGCCAGGTGAGCGGGGGAGAAAAGACTAACTTAAATGAAGATATATTGATTAAAGGCGACAGAGATGTAACATTTTTATTTGAGCCAATGTGTTGAGTCCCAAAGACTCATCCTCAGATAATGAAAGCTCATGTTATTGCTGCCCCACTGATCTTTTCACTGGTGCCTCCCACAAAGGCACATTTCCACTATAGAATACATCTACGACATAAAACCCATTGCAATTAAATTTAGAGCAATCTTTCTACCTGAAGAGTAAATATTTACAACCTCACGCCAAGATGTCAACAGTCTGCATAATGCCACAAGATTTACAGGACACATTTATGATTGAAATAAGCAAAGGTCTTTGCTCCGGCAGCGGGACAAGCTTTGCATTTTAAGCACAGAAAAGGGGAATCGCCAATGTAACACAGTTGTGTTGTTGAGTGTAATGGACCTGGAAGCCTCTCCAGGGGAGACTGACATAAGTTGACGCTTATTGTGGTCATAAGCAACTGCTAAAACACAACGACAATGCTGGGTTTAGTTTCAATTTTGCGTTCGTACAAAAGGGATAACATCGCAGCATGTGGCAGAGAGGGATCCTCCTGATACCTCATTCAGCCCGACATGGGCCAAAAGGGTGAAGATTGAGAGTGAGAATAAAATGGAGGAAAACAGAGACATGAAGACATCAAGACTTAATCGAGAGTATTTCTATTAACTATGAAACGACAGAATGGGGAACATTGAATTATCTCTTTGATTCCCCAGTAACTTGCAAATGCAAACTAAAAAAAAAATCTGCAGATGCGACAATATGTATTTTACGCTTGCACAAAGGCTGCTTTTGTGGATTCCAAAGTCTGGGAGCGTTAGCTGGCCAAAAATAAATGAAATTGTTCACGATAGCATCAGAGGAGATAGTAATACAATAGTAAAGCTATTTAACTGCGACTCTGGCATATCTCCTCGGTCAAATCTGACTCCAGGCCTTTTTATCAAGCTTATGAAATAATGTCTCAGTTGATTTGTTTTAATGGGCAAAGAAGGATTTTGGAGGGAGATAAAACCCTGGCTTTGATATTGCCTCGTGCAAAAATATAATCAGAGGGCAAAGTTTGTTTTTTTTTACTTCTAACTGGAACTCTGAAAGAACATTTACCTGCAGCTTAACTTTAGGAATGACCAAAAAAATGCTTCTATGTAATAAATATCATTATCATTGTAGTAATTAAAATCACAAATAAAACAAGTATTTAGCGACAAGTTTTTTTAAATGTATAATTCTTTCTAATTTGTTTTGCATAGCGTGAAGAAAAACAGCACCAACGAACAATCAAAGAATGTCACAGAGACTTGTTAATCACATATTGCCAAACCAGCAGAATGTGTGTAAATGAAACATGATTATAGTCCCTACACAGGTCAGTCATCCCACACATGCACCCACACACACATAAATGGGCATATCAAATAAATCCCATGAACTGCCTACTCCACCATTAAATAGGCCTCGGATGATTTTTTGATTGCAGGCGTTTTTCAAGCGACTTTCATGTTATTTCTGGTGTTCAATTAAAAATCTATTCAAACCCTAGCAGAACACAGGCTGCGCCTTACTTGCATGCATGCACAGGGATGGAACATCTAAAGATATAATAAATGAATAAACCAAGCAAGCCCAAGCGTAGAAACCATTCACACCCCAGAGGATGTGTGGAGTATCTAAAAATGGGCTGTGATGAGAAGCGATTGCAACACAGGAAGTGGCTCCGTACGCATGATGTGAATAGCTGGTGCAGAAAATATACCTACAAGCTGGGAAAGATGCTGTAATGAAATGATAGTTTCATTGTGAGTGAACAGCAACAGTGTGAAATTACATATTGCGCCCTTCTCTTCCCTATCATGATAGGTATATGACATGGGAAAAATATGATATGATCAAATTGATGACTGCAGGTTTGTCCATATTTTATTAAAGTCACAAATGTGTTGTCTCCTGAAGAGCCATTCATAGTCACACATGCCACATCTAAATCAGCTAATCTTATCTTAATCAGGGCAAAAATGCTAAAGTGTAGTATTCACCCTCTAACAGTTCACTGACCTTACAGTTGGTGAACTTATGATGTATTGAAAAAATGCACAGCTGGTACCACGAGAAGTCAGTGTTATGTCAACTGTGGTAAGGGCGAATATAATATACATTGTAAACTGCATGACTGTAACAGTGACCCAGAACATCCCAGGCTTAGCCCTATTAAATAATGCAGGGAAAGGTGTTTGCTTGCTGAGAGGTAAAATCCTGTGCAGTGTGTACTACGCTTGTCGGGGTCCTGAATGCTGAGCAAGGAACAACAATAAAAATGCAAGGCTACAGGGCTTTGCTTGAAAGGTTATGAACCCAAGCCCTTCGCATCCACAACTTAACGTGAGCCTGAGGAAGGGTGATATTAAGTCAGGTTTACCATGCCTCATTATCATAAAAACATTGAATAATGGTATTTGATTGAATATTATCACTACTATGCACTGTAGTTATGGCCTATCTTCAGAGTCAAGGCAAACACTTTTGAGGTCATTTATAAGCTCTCCCTGGATGAGATCTATTTTTTTTTAACTTTAGGTGTGTTTGTGTGTGTTCTACAGGGCTACTGTAATGTAGTGTAGCAGTTTGCTGATGCATGTAATCAGTGGCTCAACCTGTGGTTACCTGAGCAGATGGAAGGTTCCAGTAATGTTAAAGCTTGGAAGATAAAATGTCTGTGACTGGTGGAGATGGAGCACACAGGTTGCAAATTGCCTGGTGTTATAATACATATTTTCGTTGCAAAAATCTTTACAGACTCATCCCTCGTTTCATTAATCACACTTTAAAGTGTAAAAAATTCTATTGCCAGTCAATATCTGCTCGTTAAATGGGTGGAAGCACGAAGCACTGATAGTCTTAAGCTTCTGAAATGGTTCCAACTGGGAAATTGGTTGGAAAAAGGTCAAATGTTTTTTGCAAAGATTTAAAATTGCACTTTATAACGAAAGCTCTGCCAATAGACACATTTATATTGTGCTGGCGTATTCCATTAACAGAACTGTTACAGAACTGTGCAAGTAGGCAGGTTTTGTTTGTGTTAACTTGATAATTATTAGTTTCAGGGAGAAACTTAAAATTACTTTATGTGCTGTGTATTATATGATTAAAATATTGTAATTCAATCAGGTTCAACAATTTAATTTTAGTAAATAAGAAAAGGTCAGCATGAAGGCATAAAGGCCTGATTCATAAATGGAAGTTCTTTCACATTATATTCAACCTATTGAAACGAAATAAATCACAAGCACACTTCACAGGCGCACACACACTGCACTGGATATTATTATTATATTAGCATTAGAACAATCACACTCATTGGAAACATGCCAGCTGATGGACAAAGAGCTGAGTATGATATAATGACACTCACTAATGAGTGGCATCAGAGAGGGGAGGGGCCAGAGTGTAAATAGGTGTATGGGTAGTGAAGAGGGACAAAAACAAACTGGAGTGCAGTAAAGTGGGATAGAGGAGGCACACTCAGGCATGCAGAGAGGGCAAAGAATACGGCTGCATAAACATTTCACCGCCTAAACGGAGGCAAAACACTTGATCTACGACAACGTACAGAGAGCAGAGATCCCCCTTCATACTGCAACTCCACAAGCCGTTTCATTCAAGAGCTCAGATGAAATAAAAGAGCGAGCGAGTGAGTATTCTACCGGGCACACCCTATTTTCAAGTGCTGATCATTTGCACACAGCACCAGCATCAACGCATATGGACACACACAGTCCCAGCAGCCGCATCTCGCCGGCGAGTGTGTTTTAAACTCAAGGCCTGTCACCAAATTAAAAGAGACGAATGCGTGCTCGGGGTGCTGATGAGCCGGAGGCACAGTCATTTGTAAAGAGCCATTGTCGCTCCCTGTCCCCCCTTACTCGCATACCGTCGCTCCCTGAACAATGCTCATACAAGTCCTTTAAATGGACAATGCCCAGCATGAGGTGACATAACAAGCTCTGCACCAGAGACATACCAGTTCCCCAATTAAGTGGGACGTGATTGAGGCCTTTTCACTTGTTGTTTCCCCTGGTAAGAGAAACTGTACATGACAAGTGAGCAGTCTCACTTACATAGCACTGTAAGCCTGAAGGTCATCCTCGCGACAACATCGCTGCGCTGTTTCACTACTTCACAATTTCCTCCCTAGTCTGTCGCCGTATGTACAACATTGGTGTTTCTGAATGTGAGAAACGGAAAACGAGGCACCAAGGATTGTCAGCTTTTCTTCTTACACGCGAGAAGGTCAAAATGTTGTTTCTCCACGGGTGGCATGTACCATTTTTAGTAGTTCACTTCTCTGATGATGCATTTTTCAGGCAGACTTGCACAATACAGGGTTGGACAGATTCCTCGTAGGCCTCATAACTGAAAGTAAATGACATTGTGATTTTAATTTAAATATTAAAATATCTGTATGAGAAATATGATACAGTTTAACAAGCCTGCAGCCCTCCTCAACCAGAGAAGCACGTAGCATTCCTGGCAAGTCCATGCAAAGGAGTGGCATTGATGGACAGTCTAGGCAGGGTAAAGGGTAGTGATGTTGTATCTATGAGGGACAGTTTGGATCTGATGAGCCAAGTGGACCGCCATCAGTGAAGGAAAGAGAGACAGTGCCCCATGTACAGTACCTGGCCTGAGGTCACCCTGTCAAACCTCCCGAGTACAGCAGGTTTAATTGGTTTGCCCCCTCCTGCTTTACTTCACAGCTTATACACACACAGAAAATGCCTCAGCGCCAACATACCCGCACCGAGCACAAGCGCAGATGGTCCTCATGTTCCATCTGAGCATGGTTATTATGTCTGTATTGAATCATTGTTTGTCATCAACAAACCGATTTCATCAAATTCTCCAGTTGCCAATGATTCTGAATGTCAAGTCTATGTGCATCATGCACCAGGGAAAACATTCTGGTCCCTTTGTTTATTATTATTATAATCATTATTATTATTATTATAATTAATATTACTTCAGACGCACTGACCTGAACAGAACATTTTGAAATTTTACAAAGCAGCTATGGAACTGTGGAGGATCTTACGCTTGCACACGGAACGTTCTGGCTCTTCTGTTCAAATTTAGAGGGACAGAAAATAGCTGCAGAAGGGGCTCATGGCGGTACTGGTATAATGTCTTATATAATTGCATGTTTCTTCAAGAGCAAATTGATACGGCCTCTGCTAAAATTAAGCATCACTTCAGTCACAATGCAATCCACATTTCACAAAAACTGTAAACCTCCTACTTTGCTCTTTATACTCCAGTTCACAACCAGCAGCAAACATTCCAGTTTTTTGGAGGAAACACTAATAGACATATATTAGTCTATATTTTACAGCTCTCCAGTTAAATCCCGATTCTCGTGTGCCGGTAACTGGCATTAAAGCAGCAGTTTACATCAGGGCCAACAACTGTGCTGGACAACATGCCGTCAAGGGGAATGTGGATTTAGAAAATATTTATTTGAATTTTTTACGACTTTGGGTTTAACAAAAAAAATACCAATTAAAACCTGACACTGAGACCACAGCTATTGATGAGGAAAAAGAAAAACGACTCAGAGAACTGATGGACATACGACAGCAGGTCTATTGATGTCTCCACACCTGAGCTACCAGAAAATGTTTGCTGCCTCAGAGGCACAACATCCCCCGTAGCGCACTGCTTATGATGTACTGCTATAAGTTGTCATTTGAAACTAGCTGTGAGCTTTGGACAGCATTAGCTCTCTCTTCATTACTTCAGCACCACAGGCGGTGCACATCACACAAAGTAGTTCACAGCACCAGTGAAGGTAGGGGTAGGCACTGAGCTGTGACCAGCCGCTCATTATATGGAGGCTAGCTGGTGTTCCTCATGGATCATCTCCATCAAACTGTGATACAATTAACCATGACAGAAATTAGCCTGATATAAAAAAATAAAAAACTCTAAACTCACACTGTGTTCAATGGAATCTATGAGCCATTTCAGTTTTAACTGAAAAACGACCAAACTGCTATAGTATTTACCTGAGGTGACACGCCCCACTTTCGGCAGAAGACCAGCTGAGTGTATATTGTGGTAGGGGAAGAGGGTTTCAACTTTTACCAAGGAAAATACTGAAAATTGGATGGGAAGGATTATGTTGAAAACATTCAAATTCAGGGAAAATCCGTGTTCAGCAGGAAAGCACAAATTGTTGGGACCCAGGGCGGGCCAAGTGACATACTGACAGCTGACTGAAAAAGCTAGAATCCGCCGGCATTTAAAGCTGCACAACCCCAAATTCAGAGATGTACGTAAATGATTCAGCACTGGTACAATACTAAATATGAATAAATAAGAAAAGACAATAAATAAATAAAGAAATTAATTACTTACAGCTCTCTATCTCCAGTGTGCAGTTTTGCTCATCCAGTGGATATCTCCTTAGGTCCATCATGCAGGCAGCAGTGGTGGTGATCCTGAAACAATACGACAAAATGGTTGTGGTAAGTTTGATGTTTTTAATAAATGAATGGCAGTGACCTATTTTATCTTGTCCGTGTATGTGGACAAATGCGGCTGACTGAAAATGCAGTATTATGCAGATAAAACATCACTGGGTAGCAGAACAAAACTGTATGGAGTATGGATGTATTAGGGACCCTCATTTCGAAGCTCTATTTGCAGTGTCGTGAATTGTATTATGGGAAATATAAGTAAAATTCACATTCAGTTACCTAACCACAAGGATCAGCTAATGCAGTGCATTAGGATATCTACTATCCACATTTATCTGACCAAGACATTCAATCTTCTGCACAAGAAAAAAATGCATTAAGGATTTGGGGTGGTGGTGACATTGGGAACTCCTTTCAGGATTACAGGGCAAAAGCTAATCCTTATGTCCCAGCTGTAGCATGGTTTGGATAATCCTGTGTATCCTCTGTTAGGCCCCACCTGAGATGCTACACACTACAAGAATCAAACTCTGTGGGGCAGTGGAGACAGCAATAAGCCAGAGATGACAGTGGTAGTGTCTGTACTCTGACAACTGGCAGGAAATATTCACGGGAGGAAAGGGAACACATTACCACTTGATGTCTTTTAACGTTTTAAGTCAAGAGCATTGGTCATATTGAATGATAACCACCACGACTTCTACTGTTGGATGTGGAACAGCAACAGGAGATAATATAACAGGTATGACATTGCATATTCATTTCAAATATCAAAATATAAATCATTCTCAAAAATACATAAAACATACAGGGTAACCACATATGGTCACTCCCACTCCTCACTGATGTTTGATCACTTTAAATATATAAAGCTTTATTTAATGTCAAATCCAGAAGGGTTTTTGTGAGTGTTAAGGTTTGTCAAACGTATCCCTCTCTCTCTTTCTCCATTTCACTGACACTGCTTTGTCTTGTGATCGTTTTTGATCAGTGTGGAAGGTTGTATAAATAAAACAGGACTAAAACACTTTGTGGAAGGAGCTTTTATGTCTGTCTCTACTTAGAATCAAAGCTCTGCTCTCGGTAAGATCTTTAGGCCAGGATTTTCACTTCTGAGGAGAGTCTATATGAGGTGCTGGCGCAACTCCAAAAGAACACAGAAACTCTAAGACCCAATTTATCCCGAGGCCTTGATCTTTAAGCTAATGAAATGATCTCCCTTCTGCGTCTCAAGACAACAATGAACTTTAACGACTGCAACATTCAGGGAATATATTATATATCACACATAAATAAGACACTGACGGTTCCTTTCAGGACCCAGTGTGAATCAGGGGAGCTCTTTTTATTGTGTATTGCATGGGACCCATGGAACAGGCTTCTAACACAGCGGTATCCTATCTCATTCCCATAGCATTCGTTAACTAAAGGTCTCAGAGTTATTGTTCAGCTAACAAGTTTAATCAGAGAAGGTACTTCAAATGACAAATGTAAATCATATTATACCGTTGCAGAATGAAATGGAACCCAGCTATTAAATCCAGTACCAAAGGTGCCACAAATGGACACGACCTGACTCTACGGAGCATGTTGGGGGAAAAAAAAATAAAAAATAAAAAAGATCAATACAGCAGTAGATTATGATCTTCGTTTCAACTGGGATGGCCTCAAGGGTGATCGTATAGACAGATACAGTGGAGCATTAAAGTGAAACATGAGGCTTAACTTTGTTTCTGTCTCTGAGGCAGAATCCAATTTTGACATACGAACATGGCATAAACTGGGCTATAGCAAACTTCTATTGAAGGCATTGAGAGGCACCAACGTTATATATGTTTTGTACATTCTGAAAGATGAAGGTGTTTGTTTTGTGATACTATCTATCTTTTAATAAAATATTATATCTTTTCAGTTTCTTTGTGAGAATGCTTGTTTTTACTACAAATATGTTTTTTGTTGATTTTGGAAAACCACAACTTCGCACGAGTCAAATGAGCCAAAATCCAGTAATATATTTGTCTTATATAATCAAAATTGGTCGTTGATATTAGTGAATTTTGCATCCTGTAGCTGCATCAAAGGCATTTAAGCAAGGTACCTGGATTAAGCGACATTTAATGCAAAGATAACAAAGCCCTTCAAATCAGGATTATTTATGACAGCGTTCCTGAACCTCATCTAATATTGGAAAAAGAAAAAGTTCTTGCATGATAACTGCTTTTGGAATAGCTACAGACAGCAGTGGCCAAGGAGCTGTGGCCTTCTGCCATCCAATTTCGTGTATACATATCAGCATAACAGCATTTAACCTTCCAATTGCCACCAAAACAAATAGACAGGGATGAATCATCAAAGGACAATAACAGCAGCCAGCCATGAGTCAGTAGATAAGGGTATGTTGTCTATCAGACTTTGTGAGGGGAACATAAGGACGGGGCGGTGAGTAATAGGCTGCCATTCTTTCCCCGGCTTTGGTCTTGTGCGAGAACTTGACTCCGACTGAGGGAATTGCCACAGAGCAGCACAGCATGGTGGGTAATCGTCTAGGCACACCTGTCAACACAGATAAATTTGTGCCAGAGAAGAGGCTCATCTTGAGTCCAATCCTCTGTGTTACACAGCAGAGAAATTCACCATTGGGTGTCTCTATGCCTCTCTTTCACTCTCTCTCTCTTGCTCTCTAGATACTATTCTGTTATGCAGACCACCAATCAATTAAGTATCAATCTTTTCCTGCATGTCATTATTTATGCATGTTGAAAATCCCAAGATATCCAAGGTTCATGCACTGGCATCGTAGACAATTTGAAATAGATTTCGTATACCTTTGCATCTTTTTGGAAATGCATCCTATTCTACCTGAAAATCACCCGTCCAAACATTTATGTCCAAGCTCACCGCAGGCACCACATAGCTGACAGATGGGTCCACCTCCAACCAAATCAATAGAGTCCATGTTGCAATAACAGTAAATCTGGGGACAACATTTAAGCTTGTGTTAACATTCCTTTTGCTCCAATAAATAGTAGTACACTGCATGTTCAGTGTACAACAAGTAAATATCCAAAAAATTGCGAAGGTCTTTTTTTTTTTTTTTTTTTAAACGAAACTTTGATCACAATCCAGCAAATATAACTCTCAGACCATAATAATCACTGAGCTATGGCTCTCTACATTAAAAATAAGGAAGGGCAGCGAGACAAAGGAGAACACATATTAAAAAAGGCACATGAGAGAAAACAGAGGACGTCAGGTGAGACACGGGCCGGGGGGGGGGGGGGGGGGGGGGGGGCTATCACAGCGGCAATTTAATAGCAATGGAGGAGTTCAAAGGGACGAGTTCGAACATTAACATTCTGTTTCATATTACACACCTCAGGGGTTTCCACCCCGCAGAGAGAGACAGGAAGGTTGCTTGAGCCTAAGAGGTTCAGATGGTTTCCTCCTTTCTGTGTCCGTCTTTGTCAGCGTTTCTTTCTCTCTGATGGATTTACTGCTGGTGATGGGGCTCTGTGAACGTCCAAGTGTTTAACCAAGGAGTAAATTGCCGGTCACTTTCTGGCAACTTTTTGATCTCTGTGTCAAGAGGAAGCCCGTGGTGACAGAGTCCTCGAATCTACTACGTGAAACATGTATCGGTCATGCATGTTTGTGTGGGCTCACGTGTGTGCGTGTGTATTTGTGTTTGCTACGGTGCCGTCACTCTGTGGATGTGTGTCTGTGCTCGATTGTGTATGCAGCTGACTGACTCTCCTTTTGCCCTCGGTTACTTTTCGGCTTGTCCCATCCATTAAATGACGCACAGCGGCATTTCTCGCTCCATCCTCGGTTGCTTGGTTACCGCCCGAGGACTCTGCCAGCCGCGCCAACTGAGCCCCATATGTTGCATCACCTGCAGTGACCCTCCACATTTCCCGGACGAAGCTTTGAGACTCGGGCTCTGTATGGATAAAACTGGCGGGGTCAAATCAGGGCTAAGGAGCCTTGAGGGGTTTCCAGCATTTATGGGGATTCAGTCCAAGTCAATGTGTTGACTGTTTGTCAAACCGAAATGAGTTGTCAGACCCGAAGGTGAGAAACTCAAAGGAACACATGCATCATCAAAGCATCTCCGATACCGTGATTCACCATAGCAGCGAGTAAATAAAGAGCAGAGCCTCTTTTACAATCATGGGGGGGGGTACAACGATTAACGTTTGGCAGTTCAAACGCAGGGAGCCTGAGTTGGAATAAAGAGTCAAGTTAACACTCTTGTTTCATTCAGTCCACAAAGGCCACGTTGGTTTTGCAGGCATTCCATTTCCTGAAAGGATTGAAAGAGGTGACAATCCTACAGTTGGTTGGATTAAACGTATGTTTCGAGCTATAACCCGAATGGGGACTAAGCGCTGCTGACAGAAGATGAAAATATAGATCAAACGACTTAACGACATAAGTTGATAGACTTGTGAATCTGCTATATATTAAACTAAACTGTATATTGTAGATAGCTTGTCAAATGTCATACACAAGACATCAAACAAACAATTTCTAAAAAAGCTCATTTAGAAAAGTACGTATATTTCCTTTTAGCGGACCATTTATACATTGATCTAGGTTTTCTCATGTTGTTTAGCTTTTCACTCAGCATGAAAGACTTGTGCTCTGCCAGAGACATAAAATGTGCATTTTGCCAAAGATGCATTATGTGATATTAGAGATAATGACACCATTCAGAGAGCACTCACTCCATAGCCAGCTGCTTCCCACCCACAACCAACACAGAAAGCATAAGGAGTGGGATGGATACGGAATCAACACTTGGATGCTGACACATTAAACACATATTAAGGGAAAGCACACTACTGGTGCACGGAAGCAAAATATTGTTTGTCCTTGTCAAAAGTACACATTTTCCAAAACATATTTACTTCAACAACATAACTGCAGTTTCCTTGTGCTCACTAAGCATAAGTGACACATTCTCAGTTAGTTCTCCAAAGAATAGTTAAGCCTATCCTCCGGCGATTAACCCTCACTGAGAACAAAGGTATGACCCCCCTCCTTGAGATGTGCCTTCACACGCTTAACCTGCCTGAGGACCTGCCTGAAATACAGAAAGGATTTTTTTTTGGTCGGTTGCCAGCACTCTTATTATTCCTCCTTAACTCAAATGCTTCTGTTGGCTGTTTATTCACTGTGAAAAGGACCTCATTGAAATGGTGAATTTAGTTTCTAAGATCAGTGTGAGGGCGGTACAAATTATGCAAGTAAATATATGTTTTTTTTCTGTCAACAGATGTGTGCAAGTGAATACATACAAACCCACAAGTAGGGCTACAACGAATTCTCAGCTAAATGGCAAATACAGTGAGAGTGTGTGTGTGTGTGTTAAATAATCATCGGCTGTTTGTACATTCTGTTTGTGTGTGGCTTTTTCCTATTATCAGCATCTATGGACTTGCTGCGTCCAATTACATTTCTAATAAACAGCCTCAATGAAAATGATTCACAGTGAGAGTGATTTTCACAGTGCATCTTGTTGTGTTCATATGCACAATGAGGTCACGTTTCCTTATTAGAGTACGTATATTGTATCTCTGAAACCCATTTACTATTAACTGCGATGCACCGATTACTATTTGCATATCGGCCGCAGGTCAGAGGAAGTGGTTATAAATACACATTATTTTCCTTATGATTCTCAGCTCATAAACTGTCATGATGGTTATAGAAAAACATATTTATCTCTGATTACCACAGCACATTTAAAAAATCAATCAATGAGGAGTAAGTGGATAGCAAGGATTTCTTTTAGGTATAAGAGAAGGTGTCGGTTACTGCACATTCTGATAAGGCACAACTACTTTATAATTTGTCAAACTTTAACAGTAAGTCCAGCGATCCTTTTTACTTGTAGGTTTTTTCCTCACAGCTGACTAAGTGCTTGTCATGAAGTGGTGTGCTATACTTTACAACCAGGAGATCACTCATTTCAACTATAAAAAGCTCAAACAATGAACGACTCATAAACCAAAGATTGTTATTTTTACATTTCTGCTTGTGTGCAGACTAACTATGAACTAAATACAGATTATTGAGCTTTAAAAGGGCTGTTTTGCTGTCTGTATTTCCTTCCATATTTGTATCATTGACATGGAGCCTAGGAGAAGTCTGGGAATTATCATTCACATTACCGTTATTGAAATTTATGTTCAATTTTCTTTGGTTTATGATTTTACTACTTGACTCTGCCATCAGCCTGCCGTCATCTCATGGACCATTTAGGTTTGATGTACTATAATTTATTGATGTAATAAATTAAATAGCTGCATAAAACTCACTGGACTTTCAGGGCACAGTAATATGCTGTGTCTCCTATGACCCAACTTAGGATTTGTAAAATCTGGTCATCCTACTTACATGATACTCGGTTTCAATGGGGATGGATTTCTTATGTCTGTTTTTTATCGAATCCTGAATCATCCAAAGTAACATTTGTTCTGACTTTGTGTCATAACTTCCGCTTTGCAATGGAAATGTCCAAGCCCATATTCCCAGTGATTATGGATTTTTTGCATTTGCATATTAGATTCATTGGCTTGGTTGGTACTGTACGTTATCCCTTTTAACTCAAATGACAGAAGGAAGATTTGTCCAGTATAATCTCACTCTCACAATCTGCTGCCGCCTCTTTAGCTTTCATTTCTATGCTTTTGTCCACATTTCATGCTCCAGACAAAGAGAACAATGGCAGTGAAATAAAAGAATTGCAATGAAGTACAATGATCAAGCACTACTCTTATTAAATGAAGAAAGGTAAATGCTACAGTAGTACGACTATGCCGGGTACAGTATGTCCATGAATGTCACAGAACATTTTTTTTTTGTTTTCCTGAAAGTAATGAACAACTTCTTTATATAACAAAAAACGTCTGAAAAACATAATTCCAACTGAAATGCTAGCCACTGTGCAATTATTTGACCGGAAAGTAATCAAAGGGGTTAGAAATGATTTCAAAGAGAATTTTAGAAATGTAATACAGTGTCATCCAAAACATGAATTTCATTTTCATGGCTGTAGCACAATACATTGTTTTAAACTTGCCTTCTATTACTTTGTAACTTTACAACTCTAGCGGATGTAATGAGTCTACGCCCCTGCTTCCCCTCAGGACCCACTACACACAACACTCACTATTTCTACCAACTACCAACAATTGATCCTTAAGTCTTGACCTTCCACAGACATGCTGTCAAAGATGATTCTTTGCAGCAACAATCTAACCTTGTGTTGGTAATCTAAACAAACAAAACATGCCGAACAGAGTAACAGGCCAATGAAGACAGGCAACAGTGATAAAGACTAAAGAGAGCACGATGGAGAAGATTCTTTTCTCCCTTGTTGTCTCATTTTCTCTCGCACTGTATTTAATTTTGCTCTCCCACAACAGTGCTGATGCGCTGCCATCATGGCTATTAAGATGTTATGGTTTTCAATAACTTTTTTATCGAGTTCAGGCATCGGAGGGCTATTTGCAAAATGAACTGATGAGACATCAGTGAGGTGTTAGAAGTGTACCGTCATCAAGTGTGCTGTCTGATAGGTTAAAACTAACTAAACAATGGTTTGGGTCAATCTGTTTATATTGTTCCGCAGGGATTTTGTTTCAGGCAACTTGAAACAGGTGAGGCATGTTGAATCTACAAATAAAATATGCCAATGTCTCAGCTTGTGGCAAATTGCCAAGTGGTTTCCATGAAGAATATTAAAACATGTTTTAGAGATTAGACAACATACGTTTTAGCTGTGATGGTGTCAAAAATAATGTTATAAGCTGTCCTTGTTTCAGAAACCCAACGATCACACTTTCGTATATTTAAAAAGATACTAAAAATCACAACTATCTGCTTTTAAGTTCGGAGGACGTACGACTCAGATTAATGACTGTTTCCACATCAAACCGGTTTATACTGAAATTCAAACATTTCACTGTCGAAAAATACAGTCAGTATCGAATTCAATCGTAATAATTCGCTTATTGAAAGGTTAAAAACAAAGATTGAGTAAATACAACAAATGCTCCCTTTCCTCTCATCATCTCCCTGACATGACATTTACAGGAAGGTTTTTGTACGTTTGCAGCTCTCCTGCAGACGACACACTTTATAGCTGTGTAGTCTGCATCAAAACCTTTTGACTTTCTACCTCTACTGTATATATTCTATTCCTCTTTTTTTTTTTTTACTTGGTTACTATGTTAATTATTTTAGAGTTAATTATTACAGAAGCAGTTGGTTCGAAGAGCGCACATGTCCTGCAAATGAGGACACAAGTAGGTCACTGCGTTAACATTGTAATTTTTACTCAGGGGCAATAATGCACCTCTCACCAGTAGTTTTCTACATCTGGCTCTAATTAACTACTTATTGACTGAGTCCAATGCAGCTATTGTTGACTCGCTGTTTTATTAAAGTGACTAAAGGTTGGATTTTTTTCTCCTATATTATTTGGTTTTAAATACACCAAAGCGGGAAGTATTACAATTGAAATGTGTGCAGCAGCCTATCATTATCACAGAGTAGTAATACTCCACAATGTGTGAGGTATGTTTTTTCTTTTCGTTTTGCACTTGTTGTGTAGTCAGAAGCGTTATTTTAAGAGATTCAAATCTCACCTTAGTCCATACAGTACGGTCCCGTCTGGGTGCAGTCGGATCATTCTGTTCTTCACCGTGACGCCGTGGACAAACGATTTCTTGTCATTGAGGAAGTAGGTGTCGGGGACCCAGAGCTGGTCAGCCACTCGGTTATCTAAGGTCAGATTGAGCGGGATCTCAGTGTAGGACAGCCGCTTGTCTCGCCAGGCCTGCTGGAAGTACATCGTCAAAGTGTAGTCCTGTAAGAGCACAGAGAGAGCAACGGAGGACAGAGAGGGCATGCGAGGGGAAAAGCGAGAAAAACAGGGGGAGGCCGATGGAGTGGGTGGACAGCAGCCAGGAGAGGGAGGAAGAGAGGAGGATGAAAGATTGGGAGGAAAAAAAAAAAAAGAAAGAAGGGACGGTTAGTGCAAAGAGCAAGCATTTTACACCACTGCAGCCTGAATATGTTTCCACCGCAAGCTCTCAAATTAGACCAGACCACACTTCAATATTGGATGAAGTTCACTTAAAAGCAAACAGAACTGTGGCAGGAAAGGTCAAAAAACGCTCAGTACATGGCAATGGGGAATTCCTTCTGTTCATGGAAAACACGACGGGAAGTGTGAAAGGGTGCGTATGTGTCAGAGGGGAAGGAGACAGAGCGACAGATGGGGAAAGGGGTTTGGTGGGTGGGTGTGTGTGTGTGTATGTGTCTGTTAGTACACGATAGAGGAGTGAAGCATATGTGTGCAGCTTGCTCGGTTGATCTGGTGAGGCTCGGCGCATGTACGACATTCATGCAAAACACACAGATGAGAGAGATGGAGAGCCAGAGAGAGCACATGTTTCCGACAAATGGAAAATAACCTCCGAGCAACCTCCAGAATCCGTTTTACAAAATGTCCTCAATATGCTCTATTTGCTTTGACAGTAGCCGTCTTTCTGGGCTCCACTCATGTTGGTAAAATGGGTTCACCGTGTTGCACTTGCCTGACGTATTCACCCATTCTCTTCTGTTTGTTTCTCCCAGAGCTCCAAGGGGTAGGCCCCCCCCCCCCCTCTCGCGTCACATCACAGCTACGCACAGACAGCCCGCGGCCTTTGAGCGACTGTATATGCGTCTGCTTTACATTGCAAAGTCAGACATCAAAGTGTGCTGGAGATATGTAAAATGCATGTTCCTTTAAAATGGAAAAACAATACACACTGTATGCAGTAACGCCTGTTTGAGCGACATGAGAGATGTCGCTCCGCTTATGTGCACTGGGTTGCAAAAAACCAGTCCTGAATACATAATATTGCAGTAATGTAACTGCAAAGATAGGCAAAACCCATAACTTGGGTATATGAATGTAAGCGATGTCGGTTCAACGTTCCGCAATTAGTGATAGAAAAGTTCTAGAAGGAAGATAGCGCAATTGTCAGATTCAAGAACACGCTACAGGAAGTGTGAAATATACTGTACAACATATAAAACTAACAAAAAATCCTGACAGTAAATGCACTGCAATTTAAAAAATGCACCATTCCGTACAAAGATAGGTTTCTATTGTCACAATATATGTGCATGCACATTGGTTAATATTTTATGGACAAACAGAGGGGATTTGATAAGTTGCAGAAAAACTCCTTGACGCTAAATCTGGGCCATCATGAAACAGTCAAGCCAGCAGTAAGATGCTCGTGAGCTCCGGTAGATCACTGAAGTAAGAAGTCTACCACTCATCTGCGGAAAACTAAGTTAAATAAACTTGCTGTCTCAGGGAACTTTTTTTTTGTTCATGACTGGCACATCCACTTCCTGGCAAAGAGGCTGAACATGCATTTTTGAATATGCCCGTCGGCTGCAGATCTGACATATCGCAGCACCTTGGGAACCGGAGACTTGAATATTGACTGGATGGAGTCAGGGAAACGGGAGCAGCGTCTCCCAGTGAAAACCTTGTTTGACTGAAATAGGTTTTGTCGCGTCGCCGTGGTCGTTTGCGTCTTATTTGGCTTAGGGTGCCGACAACCGTCAGGTTTGGATTTTGAGTGTTTGAAACAACATAAATAGTATCGTGGCCATTCTAAAACTCAGCACTATAATTGGACTTGGGAATAGAATGATCAGAGTAAATCCAGGGTCAAGCGCAGTATGGGATTGCTGAAACTTTGATTTCGACAGCCTTGATAGCGTCAGAATGCCTCATCGCGGCTGGTTTAAAGGAAAACATTGGTAGGGGTATGTAGAGGCTTAATTAGGTGCTCGACGACAAAGAAATGGAGGCAGCAGGATGCCGATGACAAGAAAAGCCGCCCCCCACTCGCATATCATGAATTAGCGGAATTTTTATATCTCTGTCGCTCAACGCTGGTGCCAATGGATTCATGCCTGCACTTGTTGCCTTGCCTCCCTGGTTGGTGGTTGTGTAACAGCTCACTCTCACCACCGCACGAGAGGCTGAAGAGATGCCTGTTGCCATGTCGCCCTCTAAACTATCTCCTCCGCACCTGTCATTTCACAAACATCATAAACGTGAGGAATCAGAGAGGCCTCTATACATTTCTATCTTGAGAGCAATCAAAAACACATTCAGACAACTATCCAAAGACGCACGCACATATACACACACATTAATCTTTCTTTATTTTTTTTTGTACCGAGGATTTAGAACACAACAATAAAAGTGCATCCATCCCATGGACAATTTATCTAGCAATGCACTATATATACACATATTAACAATATGCATGTTGTGCACATGGGATGGATTATTGCTTTGTGTGGTACACTTGTGTTTTTGTTCTGCTTCAGAGATCACAGCTAAGTCATAACAGGGATGGAAAACAAAGATGAGGATCGTGCTTTCTCATTGTCACAGCATCTTCACGATGTGTAACTACAGAGATTAGAAACGTGGCACCGCATTACTTGAAGTCATAGCTTTGTTAAAGCCGTCAGCCATGCTGGATGCACAATGCACAATGTCCCCCATGACAGTGTCTCCTTTTGCAATTTAAAGTACTCTTTAAGTAGCTGTGGAAAGCTAGCCAAAAAAAAAAAAAAACAGCAGTTATTTAACCGAGCGAATGTTCCCATTGTCGGCCCTGAGAGCCTATTATTGCTGGTTCCTCTATTTAAAGAAGGGAGTAGTTCGCCTTGTGCCACTGGAGGCATTACTGTGATTATTTTACCGTGAACATAAAGATCTCCTCAAAGACATCTGTAGTGGACGTCGCTCTGTGGGAGGAGGGAGTTGTAAACCAGCAGAGTAACTACAGCAGCAGTGTGATCGGAAGTGGAAGGGAGGCTGCCATAACAACGGTCATAATGAGCATCGGTACATAAGACAGTGAGGGAGAGATGAAAAGAGAAAGGGAACGAGACAGCGAGTGATGCGGCAGAATAACGTAGAATATGTTGTGCTGCCAAGGAAACGCTCACACTGGGAAGGGCAACGTTCCTCTTCTTCTTTGCAGTGGGAATGATTCTGCAGCAGCAGGGATGGGATGCAGATAATCAGAAATGGGAAAGTTTGAGTAAAAAAACAATAAAATGGCTAGGAAATGATGCTGATGCCTCTACAACCAGCAATGCTTTCAATGAAACGGGCCCATGAATAGCTAGGCTGCCCAGTAAAATGCAAAGGCAAAGCTTATCCACAGAAACATCATGACAAGATAAAGATGCAACTGGGACGCTGACACATCACATGTGACCCAGGCAGGTGATGGGCATCATCAGGACTCCATTTCTCTTGCCGGTATGTTTCAGGTGAGTGCGAGACACTCTTCAAGCACAATACTGTGCTCGTGGGATATGACAGACGACCCCACTCTGCAACTCATGAGGCGAGAGAGTGCCACATCCGCACAGCTCATAATTGAAAGGGGGGGGGGGGACCAAGAAGAGCCTTTTGCAGCTAGGACAATCATGTGAGATGAAGGAAGACCTGGACCCTTGCCCGGCCTTTTCCAAACATCCCTGAGGCCTGACATGGGCCTGGGGGGAGGGAGACGCAAAGAGGCCCCAGAGAAGAAGGCGATTAGTCAAACAATGCTGAGGAAAAGGCTATTTCCATCGGAGGGATGGCTTCAGGGTAGATGCGGCGCTGCCTGTGTGGCAGACGTTTCCAGCTCTGGGAAAGACGTAGACTAAGAATGCTGAAACATGAATAAAATACAGTTTAATAGTGCTGCTCAGTACACCGATACATGCCCCTTCACCGCCAGGGTGAAAATCTGGTAGCGAAAGATCATTTCCATATGGGCTGCTGACTCGGCCTCAGCTGGCCTGGCATACACCGCTCTGCAGGAGTCGGAGCTGTCACTGCAGACAAAAGGCCACTGAAACACCGTACAGTTATTTCCCGGCAATAATTGAAAGTACTGTGACCTCGAGTCATCTTACACCAATCCACGACTACTGTTCATATAATGACCAGGGTACCTTGACAAATGCACAATGCTTATTGAAAGCCTGATTGATTAGCTCTGTTGGGTAGTTTAAAATCATGACAAATGTTTTTCTTTTTACACAATTATACACAATTTTACATTTTGATTGAGTGCAATGTTTGTTTTTGTCCGCAAAACAATGCGCTGTTTCAAGGCAAAGATGTGTCTTTTACTGCAAATTGGAATTATACTGGCAAACATAACCTGCAGTTAGAAGAACGTTTCCTTTCAAGTTGATTGGGTTCATCTCTCGCTGCTGGGAGATTTCAGCATTTTTCTTTTATTAAATCACAAAGTTTGATGGGGGCTTAAATTAACTTCTGAAGCATGGTTGTTTCATTGGAGAATGCACCTTGGATAAACAACGAAACCATTTTAAGAGTTGTTAGAATGAGTTGTAATGAAAGTGGAAGACATTAAGAGAATAAAATGATGAAGCATTTAAACACATTTTTACTGAGAGTGAATTTCAGCTGGCAAGCCTAAGTGTAAAGTGATTATGATAAGCTGACACTCTGCTCCAGTAGCTGAAAAAAGGTCAAGACACATTCTTATTAATAGATAAAGGATTCAAACCTATCGACTATCCTCTCCACGCGTTTTTTTCTCTTCCTGTCCGAATGTTAGATGACTTTTGCCAGGAGTTACTATATTTAGAGCCACAAGAGGTCCTTCTCAGTTAAACATGCAAAAAAAATCCTACTGAGCTTTTAAACAAACAAATAATGCTGTTGGTTTTCACTTGATGAAGCAAAGAGGGGACATAAGAGGTATGAAGAGGAAGATAAAGTGGGGGAGAGGAGGAAGGTAAGCGAGGCAGAAAAACGGGTAGTGACGAGGCATGATTGGTGGCCAAGGATGATGATGAGATGAAAGGAGGCTTACATACAGGGAGAAAGAGAGGAGAGAGGGAAAACTAAATAGTGAGTGTGGGATATATATCTCTTTTTTCCTACTGCCCTTGAAGTCAGTTTTCAATTTGAGAGCTGTGGTATGGCGAGTTGGCTGGAAGGGATGGAAAGCTCGGTGGAGCAGCGATGCAATTTGCTTTTATTCTCCCAGCTCCTCACTTCAAGTCCCTGATTTCAGCACCAGCAATGACACCCCCCCCCCCTGCCATTTTCCCTCCACTCCTCATCTATCCCTCTCCTCGTCAGCCCCATCTACTCCCTCTTCATCTATCCATCTCAATCTCGGTGGAGCTCCTGTTGCATTTGAATGCAGTGAGGTAAAATGGGGGGATGGGGGGGCGCTATGGGAATCGCACGGCAGGAGAGTGTGAAGGGCTCAAAATCCTTTCCACTAATCAGACTCAGCCATGGGAGGTGCATGGGGGACACGACAGATGCTGGATCAGTCTCCGAGGTGTTAGATTAATCCTGAATGGCCTTTTGAAACATTTTGATTTAAAAACCTCCAACTCAAAGCTTGCTCATGTAAAGCTTGGGACAATAAATTCCAAAAGTCATTGATCATCGAAAAATGGACTGGATACTTTGCATAAACCAACCATGCTACCATTGTTATCTAGATTTAAAGGAACATATTTTGGAATTGTACATCAAAAAGAGGTATGTATTGCCTTAAATCATTTCTATAGTGCAGTGACCTTGAAGAGTGGGGCTGAATCCCTAATGCAGCCTGTCTCCCTCCTTTCTCTCTATCTGACTTTCTCGGCTCCTCCGCCCTCTGAAATGCCTTCAGTAGGGAGGAAATGTGATCCCACCACCACTCAGCCGTATGTCCATACTGCACTCTAACATCCACCCTCTGCAGAAAGCCCTCCAACAACAAGTGGCTTTCAGTTTCTTCAGCCTCACACGGCCCTAATGCCCCCGGTGACAGAATATGAGGAACCTGGCAGAGGGCGCAAACAGTATGCAAAGAGGCCTAATAATAAGCAGGCCGACCCCCACAGAGCTGAGTGACATCAATTCCCCATTCTCAGGAGATGGGCGCACGGAGTCCCTGGGATTCAGCTCTGTATCTGGAACAGCTTGTGCGCCGCGTGTCGTAAATCTGCAACAGGAAAGCATAGAGGGGCTGCTGCAGGACTTTCATGTGGCCCATTTCCTCCAGAATAAATAATGTAAGATTTTGTTTCCTACGCAGTTGAAACATTGACACATGATCAGACAACCAATAACATCAATAACCTTCTTCTGCCAGATAGTGAGTGGGTGCATTTATGTGAGCTCTTTATGGTCTTAAGACTTCTTTCCAATTCAATTCCAAGGGCATTATTGACTTGGTTTGTTTACTATTCTTTACCTAACCTCGTGCTCCTATCTCTTTCTTTGTCAGTGTCCCCTGTCTCTCTATATCCCCATTCCCCTCCACTCTTTCATCATTTACTCGAGGCCTGTACATGAGAGGAGGAGAGAGGAGAGACTTGGCTGCTGAAGGTGAATCCGATGTGGAGGAACCCTTTTTTCTCTCTCTCAGAACTCTCCCAAAGCAGGGGTTCACAGCTTTGCCAGTTGGCAGTCGTGAAGCTTAACTGACTACATACAATTTATTAGAGTCGATCGGAGCATCTGCAGGCCCTTTGTGTCCCCGGAGAGGAGTAGAGTGGCGTGGCAATTCAGAGAGGGGCGGTTGTTGGGGAAGGGAGGCGAGGGGAGAGCAGGACGCAGATTATTAGGCTGCTTTTGAATTCCACGGGAAGACTGGGGGGGAAGTTGATGGAGGTTTCAATCTCAGCTGTCATTCAAATGAGATGGTTTTCGGGCCAAAGAAAAGATTGCAATATATATGTCGTGTCTGTGCACGTCATTTGTCCCACTTACTTACTTTCCTGAAGTGTGTGTGTATGCGTGCGTACGTGCGTGCTATGGGCAGTTGTCCTTTGGGTAGCTCACAAACACAACACACATAAAACTACCCTAATTGACCAGAGGAGTCCCACAACTCATGCATTATGTAGGGGTGGGGAACTAAGGAAGAAGCTGATTGCTATTCCAATGGAGTACCAAGAAACACACAACATCTACACATGGTCAACAAAGAGATAATGCAATATAGACATCTGCAGATCGATTGCTCATATACAGCCTGAGTAAGTGCAGTAGACTGGTTATCAACTATTGTATCTGATCCACAGGTACAGTTTTTGCCCATGTGTCTAATCGTATCTTGCAGGGAATGTTTTTTTTGTTTTTTTTTTTGTTTTTTAAACCATGTATAGAGTTGTGTGAGCTCAGATTCGAGGTACTGTCTACGGCATCTCCTTGAGCAAGGACAAGCAAGGGTGCTTGAAGAGGGTGTAAAAATATATAAAGATCTGCGAAATATCCGGAGTAACATTTTAAATTTACTGAGTTTTTACAGGTAAAATGAACAATAAAAAATGTAATCACGTTCACTACAACCGGCTCTGATTGACGACAATAATATTTTTGTCCTACTTCAACTACTAAGCCACCGATGACTGCATTGTAGGTTGAAACGTTTAACTTTTTACTCATACAAAAATGTGGTTTCTCACATCCAAGGACAAGTAATGACATGATGTCAGCATCAACAGGCCTACCTACCCATAGCACTCTGAAATTAAAGTGCATCTCACACAAACCCGAGTATACATCATGAATAACATTAATCTTCCCAGTGTTGCTTGTTCTCCGCTGAGTTGTCCCTATCCTCACCTAACCCTAACTGACCTTTTTAACTGGAGAGCCAGACCAAGCTTATAGACATGTTTCGCGTTTCATTGTCACTGGCCAAATAATGAAAGACAGAGGAAAAACAACTGAAAGAATAGGACATGCACAATAACACTCTTACTACTGCAATAGCACAGACGATGGAGGCAAGAACAGTTGAAGCACTTAAAGCCCCCCAAAACACAATCATTTGCTTCTGATTTTGTTTGAGATTTTGACTTCAACTCAAAAGGTAATCGGCAAATCGAGCTCTGCTAAAATCTATGAAATGTGAGTAGCAATGCACACAGCTAAGGAAAGTGAGGCGAAGGCAAAAGGATCACTCGAAGCAACAGCGACTCCTGCATTATCCCTCTCCACACTATCCCATTATCAGCTTTGTGTGTCACGTTCAGCCACTGTGAAAACCAATCCACACCTGCCACCTCTCCTGTTTCCACCATTATCAAGTTCTTCTATTTTGACACGACGTGATAAAGCAGAATCCAGCCCTATTCGCCATTGACAGCAGGCAGTATGAGTTTCCTCACACTGTGAAATCTGTGTTAGTGCCAGACACGACACAAATCACAGTGACCCGCTTGACCAATTATTGGGTCGCGATGACAAGCTGCCACCTCTCCTGTTTCCACCATTATCAAGTTCTTCTATTTTGACACGACGTGATAAAGCAGAATCCAGCCCTATTCTCCATTGACAGCAGGCAGTATGAGTTTCCTCACACTGTGAAATCTGTGTTAGTGCCAGACACGACACAAATCACAGTGACCCGCTTGACCAATTATTAGGTCGCGATGACAAGTCAGCGGAACCTTGTACGAAAATCTATTCCGTTTGTCAGAGATTCACATCCATTCAACACAAAAACAAGAATCGTTTACAACCAAATCCATGAAGGTGCAGGCATACCTCCAGCCCGTAATACACACACACACACACACATTTAGTTTTGACCTCCGTTAAGTTACTGCAGGCGGATGAGCTGAAATGAAGCAATCTCACTCAACTCACACTTTATGGGATATCATACTGAGTGTGTGAGTCTGAACATGGTACCTTGATTAACAATCTAAAAATAGGTCCCACACAGAGATGAGTGTTGTCCTCTCTGCACAACACGGAGCAGGCTTGATAACACACCAAAGACCGGAGTGGAGGAGTGTTTTATTTTTTTGTTTTTGTTTTAACTATCCATTGTGTTTGAACTCATTACTAAATACTCATTTATATTTGTTATTATGTCCCAGCCCATCACTTATTACCAGTGGCCATTCAATTCGGGTTCAGCTTTCAATCATAATAAAAAAAAAAGAAAAGAAACAACAACTGTAATATGACCTGTCAGAGCATTAGTGTTATTCTGCATCACATCGGACATCTGTGAGTGGAATGGGACGGCCGCTTGGGTGTGCAGGGAGGTTCAGTTTTCTGTTGAAACCACTGTATTATTCACAGTGAGGCGCTATGTGCCAAGGCAGCCCAGCTCAGTGACGTGATGAACACAGCGGTGACAACTATCAACCTAATTTAAGCACGTGCTCTCCATTACGGAGAATTTCAGGCTTAGTCGCGGCTCCGTGCTGCGACAGTTTCCCTGGATTCCATGGGAAATTAAATGGACCAGGTTTTTGAAAGAGAAGGACCAATCTCTTAATCAACTGAGTGACCCGCTGTGATGATTGGACTTTTCACTTGATCAGATCATCAAAGTAAATACTAGGCGTGAGCCCGCAAGGCAAAAGTGTCTCTCTGAGACACAACTTTAATATGGCACGCCTGCCCAGAAAAGCCAACCTTCTTTCAAAATAGGCGAAAAAACGTACTGATGATCACATCTCGTCTGAAGAAATTCAGTCAGCACCTCCAAACATGCTGCCCGTGAGAAACACTTCGAGCTCTTCACTATCCCACCCTCGATGGCAGAAGTCGCTGAGTGAGTGAGACTGGAATACACTGAAAATCCAATGTGAATGCTTCACAGCTTCAGAATCGGAGTTTGGACAATGTTATCTCTTGCGCCTTGAGCTAGTCTCCTGTCCAAAGTGCGACATCATTGCCAGACTTTGACTCCCACTGCCACGTTGACATCTGACCATCACAATACGCAAGCCTGCACACATATATGTGTATTATCGATGTGGGTGTAAGAAGATTTGTATTCGTGTAAAGCCTGTTTGCCTCTCCACTGTCCTTAAAGTCATATTCACAACAACGATCTGGAAGAATTGCTTGAAAGAGACACTCGGGATCTTCTGCATAGTTGTGGAGCAATGAGGAGACTACGCTGACCAATTTTTTTTATCCCTTCCTTGTCCCCCGCTGGATGGGAGACCCAGCTGGAAACTTTGAGCAGGTAGCACACAAACAATCAGAGCAGCGGGGCAAGTGAACTGAGCGACGCCTCTTGAAATGGAAGCCGAGCCGATTAACCCGCTTCGATTTGTAACTCGGTCTAATCCCCGCGGGAAACAGGGCCCCGGCCTGGTATCATTATCAAGGAGCCGGGGAGGATGCGAGGGCGAGAACGGGCCTGAGAGGGAGGAACAGAGGGAGCAAATGTACCGGAGGAGAATAACATCCGCTGCGCATCGGACAGGTGTGAAAATGATTGCCCTGAAATGGAACGGTGGCAATATGGCATCAATTACCCATGTTCCAATCCGCCGACAAGGAAACAAGATGCCGCCGTTTAGGAGTTAGGAGACCTACAGCTGCGGGGAATGTGCTGCTGTCTGATGGCTAAACATCCACTCCATCATTCACTGTCACAGGCCCCAGTGAATCAGATGTCTCTCCGGTGAGCTTGTTCAACCTGGGGAAATTGATTACACGCCTTCCTTCCCCTGACATTCGGAGCCGTGTTACTAATTGCACAATGAGCAGTGTCGGTAACATTAATAATGACCTAAGCACTGCATCTCTGGTGCTCCAGGAGGGTGTGTGTTCGTGCGTCTAGGTAAGTGCGTGCACTGTGTTGGTAAGATGCCAGTCCATTCATCACAGTTACATTTTGCAGACTCCAAAAAGGAAGCGGTAATGTGATGACTTGAGCGCAAACAAAGAAAGTGATGATACACTCAGACAACGTTGTGCTTTGAACGGGGGCTTGCAGGTAATGTTAACATCTGAGATGAGTGTGTTTGCGTGCGAAAAAAAAAGAATCTGAATAACATTAAACAGAAAGATATACTGGAAACTGGGGGGGATTTCATTATGAACTAAAGTGCGGTACTGGGAAAAAAAAAACATAATGATTGAGCTAGATGATAATTCTCAACATATTGAATTTATCAAGGCATCCTGAGGGGAAATGATCTGAAGGAAGAATATACTTACTCATACTGTGTGGTCTGTGTGGTTCAGTCACGACTCATCCCAACATCTTTGTACACACCGTTTGTAAGATTTTGACTGCACAAAAGACTTTGGCAATCTTATCCTGGCGACAACGGCTCGGTTTACCTCTCATCCCTCCTCTGGCTCCAGTTCCCCCTCTGTGTTCTGAATACTAACCTCTGTCAGATGAGCCATTCGTCACCTGCCAGTAGCTCTCTCCACACCTGTGGGCAGCCACGCTCTTTTTCTCGCTCGACACCTCTCAAAGTTAACCCGCTCACCCGGTTCTGCCTCTTCGGCAATTAGCTCCAGTACCGTTTTTTTATATTGGCCACGTGCCTGCATTTGTACTGCCTAACATCCCTTTGGATTTGTTTCTAATCCCCTGTTTCTCCGACTGTTTGTGCGCTTATTTGGGAAGTAAGGACTTGGTGTGGTGTTTGGGTTTGGGGTTAAACTTATGCAGTCAATGATGGGATTCGTCAATAATCTCTGTAGGATAATATTTGCCTTGCATTTGTTGACATATGCCAGCCACATGCATACATACACACAGTATGAATCAATAAATCTGCCTGCACTGGAGCAATATTGGTCATAATTGTCAATTTGCCTTCAAGATTTCAGATCACAGAGGGGATTATGGGCATGGAACAATATATTATAAAATAAACACTGAAGGAAACTGAAATCATTTTCCAATGTTTCTCTCTGACCTGTGATGAAACAACAGACATAACGAATATCAGCCAACTAGCCATTTTTGGGCGAGTTTGTGAGAAACGTGGGAGGACTGTCTTTGCGAATCGTGGAAGCTGTGGCCAGTGGGTTAACAATGTGTTTTCCTATCCTACTCTCTGATAATAAAAAAAGGCCTCTTATGGTAACTGGATATTTAAACATTAGGTTTGTGTAACTTCCTCGAAACGTTTAAGATCACGAACACACGGAACTGAACATGCGAGTGTCTGACAAACCCACAACGAGGATTGATCTGATTGATCTGTGGCCAAGTCCTATAAACTGCATGGATGTCCTCGGGGAGGTTTTCCATTCTGAGCAGACGAACACTCAGTCTTGTCACTCTGTTTGGGATAACGTCCTGATGTGTGCAGGTCTTTACAAACTGAGATTAATAACAAACGATGGAGCTCTTTGGCACAGAAGACTAAGCCAGATTTGAGAACGCCGCCTAGGTTATGGCTCCAAGGTATGAGCAGAAGACACTAAAAACAAGCAGCCATGAGTCCTGCAGAGGTTTTTAAAAATAAATCCTACATGCACATTCTTGTACATCATGCGCACCCTGCTTATAATGTCAGAAATACACACAAGGCCTTTTTTCTATCTTCATGATCACTTTCATCAACAACCCAGCAACACAAATACCGACTTCATTATCATTTCCACTTAGGATGATTGGCTCTGCTGATGAGCAAACACCTAGGATATGTATTTTCTCTGCTGACATGAAACCATAAAAACTCCTTTCAGCACACAATGACCCACTTAATGTTTGTTCTTACACTGCATTCAAGTGGCACATGAGTGTAATCTAAATGGATTACTAAAATTCTATAGGGATGCATACTGTATGTATCCAGACCTACCGACATGAATAATGCAGCTCGGAGCTTGGGTTGTTTCAGGGCTCTACTCACACAATGCATCCTCTCCCTCTGCCGTCCCTTGTCATTTTCCTCTGCTCATGATTGTTGTATTTGTATATATTTGTAGGCAAAGTATAAAGCTACTGTGTATGTGTTTTTCTCTTCTTTTTTTATCTGTCTATAGGCATGGCGGTCCATTCAAAGCTCTTTGGGTGGGAACGAGAAAGCCAGTTGAGTAAGACTTGACTTAATGAAGTGTTTTAAAAAGGAAATGGAGTGGGTTGAAATCGTTTGTCATCTAAAGGGTACAACACATCACATCATGATAAGTATTTAGTAATAAAAACATAGACAAAGACGAAATACAGACTAAAAGGTGTGAATGGATGGAATCCAGTAGAGATTTAGTGACTTTATATTTGTTTGAAGGATTTCCAAGTTAGGTGCAGTAACATACTGACTCCAACATCCACTTCCACGAGTGCCGCATAATGTTCTCAACGTGATGAAACTATTCATAGTCAAAGATTTAATTGTGCAATCATAGTTGGCTAATAGATGTCAACTTGCTACCATAGAAACAGTGGTTACATAACCTTCAAACCCAGCCACGACGTAACTGTGCACGTGCATGCCTTCATGTGCATCGCTGGTACGCTCCAGTGCTTGAAACAAATAGCAATCACACCTCTCTCCTGTTTAAGCCAATTATCAAAGACGTCAATTCAAAACCTGAGCCCTTACATGATTCTAGGATATTTTTGTAGACAAATGAATGAACCATTCCTGAGCAGTGGAAGTCAATCAATATTCTTATTGATAGAGGTTAGCTATGTTAGAATGTTTTTTTGGCTGTGAATCTTCACACATCGCCACACAATAGAGCAGGAGTTTTAAACGGATGATTTCAGGGCTGAAAAAGAGTGCGGTGATGAATCCATGTACTGAATACTATATATATCATATTGGTGGATGATAAAAGTGAATATGCAGTTATAGAGTAGAGTCAATGTATCCTTTAAATAAATGGCATTCATTATCTATGCTATTGGTGATCGGTATGAATATTGTGAAAGAGCAAGTGTTTTAAAAACAAATTATTTGGAGTGACCTCTCAAAATCAGCCATAGATACTCACTTAACTACCGCTTTACAAATGATTGTTGCATTAATTTGTATTTCTACCGAAAACAGATAAGTGAAGGCAGCTGTTAAAAAGATATTCACAGAACTGCAGATGTATACCAAATTGATTTTAAAGCTCTCAGGTACGGTAAAGTTATTATCCAACATCACACAAGTGCCTCCACAACTTCTGTCCCCCTATTATTATCATGTAGCAAGCAGTAGTCCCTTGGCTTTCAGCCCAAACCCATTATGATGTCCCACATCTGTATAATGTATAGTACAGGCTCAATGTGCTCTTGATGCATTCCCCGCAGACATCCCATCAGGTATATCATCTGCTGAGACGTGAAAATAACTGGGTGCTAAAACGAGGGGCGCTGAATTTTACAGTCCACCTCCGACAATCAATAAGCTCCTCTTGACCTTTATGTGCATCGATAACGCTATTTTCTGCCTTTTGGATGAGGATAAAAACTTTAGTTCTTCCTCAAACAGGAGTATTTCCTTCTCTGCGGAAACTGTTGGCTTCGAATTCAGGAGCTCACCCAAAAGCAAATATTTAGACTTCGCCAGCAGTATAGGGCGTGACCAAAAGATAATTACTAGGCGAAAAAGAAGGCATTCAACCACTGCATGTGCTTCCTAGAATATATTTTCCATTCTTCCTTGGACCAGTGCATGAATTAAGGCCTGCAAAGCCACTTGCCTTCAGGTGAATGTCTAACATGGGATTGGTATTCAGTGCGTGTCCCTCCCTGTATGTCCACCCCTGTATGAGTTATGCAAAATGAACCCTCAGCAGCACTAGGTACATGACCTTCCCTCCAATAGCAGCACCACTGCCGGCTCTCCGCGTGGTAAGTTGTTAGTCAGAGCTCTCTGTTCTGTCTACTGTATCTGTGTGTGTTTGTCTTTCTGTCACTGAGGTGAAAGAGCTGACCCCTAGGTCTTACACAATCATATTCCATCCCGTTTCCCCCTTGAAGGCTTGGGACTTTGGCTCCGACACCGCGGAACAAATGACCTTTCATGGGAATGTAATGAACACCAGCCACTGCAGCCACTGCCTCCTCATTCCATAGCTGGCTCTAGGCCTAAGTGACATGTGATGCCGTAATGTAATGTAATGTAATGTAATGTTTTCTTCGTGCCAGATGACTCAAGACAGAAGGGAATACTGACTTCATGGTACAGCACATAACAACTGAGCAATCATTATTAACTTTTTCCAGAGCCTAGACTTTAACAAAGAGAAGGAAGGATGGAGATTTGGGGACAAGGCCCCCCATTCAAAATGCCTGAATGCCCACTGTGCATTTCGACATTAAACATGATTACATTACCAATACCAGAGAGGACTCCATGTCCTCCGGGCCTTCACGCTGGAAGGTTTTCAGAGAGCCAGATTTGGTGACTCATCTAAAGTGAGCTAAAGACTTGTACTGTTATGCAATGGCTTTCTATCCTGTGATGTTGGTAACAATGGTAAAATAGGTGACAACCCTGACAGTATTTGTATGCCCCCTCTGTAAATAACATTGTAGTGTTACACCTTAAAAAGAGAGCAGTAGTGAGTGAAAGTAGAATATGTTTTTCCACACACCAAAGCCTGGATGTCCCAGTCCCCCCTAATGGCTGAAAGGGTCCTGCTGGATAGATTCATCAGTGACATTTCTCCATTATCCTCAACTATCTGCCATATCTGTTCTCCAAAGAATGTACACAGGGTGGCTCTATACCCGCACCAAACTAAGTGGCAGACAGGGATCCAGCTGGGGGAGAGGAAATGGAAGAAAGGAAAGTGCTTCTACACCAGCTGCCATCCAGAAAAGTGGTTACATTTATAGGAAGGGGAGCAGATCAAACATGCTGAAACCATTAGGCACACATGTGTCCTCCTCTTTTCATGAGACTTCAATGGGTCAGGTGGCAATGGCTCCCCTTTCACATTAGAGAGGTTTTAGAGGGCCAAAACTGATAAAGGAACGGGATGATCAAAGAAGCTACGCGGCACTGGATTTGTGGAGTTTGGACGGTGAATTTTTCTTTTCAAAACATTTTTAAATAAATAAAAATCACTGCAAAGAAGTATTTGGGGTATCATGTTGGCTCAGTTATAGAACTCCATGGCAAAAAAAAAATCAAGTGTGTGCGATTTTCTCACTATGCCTTGATTATCAATATCTGCTCTATGCTATTTAAATAACCCAAATATCAACATTTATTTAATGCTCAGCTCAACTGTGAGAGGGGACTGTGTACAACACCTGAACATAAATTGGTTGAAATAGCTGCAGGTGATTTTGGTGCAGAAGCAAATAAAATCTTACACGTGACTTGTGTTTAATTCCCTTGCATACGTTTTTATATCCCATGTACAAACTCACAATATAGAAGTAACTAAATATACACTATACTTGTAGGCACTAATACACACACAGTCACACATGTGCAAATACAATGCAAAGCTGTTTTCAGCTCTTCCCATGGTTTGGCAGGGAAAGATTGGGATTAATTAAAAATGAATAAGAGGCTGCAGAGGGCTCTGTGAACCTGCATGTATGAGTGACTGTGTGCATCTATGGCTGTAGTGATCTTCTGTGCGAACACATGAAACAAACATGGCATCGCCTGTTTTCTCATCTCTACTCATCAACACACTCCAAAGAAGCACAGAGATAACAACAAGAGCAACATGCCTTTGGCTGCTGCTGCCAAATATATTCCAGTATGTAATCATTTCCTGATGTCACAACGTGACTCACGTCATAGTGACATCAAAATAAGCGCAACAACAGGACACATCTGTACAAAGCAAACCCCTACTGCAACAGCACAGCTCAGCCACAGAAAGAGACACTGCTACAGAAGACTAATAAAACCAATACAATATAAACATGGACTATGGACCAATCAGTCCTATTAATATCAGTATTTGGTAAGAGTAAAAAGTGACCCTCCATGCTGATGTAACGCAGTCGTGTGCTTCTCTGCGAACTGAGGTGCAGTTCTAATATCATATCACTAGGAGGTGCACTTGTATGAAGCATAACTTAATCTCCACTCCTCATATCCCTACCACACAAGTTCTCCCACTGTTACTAACGCACGTACACACCAACATTGACAACCTTATGTAAACCGTTTCTCCCGAAGCAACCTATGCATAGTGTATAACAGTTTTAAATGCCCAGGCTGAGACTTGGGCTGCAAGGTATCTAAAAATATGAGTAGAATTCACTTGTATACCCTCCAGTGTTTGATGTTGTGGTTTTAGTTAAAGCTTGCATGTGTATCTGCTCAAGAAATGCAGAAATCATCTCATAAGACCAAAAACATTGTTAGTCGAAGCCAATCAATTCCAAAAACCTCATACAACATAGTATAATAGCCTTTTAAAAACATCAGTCCTTGAGCGATCAGAGGGAGACACACACCGGCATTGTAGGGGGTTTCCCCCAATGGTTTGGGAGGGTATTTCCCCAAGTAGGTTATGCATAGCAGTGGGTCATCAACACAAACAATAGGGAGCCATGGTCAAAGGTAGATGTAATGATGGTCCACTTACCATGTTTACTTCTGATACCATGTCAATACTGGCTATGTCGATATTCATTCCCACTCCAACAGGAGCACCTGGCACAGATGCAAAAAAAACAAACAACGTTAAGCAACAGAAATACAGAATTGCAACCTGTGTAATCCACTGGATTTGTGATACAAACACGCAATGTAGTGTGTGGGTGATGGGGGAAACAAAGATTAACAATTGTGATATCAGCTATTGCCAGCCCAATGATTGTTTACATGGTTAATTTCGGGTGGGATTAGATGCGACGAGCTGCGGTGAAAGTGCAGGTAATCCCCTCAAAGTTATTCACATTAATTCACGCAGCGTTTCACGCGCGTGCGGCGCAGCACACAACACCTGACATGGATCATATAGATTCACACAGAAATGGTGAATGTATTGGTCTAAACATTCCTACACACGCGCACCGGGAGTTCACAGCCACATTTTTTTAACCGTAGCGATCTTTCATTCAAAGTGAATGGAGTCGTATTTTATCATCAACATTCATCCTGGACTCTCACCACTCATGTGCCCCCCCCCCCCAATAATATCAGTATTCTGGGCAGATCTGACATATTCAGCCTCGGCTGAAGCGCCAACAGATGCCGAAAACAACCGTCTCTTTCACTTTCCGAAAAACGCAAACCCCGGTGACTTATCCGTGATTGCCGCGTTAATTTAAACATTGTGCTACAAAACAGGCTGACAAGGTGCAAAGCGTAACATAAGTTGGTGATAATACAAGTTCATTTACCTCCAAAATCCGGCCTCAATCGTATGTCATAGCCTTTCAACAGTCTATCCACCGTTTCTTTAACCACAGACATATTGCTGGGGTCAGTGGCACCGGCACTATGGGAGGAAACAAAAAAAGAGAATATCAGATTTCTACTCGGACACACACACAGAGTCTCCGAGTATTTCCCCATGCCGTGTGTACCACTATCACACTTGGTAAAAATGAATGGGGCATCCTCCGACCCTTCCACTTACCTCGGGGCGCACACCACGGCCACGAAGAGGGGGAACAACCACGCGCAGGAACGCCTCATTCTTCTTCTTCTGAACACTGGCATACTTTACTTTTGTCTATTTTGTTTCTGTTAGGAAGACACACGGCGTCCAACTTATTCTTCCCAGTGCAGTAATTCCAATGCCGGGCGCATGCGTATTCGCGACCACAACATCAAGAAGCAGCGCCGCCGCCGCCGCCGCCGCCGCCGCTGCTGCTGCTGCTGCTGCTGGCAGTGTCAGAGGTAGTACCAAGCCGGGGAGATTTAAAGGAGAACCGGGGCTACAAGTCACTCAGGGGGACACGGGTGATTCCCCCGCCGTGGCTCTTTGAGAAGCGGTGACTGCGATGGCGACAGAGGCTGGTTTGAATCCACGAAGGCGAAGTGGAATGTGTGGGTGTGGTTGCCTCTCTCCGCCCGTTCTCTGCCCACCCGTCTGTCCCACAGGTCCCGACCGGTCACCTACAAGTATAAGTACAAGCTCTCATCAGCTGCTTCTCCCAGAGGACTCAAAGTTCCACATTGTGCTGTTAGTGCTTCAAACAACAAAGAGACCGACGAGAAAATCTGTTCTACATTCAGGCAACACTCTTGTACTTCTACTATAATATATCATGATAGGTTATTGCTTAATGAGTATATTGTCTTAGTCATCGGGGCTGAACTTGCAAATTAGTCAAATACAGAAAAAAGGGAGATCACGTGTTCTTGTGGTTTGGGTGAGAACAGGTAGAAAAAGGAACGGGCTATTCCCTTTTCAAAAAAATACATTAATACGGAAAAAAAAAAGAAAAACTGCGTTGATACAGTTGCGTTGTAGTGACTCTGTCCATGGTGCTGAATCTGCTGAATTCACTGACTTTGTGTCTCACTCACTCAAGGCACTAAAGGGGGCTTCCATGCTATAAATGCATCATTACACCAACAGTTGCCCACTCATCGATCTCTCCACGCACTCGGGCCTCAGTGGGAGAGCGAGAAGCGTGGAATAATACTGCGTGAGGCGCGGAGCCGGCGCGGTGCCCCGGGGCTGGCACCGGGGCGCACGGAGCTGAGAAGCGGCCTATATGCCTACTACACCACATCTACAGCACATCTCTCACAGCCATGCACGCTCGTGACTCCAGGCACCGGTGAGCAGGATGTGTGCTACTGCGCAATCTCTGACGCGAATCATCATGGATATGGTGGGATCACAGGCGGATGCTGGGGAAGTGAGCCCTGTGTGGGAGTCCTCTGCCTGAGAGACGAGGAGAACACAAGTGGCCAGACCAGGGGGACGCCCAATGTAGGCTAGTGTAAAGGCACAGATGGGGATTACACAGAATGTGAATCTCTCCGAGTCAACATTTCTTTTGATTTGTTGAGATTATAATTTGGAACGTGCTGAAATATTGGAAAACATCCTGCAACCATGTTGGCCTGATGGGGGTGCTGTAATTAAGATTCAGAAAAACAAATCGGTAATCTATCTGCAGGGGGTTGATTTGAAATTGCTGAGAGGCAAAGCTGAATTTTTTATAGTTTTATTAAATCAACCTCACACATTTCAAAACTCAAATAATAGTTTGTAAAGAAAATTTACAATTATTATAATCGAATTGGTTTGCTGCATTGTGGCAAAGGTCTTAACATAACCTGACCAAGCTGTCATTTAGAATACCATGACTCAAGCTGAACTTCTACAAATAGATCAATGAACTGATTTAACAAAAGAAGTTGAAGCCAGTCTTCTTTCCCTATGCAGCGTGTCTCCATGTTGCCATGGTTTCGCAGTTTGTTTTATCACATCAGTGGGTGACCAAGCATTACAACAACATATACACTCTGTTATGTAATATGCAACCAGGTTACGCCAATTATGGCAGTGTTTTCTCTGAGCCGGTGCCTGTGCATGCATGAAACAGGCTCCCTTCCACGGATAGCATTCATGACATTCGGTACATCTTTTCCTAATAGTCCTGACACCACGTTTTATATCAATTATGTAATCAGTAAAAAAGTGGGCTGCCATGAGAAGCAAACTCAAAATTACTGCTTTGCAAGTGGCACAGATTTTTGTGACACCGAAAGAAGCCCAATCTATTGAAGTGAAGTACATGTGTGGCTCAAGTACATATACACTATCAATCAAGGGTTTGACTATCATTGCTTCTCAGAATGTGCATTTGCACATTTCACCATAATAGGTCAAACAAAAATGGAAATATGGAACCAGAGTGTCCCTTGCCAATCACAATATTACAAGATCCGACAAAAAAGGACTCAGCTGAATTGTAAACCTTCAATGTCAATGGGCGGATGTTTACATCCCTTTGAAACTGCGCTGATTTAATTAAACACATATTTTGACCTGCTATATTGTTCTAAATGGATGATTTAGTGCATTTTGTAACATTCCCAAAATGGCTCTCTTATTTTCTCCCTCCATCTACCATATGTCCTTCAGCAACTTTGAAAAAAGAGGGATATAATAAATGTCTCTCTGAATCTCTCTCAGTAAATGCATTTCATGCACTGCAATATTTGTGTTTCCCTTTGCTTTTAAATATAAAAGGATGCCCACAATCTCTGTTTAAAAATGGCATTCATGTTGTGTCGTATCATTAAACATTGGTTTGTTTGCTGGCATCTTGGCAAGATGAACGATTATGGAAAATGTGCATGTGTAAGCAAGAGGCATTTCATCATTCTCTCTTGCCCTGTGTGTGTTTGTGTGTGCGCCTGCCCTGACTTGGGCATTTGTTTTGGCAGTAAACAAAATGGTGAAATACAAAATTAATTGCATTTACTGAGTGCTTAAATGAGCATAACATTTGATATGAAATCTTTTTTGAATATTACTGCATGTATACATTTGAACACTTACTGTATGCGATAAACAAACCATTCAATAGGATTTGACTGCAGACAAAGGAGGGTTAATTTATGTAAAGTGGCTTGCTTATAATTCTCTACCAGTGACATGTTTAATTGAAAAATGTTTGTCCTCTGTTAAATCTTGCTAAAGATGTTGTAAAACCTTGCCAACTACGGGCAAACTAATTAAGCCAGTGCAATCAGTTTCTTATTTCACACATACCAGGCATTTCCAGAAGAATGCTGGTGAGTTGAAAAGGGTGGGTTACTATGCAGTGCTAAATAAACCTCTACAGCTTGTGGTCTTACTGTGGCGTTTGCACCTGGTCTGTTCTCAGCAGGTAACACCTCCCATGGAGTGACTGTCTGATTTCCATCCAGCCCCGCAGAGATGGAGCGGCACTATGCCAATGCAAACGGCCAGAATAGAGTGGCTCGCTTTAAGGCACCTCCTTTCATGAATGGGTCTTTAAAATGGCCAGAGACACTGAGAGATGCCTATCAATCTATCTATCGGAGGTAAAGACAAAAGTAACAAAAGAGGACAGATGTATTTAAGTCATGTTCAATGTTTTGTACTGGGTTCATCCTTCAGCTGGGTTTCATCCTACAACAACTTGAAAAAAGAGAAAGCTTAACATTAAAAAGCTAAGAATGGAACAGTGGTCTAAAATGATGGACGACCAGCAGAGTCTGCAGACCTACACTCCGTGGAGCTGGTTTGGGATGAACAAAAGGTGAAAGCAAAGCAAACACATTTGTAAAAATGAAAAATCATTTCCATCTATAAGAACAGAACAAAGAGTGCAAACGGCTGCTGATCTGACAAAAATTCTGATTTAATGAATAATGTAAGCAACCTTATAGATGTAATACATTGTTTGTTTGTTTTTTTGCATTCATTTCAGACCCACCAAGTAGTTAAATTATGTCCATTTCGGAACAGGCTTAAAACATGACAATGATATAATCAAGCACAATTTGGGAGCCAGAAATGAGAATTTCCCCTTGTCTTTGCTTGTAATTAAAAGGCCTCCCTGTATTTCTCTTTTGTGCGTACTGCAATTACAGCCCTGACATAGCTGATTAGAGCTCCTTAACTTAACAGGAAAGCTCCATTAAAGGTCTGTGGAAGGCACATTAAAACGATGGCCTTCTAATTATTGACAAGGAGAATATTTAGGTCAATGTTACACCAAGAGAATTCAGAAATCCAAAAACTGATGACCAGCAAACCTAAAAGTAATTAGATTTGACAGGGAAATGAGTGATGCAATAAATACTTTCCTTTAATTATTTTCCATACCAGAAATGGACCTAAGTTGATATTAAAACAAACTTACATTAGTAAGTATTCATTTGCTTGCAATATCCTCTGTCATGAGGATTAGGCGGTAAACAATTATTTTACAGGATCATCCATGTGTCAATTTATTAGTGTAAAATCAAAATCACTCGTCATTCTTCCACTTAATAATCCAGACACCAGCATGAGCAGAAAGGCATTGATGGCACTTCACTTCACGCACACACAACCATGAGTTTGCCTCCACACCGAATATAGACGCAGTCCATCCATCACTCTCAACATATTCAAGGCAAACCGGCCCATCGACTTTGAATTTTGAAAAACACTTTGGCCGTGTCCTGCTCTCCGCAAACCCTGGCACCACCGGGGGGCGGATGTTGGCCAGGATCTCCACCTGTCCCTGGCAAAATGTTACGGTATTTGTTCTGACCTCCAAAGTGTAGGTAAGATTGACAAACAAAGTCCAGAAGGCAACCTCTATGCCTCATTACCCTACCTCTACCTGCTATCTTCAAGGTTACAGTCACCTTCCCAGCCTATCTAGCACCAAAAAAACCACAGCTAGTTGGCCAGGTCCCTCACCTACGTCAGTGTTCACCTGACAGACGTTGATCATCTCTGCCAGAAATGCTGACAGGAGAGTAGGGTGAGTGTCAGCTTTAGCCACAGTTGGAACGGGTGGAAAGAAGGAGGGAGTGATAGAAGGAGGGATGGATAGGAGGATATCTTGAGGGCCTCTGCCAAAAGGCCCTCTTTTGGTTTCTTGGCGTCAGAAGTGATGATTTCGCCGGTAACACAGGATGAGGACACAGCGGTTAGCCTTTAGTGTTGCCATTCCACTGTGCCACCTGCAGATTACAAAGAATAAGAGATGCTGAGGCCTAAACTCATAGGGTCTATTTCGCTTCATTGGGATATCAGCAATTTAGCTATAGAAGCTTCTACTCTTCGAGTAGATGGTATGTCGGAGAGATTTTTTTTAAAGTTAACTCATGCCTGTATGTATTTGGTGGAATACGTTGTCACATTGACGTCAAGCTGTTTTGACCAGGTCAAATCCAATCAGATAAACTCAGTTTGAAGACACAGCTCGGTATATTCAGCCAAGTACCACCTCTGCAAACCTGCTGACATTAACTTGACCTTCGTGCTTTTCCTATAACTACAAAAGGTGCGAATCGAGATTGAATACAAACTTGATTTCTTTACTTCTGCTGAAGGACAATTATCATATGCAAAGGTACCTTTCAAAAATATCAAACATCAATTAAGCATCACCTAAATGATTCCTGTGACGGGTCTATTTATATTTTCCTTTAAGAGGAAATAGGCATTAAAGGAACAAAGCATTGAAATGGAGTTACGCTCATATCCTGCACATTCTGCTTTTGCACTGCTTGGTTTGGAGTATACGTTGATAAAGACACCTGCAAACACCAGCGCAAACATACTGTCATACTGAAGCACTTAGCTTCATACAGAGGGACATGTGACAGATGCATCAGCACCACATGTCTATATATAATCCAAAGCTCCCATCCAATTAAAAAATGAGCTGGTAAAGGCAAAGTCCATATGCTAAAGTAGTTGTTATTTTCAGTCCAGCCTGTCTTTTTTTTTTGCTGTTGCTTTTAAATTCATCTTGCAGTAAAAATGTTTCAAAAAACATTTGCTATTCATCTTCCCCCATTATGTGTGAAGCGCATTCATCTCTCACATCATATTCAGCTTAAACTGATGGAAAAGCCATAAAGACCAATTCCGGGTTTCAGTGCACTGCCAAAGACACTTCAACATGCAGACTGAAGGAGTCATAGATCAAACCACCAACACTACTGAGTTCTGCATGACTGAATACTGCCTCCTGAGCAACAGTGGCTCAGGAGCGATCTATTGCTATCAAATATAAACCTTGAAGCAATAGCGTTTTTTTCGTTTTTTTCTTGTTGTATTGACTCCTCTGACTTTTGACTGCCTCTTCTCTGTACGACGGGCTGTTGGCAGTTATTCAACACACTACATTGTGAAGCTCTTGGCTGCAGTCAGTTGAGAGGTCAACAGAGGCAGTGAGGACAACACTTTTCTCATAATCAACATTTGTTTTACCCTACTATGATATGGTGTGGTCTCCATGGAAACTGCAGTGGATTTTTTTTCCCTACATTGAATCCATTAGAGGTGCTGCAGCACATCACGTCTGAGTAGGAGAGTGTGTAAAGAACTGCCGCTTGGTTTCCCTGCGTGCCAATACGTGGGTTTGCGAGACGGAAAAACAATTCCAAAACCTTAACCTTAAAAAAAGTTTTCAAATCACAAAGTTTACCGTTTAACAGATTGTTGACGCAGAGACATTAAAAGATGCACACTGTATCATCACACCAGTAGGACATGCAAATAAACAACCAATAAGTAACCAGCACATTTTGAATGTGTCCTGAGTGAGGGTTAGAAAATAACATCTCCCTCTACCGATCTATCCGAGCCACTTTTAGAAGTACCACCCTTTTTATTCTTGTGCATACATTTCGTGTCTAAGATAGCAGAAATACACATTTGCAGTTACACACATGCTCAGTTTCCCTTACTGTAAGTGGTTACCATAGATACCACTTGGTGAGGCTCATGAAGTACAGTGGGCCCATTTCACGTGGGAGATATTGACTATTTATAGAGACACTGTGGTGTGGCCAGAAATGAGCACTTTTTGGTTAATAATAAGCAGTGAAGTTCTCCAGTGGGTAAGAGTTACGATGAAGTATGGTGTACTGGTGTGCTAATATTCACATGTCTTTGTGTGCAGCTTTTCCGTGTGATAAGGAAAAATACCCTGTATATTGTAAACGTCCATAGCACTGAGCAAAAACAGCCAGTGTTTTCCCCAACAAAAACTGTATATAATTCGCATTGAGTATAATGTTAAATAACCACCCGGCCTGGTGCTGCCATGTAAGAGCTCCTCCTCTTTCAAAAGGTCAGTGAGTTCTGGAAAGATTCCTGCAATAATGTGCAAGCTTTGCACCCATCTACCCGAGAGCCGTCAATGTCTGTCACGAAGAATCCAATACTGAGCACATATCATGAAATGTTTAATTAAATCCGATTTTGTTGAATAATGAACTAATTAACAAACTCCTTCTGGAGGCTTTTTTTGTCTTCGTCAAAGGACATTGGATTTTGAAGTATGTTCCCCTTATCTTCCCGAAGTAATTGTACTTCCTAAATTGACATCATTGAATTGCCACCCATCCTGGAATACGGGGCGTATTGTTCTCATGGAACGTGGCATGCCTAATTGCAATCCATCACAATCACGGCGCCTTTTCATCTCCGTTCAGACCTTAAGTCTACTGAATGGTTCGGTGATTATATTTTGTAGAAATATTGTCTATTAGATATAATGGCCTCCCATTGTTGAGCGCTTTTCTCTCGACATAGGCTTTGAAACCTAATGACCAATTAGAGAAGGTATGAACCGGTTGGAAAATGAGATGTCGCAACATGTTGGCTGTGGCAACACGATCACTGAAAAGGGGGGAAAAAGATTCACCTGAGCGAACCATCATCTACTGACCTCCACTGGCTTTCGGTCATAGGATTAATATCTACTTCATATAATCGTCAGCATTTGCACAAGGTCCGCTTTAGCCAGAGAAACCATCTGCTTCGTTTTTCTCTGAAGTACATGTTGGCTCCGTGACTGACAGCACTCGCCTGCTTTAAGTCTGGGTATACAAGAAGACAGTGATGCAGCCAGGAAGACAGGCATTACGTTTTAATAGCTGTCCATAAGTCAGCCAGTCAGTCATCCAGCCTTTCAAGGAGAGGCATATGCAGCCCGCAAACCTCCTTCTATCCGCTGGACATTTTGCCAGCCCGTCAGAAATGTTATCAGCCTGTAAAACAAACCCACTACATCACTATACTGACATTATGTGGGCAAACAGACCGACAGGACACTGATGTATGCAGGAACCCATACACACACATACATATAAATCATCTGTGTGTGTGTGTGTGTGTGTGTATGTTTGTGTGTAGGCATTCGCTGGGACTTGCTTGTGGAGTTTGAAGCTATAGCATACAATGAGCTTGTAACGGCAAAACTGACTCAGGTCAGGTGTTTTTCATGGTCAGAGCGCTGCGGTTGGTCAGATGAGTTGACTTCACGGTTAATAAAATCAGGTTAATCACGACAATGACAACCTTTTGTTCTACCATAAGCCAACGGGGAGATGTATAATGTATAATACTGTATATACAGTTGTTCTTTAGTTTAATTTGGAACAACTTCCGCTTCTGCTTTTGCTTCTATATTGGAACGGCTACTACCAGGTCTACCACTCCTACTATTCCCACTACGCAGCTATTAAATTAATGTTCCACCTGCCACTTGAACTCCTACTACTGCTGTTCCTTCTCTCATCCCTACCACTGGATGCTGAGTCGAAGAGAACACAGAGAAAAACAAATCAAAGATATATTTGCTCTGATCCCCAGTACATCCAGCCAGGACATAAGTATGTTTTATGTCCCTCAACAGCAAACCATACCGACCAACTTCTCTGTAGTGTTGCACCATAAGAAGCTATTTCACAGTGACTTCTCTGAGGAATACATATGTTCTCTGTTTGTGTAGAACATGAGAAAATCTAACTCGGGTAACCTTAAACTAGAAGTCCTATTGAATATGCCATTTCTACTATGATAGTCGAGCTGAATCTGCAGCTGGAGACAGGTTTTCACTGCAAACCAGCAGGAATCCTATTAGTCTTCAGATACATTAAAGTGATGTCAAATCGGTGAACTTCAACAGAAAGTGACCCCTTTGTTTGCGCACGACTTATCCCATATATTCAGATCATTATATAACTTGTGTTTTGGGTAAAAAGAAAACTAGTGTTGAAGGATTGCGTTACATAATCAGTCTCCACGTTTTAATGCTGTCAGAAGAATACACTATAGTCCTCCCTCGTATGAATTATTGATAACGTGACTATGATAACTTATAATGAAAAAGTAATGATGTGCTGAAATAAAGCATTCTTGTTCATTTATCAATAGATGCACAAGAAAGACAAGCCACTCACTGAAGTTGGAAAGTTAGAAAACATTGGGCTTATGATTTTTTTCCTCTATTACATGAACAGTTTTTTTTTTTTTCAGTTTAAAAGGTCAGGTTGGGTTTGGGTTAGTTATTATCAATGCAGGGGTAGCACAGTCAAAGATCCCTCCCACACACTGTTCACTCTCTTATCATCATATGTCCATATCATAACCATGAAAAACGGAAGCAGTTGCTGTTTTTAATCCAACCTTTGAAATTAAAACTGAAAAAAAGAAATCACTGTTGCACCCAGGCAGCAGGTTTATAACATTTGCTTTGCATTAGTGTCTTCACCCGTAGGTTGATGGTTGTGCACACTGCAGGATGTGCCCCTGGCAAGCTCAGCTGTAATGAGCACCGGTGAAAATGATGCCATTTGTCGAATTGTGTTAGTGCAACAGTGTCAGGGATAGCTGACTTTGACAGTGTGGTATTTTCTCCCGGCTCTCGATCTATAGACATGGGGAGTTTGAAGTTGCACTAAATGTATCCACCACCCACTCCACTCAACCACTACATGAATCACAGTTCATCATGTTGTGTAGCAAATGTTATGTCTTTGCATGGCCATATAGTCTCTTTCCCTCTCTCTCAAACACACACACAGACACGCACGCACGCACACACACACACACACAAGTACAGGTTTAAAATAGAAGAAGGCGTATTAAATTGTACATTTTCAAAAGTATGGTGTATTCAAAGGGTCAACACTGTCCATAGATATAATAGTATTGTATTTGTGCAAGCTACTTCCTCTCACCCCCCCCCAACACGTTTTCAATTGCTTATCCCGATTATTTTCCTCTCCCCCCCCCCCCCTCCCGCCCCTCCTTCTCTTTCAGTTTCTATTTCTACTCATTGCTTTTCTCCTAAAGCCTTCTTACTCAAATCGGCACAGTGGCGCGCGCTGATTCCATCAAACTGAAACATCTTCCAAATTATCCAACTTGCAACCTGTGTCTTATATATATATATATGGAAAAGGCTTGCTCGGTGGATGTTTCTGCACCCCTCGTTTCTCCGCGTCCCTCTCTTAAAAACTCTTCAGGTTTTTCCAACTGAGCGATTCAGGCTGACGCGGGCGCAAACGCACTGGAGGGGGGGGGGACGCCAAGTCGTGCTGGACTGGCGCGATATCCTCGCGCGGTTCACAACTCACACAAGATCGGACTGATCATGGTTTTAAATAATGAGACATGCTGATTCTCAAAGTTGACCAAGGATTTCTGGTCGTGGGGTGTCTGCGAGGCATGGCTTTCATTTTAACGTGCTTCCTTCTGACATGGTGAGTGGGACAACTTCTTTCTCTGCATGTTCACCCACTTTTACGCACGGCAACCCGAGACTGTGGATGGATGTGCGTTCGTGAAACTGTATTTTCAGCCATTTCTTTAACTGTTGAATGCATTTTATATGTCACGATTGCTTGTGTGCTTCAGTTTTAGTGGGAGCAGTGTTTGGGGAAATCAACACAGTGACACGAGTATCTATTTGGATAACATCACGCGTATATTGGATAGATTATTGGATGGCTATGACAACAGACTGCGACCTGGGTTTGGAGGTATGCTAATGACCGAGTCAAATGACATGTTATATGTTTCCTGATAACTGATGAAATTGAATATTACGTTTTTCTCAAGTAGTTCGTCATTTTCAATGTGTCTGTTTGTGGTAATATTTAAAAATCGCAGTGCCTCTTTTTCATAATTATGACAAAACTGCCAGTGAGTAAGTGTAAACTGTGTAGTGAGTTTGAAATGAGAATTCCATTTTCTGTGTACCTTTGCTCTGTGCATTGGCTACAAGTTAAATATAGCTATACTTTTAACTGCTGTATGTTTTGAAAAACACTGAATTCCTGAGACAAAGTTGCATTTTGTTCCTGTGCCAAGGCAACCACTTATCTCTCTGTTGTATAGGTCCAGTTACAGAGGTTAAAACCGACATCTTTGTCACCAGCTTTGGACCTGTTTCAGATGTCGAGATGGTACGTAAACCACACTGAGCACTGAAACACTGGCACGGGATGCGCGGGCTAAACTGATGTACATATTACATGAATGTTATCCTTATCACTTGCTAACTAAGTCACGTAAAAACAAGAGAATATGTACAATTTGCTCTGTAACCCCGTGCATATAGCTCCAAGTCATGGATCCCCCCAGCCTTCATTATTCCAGCATTTGGGCAGGATGTTATTAGTGCAGCTTAGGATTTTAATCTGGCTGACAATCCCCCCCCCCCGAGACGCAGAGAGAGAGAGAGATCCAGCTGATGTTGGGACAGGATAGGCTGACCACTCCAGTCATGGGATAGGCTGAGCTCTGTGTGTCTGCTGTACTCTACACTGTTTAGGCTTTAGATACTGTTTCATTGCATGTAAAGCCTACTTGGACCGCCATGTGATATGCTGTTGGCAGTTCTATAGAGAGGCATATAAAAGGCTCTTTAGGGCAGCAAGGGCACCCATTTGATATAAAAGTATCCTGGAGAGTAAAGTAGACTTTATGCTGACTCTGCACATGAAATAATAAATATTCATAATTCATGAGTTCATCAAGACCATGTTGTCCATAACAAAAATAACATAACCTTATAATATGTATGCTTTGGCATTACTTTGAAAATGCAATATTCCTTTAAAGGAATTTAACATTCATCAAAAAGAAACAAAGACACCATCCTGCTGCTGTGAAAGAGGTAACTCTTTCTCTATGTGCCCCACATGGACTTGTTCATCTTTCAAAATCTCATATTAACTGCCCTTATATATATATATATATATATATATATATCTTTTGTAATATATATATATAAATTACAAAAGACACATTGCTTACCGAAGACAGTCCGAGCTGGAACCGATTCCTTTTTAATCCAGAAGGAGACTTGGGCCAGGACATTGCATGAATATGCACAACCCTAAATTGGAAATTTCACTAGTACTGGCAGCAATAATGGTGTAGTCCAGAAATAGAAAAAAAACACATTGCAAGTGCTGTGTCCAGCAGGTTCCAACAAAACCCGTGCTCACAAACCCATCTGCCATTCACTATGGGGGTAGTGGAGATAGTAACGGCAGCGCCAGTGGAAGGAAGGAGTGGTTGTAGTAGCAGTAAATGTTTCCTTAACCAAGACTAACCTCCAAACAGGAATACACCATGGACGTGTTCTTTCGTCAGACATGGATCGATGAACGTTTAAAATTTGAAGGCCCCATAGAGATCCTGCGGCTCAACAACCTGATGGTCAGCAAGATCTGGACACCGGACACCTTTTTCCGGAATGGCAAGAGGTCGATCTCTCACAACATGACCACTCCCAACAAGCTGTTCCGCATCATGCAGAACGGAACTATCCTCTACACCATGAGGTAACAGTGCTGGACAGTTAGCGCCAAACTCAGCCAAAACCGGAAGACCTGGAAGGCATATCAAACAAACAGCCATCCAAGAATGCGCATGAGACATTAAAAGAAATGAGGAGTGCCATTCCAAAAAACGAGATATGTGCCATCTGATGCTGAACACAGGCCTGGAAAGCAATTCAAACAAACATGACTCCAGCTTTGTTCCAAAAGGACATATGTAGGACGTGAAAAAAATAAATGCCCCACTAGATGCGGATAGCACATAAACAGCTTTTTTTTCAAAATAATTGAAGTGGCTTACCTTCGCTATGAAACTTTTGATTTAGCTTTATCCAATCAATATGTATAGTTCACAACAGGCCATGTTACATATTTAACTCCAAATTGTTATGATACTATACTGGCAGCAAATAAGAAATACCATAAAGTATCAATGTTCACAAGGTATACCCCTCCATCGAATATTTTTCTTTTATTTCGGTGAGTTTGCCAGCCGCTGTAAAGTATGGCACCACACTGACCGAGTTCAGCTTAAAACATTCATTGCGTAGCCAGTAACTGTGTATCAAATATAAATCAAACATGTCTCTCAAGCCATATCTATTCCGACAGATTAACTATAAATGCCGAGTGCCCCATGCGTCTGATGAACTTCCCGATGGATGGCCATGCCTGCCCGCTCAAGTTTGGGAGTTGTGAGTTTGTGTTTTTGTTCAGCTTCGCTGGTGTGACAGCTAGTGTCTGTATCAAATTACTGCATAATAGCCACAGCATAACTGACTACCTGACAGGATATACAAGGATTTCAATTTGAGATGTCACATACTGTACATGGGAATGTAACCTAGATTTACAGTTGGAGTTTTGTCGTCTGAAGCTGGTACAAAAAAAAAGAAGCTCTCGCTAGGTCTTAAATTTAGCTAGAGTGGAAGGAAACACGACTATGGAGAACAACAGAGAAACAGTTGGACTTTTTTTTTTTCGGAAGGATAAATAAAGACTGAAGTATTTATGTAAATGCTGAGTTGCTATGGATTACAGAACTGGGAAACAAACATGAAGTTTGGGAAAGTGGGTGTTGGCAAACTTGTTCATGCTGTCTAAATAATGAGCAAAAGGTGGATAACAGGCACTCTTTGGATCTTTCCCTGTTTAATGTAAATGCCATTTTTGTAGTTTTGCTCATTCACAAACATTACTGTGATGTACGAGAAACTATGAACTTAAGTCTATTATTCTCAGGATGAAGTGCAGGGACTCGGTGTAGGTATTGACAAAGATCTGTGTCCATCCCTGTCTAGATGCCTATCCAATGAGTGAGATTGTGTACACGTGGAAGAAGGGCCCTCTTTCCTCTGTGGAGGTGCCCCAGGAATCATCCAGTTTGCTGCAGTACGACCTCATCGGCCAGACAGTGTCAAGCGAGAGGCTCAAGTCCAACACAGGTGAGCAGACGCACTACTGTATATCAGGCTGCCCTAGTTGTGTGTCGATGAATTCCTGATTTGAGACCCGACGGAATAACACAAATCTCCTTGGTGTTTTCCTTTCTCAGGGGAGTATGTGATCATGACCGTTCACTTCCACCTACAAAGGAAAATGGGCTTCTTCCTGATCCAGACGTACATTCCCTGTATAATGACCGTTATCCTGGCCCAAGTCTCCTTCTGGATTAATAAGGAATCGGTTCCAGCTCGGACTGTCTTTGGTAAGTTCCCTTAAATGTCCACGCAAAGCGAGGAGAGGCACACACGCTGCACATTACGTCACCGCTGGAACGGTAATTGCCGCATAAAGGTTTCGCAGGTACTAGTGGCTTTTCTTTGTAGAAACGCCGTCTTCGCGGTTGCTATTCTGCATGATTGCAATCACCCAAAAGAGGAGTATAATGTGGGGGAAGTGTTAATCAAGTCAGTTCTCTGGAAAAACAAGTTCCAATTTTTCTAAGCTGTGACTTATGGTACATGTCTACTATAGAACTTTCTGATGTTGTCTTGTATATAGACTTTGTCCCAAGTTTTGGTCACATCTCTGAAAATTCTACTTCATTTTCTTTATGTATTCCAAAAAATATATATATATACTGTATATATATTTATATATGCATTTTTTGACTCAACACCCACTGATTGACCCAGTGTGGCACTAGCTCCGAAAACTTTTGTGCAGGCCTAAGTAATTCTGAATTTGCTGCACTTCGAATGGTTTCCACCACAGAGTGGCCCCTAAAATACAATCTTCCACAGGAAAACAAAGATAGACAAGTCATCACATCATGTTTTAACCTTTCTTCATTATCTCTATTCGCTCTTTCACTGTGGTGGAGTTGAGTTAATTGGGAATAAATGTCATTTTTGAAATTGGTCATGAATGGGCAGGGAGGGGGGAGGATGTTTACTTGGCCCCTCATCCGAGCACTCACAGGTTCCGCTCGCTCACATTACATCACGCTACAGTTGCCACCAAGCTCTAGCCTCAGGAGTAGAGAGGGTGAGACGCACTCAATGGAGACAGAGAGAGAGTATGAGGAAAGAAGGGGACAAAAGACTGAGACAAATCAATGGGGGAAAAAAAATGGGAAATTGTATAAAACTGTGCGGAAATTTCTATCCTTTTTCATTTCCATTCCACTCATGTTAAATATCAACAAGCTGCAGCTGATTGGAGTGACACTGCTGCCCCCCTCGTAGATTACGGTTCTGTGGTCTGCACTTGTGATTGGAAGTGAGCCAGTGTTCCAATGAGTCTGCGCACTTCCCTCAGAGAATAGATACCAATCATTAGTTTGTGCATGGAAGTTGAGGCCCCATGTGGAACGCACATCTGTGGCAACTCATTAACCTCACTCGTCCTGCTGTTTTCTATTTCACTCAATATTGGGTATACAATTAAAATAAACAGAAAAACAGCTCATTCTCCTGATTGGCCGTTGTTGAAAAGGGGCTCTGGGTGAACGCCAGGCATTGGGTACTTTAACATAGTTTGTGTAGCGAAAAATAATGAAAAAACCTCATCAGATTTGGCCAGAGCTTCACAGTCAAACTGAAATATAGTTGGTTTCCGAATGTATATTGTCTTGCTTAAGGGTTTTCCAAAAATACCAGGCATCACAGGCTGTATATGCACGTTAGAACAACAGTGCCGGACTAAGATTTATTAATTCAGTGGATGGTTCAGTTAATGACGAAGTTGAAAAAGAGAGAAGAGAAGGAAAGAGACGGGAAGGGAAGAGGGGTTGCTGGGTGGATGTGCTCCACCCTGACGGTACATTAAGCCATTGTATGTTGTGCACTGGATTGTCAACAACTTCTCTAAGAGCTGAAAGTCCCTTGAGCACAAGTCTCACAAACCTAATTGAGTGTGGCCTAATTTGTACCTTGCTTTTTCCCCTATAAAAGCACATAAATGCCCCAAGCATTTCATTTCTATGCTGTCTTTATTCTTCATCCCCTTCCCTCCCACACTCGTTCATTCTTTATTTCACTCTGGCTTGCCTCTCCCTCCCACCCTCGCAGCTTTTCCTCCCATGCCCCTCCTCCCATTTTGCGATCGCATAACTTGCGCCTTGGCTTAAGACAGTCAGCACTGGTGGGGTTTTGATGATGGTTGTATTTGAGATGCCAATTTTCACTGCTTAAGTGGTGTGTAAAAAAAAAAAATGCTTTGGCTAAATTATTGGGTGCATTAAACCCCCCATGATATTTTTAAGAAATGTGTACAACTGCACTGCACATTTGATAAAAACATGGACTGAAGTGTTAAACGTCCCTTTTCCCTGTTTGCTATAGCTTGATGAAAGTGAATTAGATATGTGCTTTTGGTCATTAAAGGAGAAGTTCATGGTCAGCGTCTTTATCTGACTTGAATGAAAAGAACTGTACATACATACATGCACACACGCAAACACACACACACACTCACACACACACACACACACACACACACATACATCCACATTGTGCCTGCTGTATATATAGTTTGATCTGAGCGTCACTTGATGACTGACAGAAGTCTGTTTTCTGCCTCAAAGATGTGTATAAGAGACAGCACACACCCGCACCCACACACACACACTTGACACTTTCAAAGTACCTCCAATATGCACCTGCCACGGAGTAAGTGTGTGGGTATGTGGTCCACTATAATTTGCTATTATTTGAACTGTCACCTATCCATGAGAATATGGCCGAGACCATTCATAGGTTCTAACTTTTATTTTTCGAGGTTTTCTATAATTTCAGGTTGTGCTCAAGGAGACCCTGGAAGTCTTAGCTTCAAGCCATGACCAACCATATAAAAGAACGTTTGACAACCACAAAAAAAGGTTCAAAAATTTCACATAAACTGGAAAACAATCCCACCTACCCATTCAAACTATACAAGGTCCTTTCATTTATGAATTATCTACAGCTATGCTCATCCGTGGTTTCCTTTGTGAGATACTTTTTTCTAGTATTGGGAAAATACCATCTGTACCATAACACGGTGGCACACTTAAGTAAGTGAGAAGAAGAAAGGGCAGTCATATTTGTACAATTTGAAGACAGACAGTTTTTATCCAAAACAAAGCGACTTCTGGCTCTCTGTATTTTACGCAAGGATGCCATACTTCCTAACCTCTGATCCATGTGTGCAGGTATCACCACCGTCTTGACCATGACAACACTCAGTATCAGCGCCCGGCACTCCCTCCCAAAAGTTTCTTACGCCACAGCCATGGATTGGTTCATCGCCGTGTGCTTTGCCTTCGTCTTCTCCGCCCTGATTGAGTTTGCGGCAGTGAACTACTTCTCCACCCTGCAAGCCAACCGGGAGCTGCGGAAGGCTGCGGCCATGAAAGCGGCGGCTCAGGAGGCGGCGGCGGCCGCAGCTGCCGCACCGGCTGCGGCCACGGGGACTGACGGAGATGCAGTAAGTCTGCAGTAAATTATTGATTATTAATCGTTGTCAATCATTCAATGAAAAACTATTCAAAATGACCCCCCAACTACAACTTCTAAATTATAAAAGGCCTATGGAGACAAACTTGAGTGAAATATCTGCCCACAGTCCTGGTCTCACTGGCCTAACTACACAACCTTCAAATGCATCACACATATAAAACGGGCTGGTTTGGTAACAGCAGAAGCTTTACGCATACATAGTTAATAACTGCATTGTTTTCAGTCTTGCTCGCTCACCTCCGCTTTATGATAAGCAGCTGGTTGCACTGCAAGAGATTCCAGCAGTATTTTTATAATTTATTATTAATTTCTGTTTGACTGAGTTATGACTCACCCCGGAAGGGATGCGGTTGTCGAGGCAGTATGCATCAGTTCAATGGGAAGTAACTGCCAATATAGCCTGTGATACCAGGTTGGGTGCAATTCTTGATAGAGACACACAAACATTGTGTCACTGCCATCTCTCTGTATGTTTACTTATAGCCACACAGCACACATTAGTAAGAAGCGCAGGAATGTTTGAATTCTTTTTATATCACTGGTGATTATTTTTGTCTACTTTCTGACTTCCTTCTGAGCTCTTCACAACAAATCCTCTTCCCCTTCCTGTTCACCCATTTCTAACCAGGCATGCGGCATGCGCAATGTAAAGAATATACATGATACATGATCTCCAATTTATCCTCTGCCTCATCCCAGAGAAAATCATAATCTTGCTTACATCACATACAAGCCAACATTCAACTCTATCCCTCCTTTTCTCCTCCTGCACTTCATGCGCACCCTGTATTTTTACACGCATGCACAGACACTCGCATCTCTTGACCACCACCTCTTGTGCTTCTTGCCGTCTATTTTTACTTTACTGTACCACATAAACATGATGAAACGCAATCTCCACTTTAGCCATGCTTGCACTCACATTCCAACACGAGAGCACACGTAATCTGCAGCACAAACTCTAGCACATACGTATGTATGTGTGTGTATATATATATATATATATATATATATATATATATGCACACGTGTAATCTGCAGCAAATTATGCCCATTACATCCATACAATCCACCCCATACAATGTCTTATCCTTCCATCCATCGACATCATCCACCCCTCTCTCCTCGTCCTCTATTCTGCCCTGTAACTGTGTGATAACCACTGAGAGTGACACGAGGAGACAGCCAGTGGCTCTGTGAATGATGTTGCTACAGATTATGTAACGCCCATAGATTAAGGGAATATCCAGCAGATCACTGCAGGCTCACAGTCAGGAGTGCAGCCACCACACTGATGCGGAGTGGGGGGCTGAGAAAGCCGGACAAGTCCATCTTTGTGGAGCGAGATAGAGAGAAGGATGCGAGGGGCAGGCGTGGTTTGTTTGTGTGTGTGTGTGCGTCTATGTGTGCATAACAAAAGTTACACAGAAAGAAAGAGGGAGTGGGAGGGATTCATCACGGAAAATGACTGCTTTCACCAAATATGTAGGAGGGAAGACTTTTCATTACAGAGAGAAGAAGGGGGGGAAAAAAAACAATGGTGTTTCACCGGGAATAGAAATGGCTATTCCACAGTGACAATTTATTTAAAACACTACAAGCTGTTATGAATATCAGGAAAAGCCATAACAGGAAGGAAAAGCTTACAGCAGCATTAATAATATGCTTCTTTTAATGAATCAAATGCATACAGTGTAAACACGCGGCGTGCTCATAGGTGAGCGTAAAGGGTGCTGCATGCATTGTTAGTGGTGTGCGTGTGGGTGGTGCAGTACGGGGTGCAGGAAATTAACAGAAGAAAAAAATGCTGTGGGAGGCAATAAAGGAAAATGTGGTAAGTGTGTTAGAACGAATGGAAGTGTATTTATTGGTCCAGCTACAGGTGTAATAACGCAATAATCTAATCACGAGATTGGTGCTCACTGCTCGGGTGGAGGAACAGCCGGATTAAAGTGGGACAGTTTTGATTTCCATGCATTTGTCTTGACTTTGCGTCGTCCTTATAATACAAGACTGAATGAGTTTCATGATTTTTCAAGCTCAGGCAATATTACAACATGATCGTACCGAAGCGTGTACTGTGCATGTGTGTCACAGAGCACACACTCACAAAGCATACCCCGACACAAACTTGAAAAACATTTCCTATCAGCGGAACTTCCCAACTAAAAATTACTTTTGTAATCTGATAGACTTTCTTGAAAATCAGCTCCCTCAAAAGAAACAATATTCAAAACCAATGTTTGTCTATCACCCTGGGCAACCAGTTTATCTTTGCAAGTAGACATTTCTGGTCTGTTTTGATTTTCCCCCTAAGGATCCATCAGGGATCGCTTTGCGGCCTAATGATTTAGCTGATTTTGTGAGCGGGCTGGGCGCCGTCACAACAACATATTTAGAGATGTATTGCTTTTCTTAATGGTTCCCTCTGGATCGTGTCACAGAGCAAGCTCGTGGCTATACTTTCATCAGCTGATCAGGTTAGAATGTATACTTAATATAACTAGGAAGTGGGAAAGCATCGTTGTCAATTGTCACTTTTATCCCACTTATTCCACTGCCGTTCAGCTGTTCAACTTGGGCTTTTGCTATAACTTAACTTTAACTAACTTTGCCATAACATAACTTTGCACAAACTAACGTAATGACTGAACAACGTTGTTTCAAGTCTCTTAATTTAACAATAACAGTATTAAATGAAGGCAACTTTCTGCCTTGCTTCCAATACCCTCATACTAAAAAGGACATTTACTGTACATACAGATCTCCAGCCCTTCCACCTCCGAATATATTTATCCAGAAGCGCATGTACTCCCACTCAACACCCACACAGACGAAGCTGCATGCCAAACATAATGATATTAAAACCATACTTCTAGCACACAGCATAATACGCACATGAACACACACACACACACACACACACACACACACACACACACACAAGTAGCTCCCACCTTCCCGGCCCCCACACGTCAATATTCACACCCAGTCAACATCCATACATCCATCAATCAGTGGCCAATAATACCAGTGCCCAAGTCTTTGGAAATTAAGAGCGGTGGACAGAGAGAAGAGGAGTTGATCCCTCAGGGATTGGACCAGGGAAAAAGCCGAGCGGGCATGTGTGTATGGGATTATCTGTACATATGTACTCTACAGAACATCAGTAGCCATGACTCACAACGATGCAGGCAACGTGTAGGAAATTGTGTTAAAAATGGTTGTATTAATCACTCTAGTCCATATGCCTTCATATTGCTCCATTATATTTTCAACTTTGTTTGTTCACAAGTGGAATTTGGATAAGATCTCTCTGACGCTCCACGAGGCAACTATCAGTAATATCATACTAATAAATGTTGGAGGAATCCATTGCATCTGCAACCTTTTCAAGGGAAATAAATCACTCAGGGATTTATCTGGTCCTACTTTAGTTTGGCCACCATGCAGTTTTGGAAGGGTTTCCTTCAATCAGAGGATTTTGACAGTTTAATAGTTTCTCAGACCTGTGGAGGAGCACGTAATCCTGGAGCCTGACAAATCCCAAGTAAATCTCACAAGATCAGTTTTTGCTCTAAGATTGTAGTCTGAAAAAAACCTCCACTGTGTACTGATTAGGTCCAACAGTGAGCCCGGTCGTGTCAGTGACCTAATCAATCCAAAGAATGCTGCGGATATTATTCTGCAAAAGTATGGTTTAGCTCTGCAAAATAACTACTCATTTATCATGTTATTTCAATATAAATCACTAATAGTTATGTAAGACAAAATATAGAAACATTGAATGAAGCTATAAATTGTACAATCTTCCAATCACAAGGTTCCACAGGACAACATGCACACTATAAAATTATATTTATCTTCCTCTATTCTGAGGTCCTTCTGTTGATATAAATTTGATAAAAAGTAAACAGTTTTAAACTAATTTATATCTCTACCTACTGGCAACATGCCGCTCTTTGACCCCTTTCCCAGATAACTCTGTACACACACTGCATCTGATTTAGGAAGTGATTGGAGCAGCGAGCATGTGCTGAGAGCACATTGGTTTACTAAAAGTTGATGAGGCCTAACGACAGCCGTGCGTCAGAATGCTGTGATCCTCTTTTGCGTAACATGTTTTCTTTGCGCCCCTCAACTGCATCAATCTTCCTGAAGCGGGTTGAATGACATCACATCAAACCAAAAGCAAAACATCATTGATTTCCTTTGTTGAGCTTAATTACTGTGGTCCTCATTGGTATTCTCGACGTAGTGTTCCGTAGGCACATGTTCCCCTCATGCACTGATCAACTGTGCAAATATGGCATGAACATCAGGGTGCAACAGCACAGCACCAGTTTCATTATTAATACCCTGATATTACATCATGCAATATTCTCTTTAATGTGAATTTCCTCTCACAGTTTCTCCAATTCTCCTCTTTGCCTAGGTGGATGCCACCAGCGTGCTGAAGAAGAGGATGAACTCTGCCCCACTGTTTGACCGCCCTGCCAAAACTTTTCCCAACCCACCCGTCAACGCCCAGGCCTTCCTACAGCAGGGGTCGGCTGTCCCCGACAACAACGTCCTGACTGGCACCAGCATCATCGACAAGTACTCCCGCATCCTCTTCCCCCTTTCCTTTGGCGCCTTCAACCTGGTCTACTGGATCGTCTATCTCACCAAGGACACCATGGAGATGTCCAGGTGAACAGATGGCATGCTTGTTACAAATAATTCCAGCTTTTGTGTTGTTGTACGTGGAGCACAGGCTGGCAACTACATCCTTGCTGAATAATAACAATACAACAATAACAATAATTTGTGTTGTTTAATCTTGCACCACCTCAGGCAAGATACAGCAAAACCTATGCGCAAGTTCTACATGGGTGTGTGTATTACATAGATTGGTTAAAATCCTTATTTCAATGGGAGAGAGGAAATGGTTCAGTATAGTCAGCCGGTACAGGCTCCAAGCATATGGCTTTTGTTTATTAGACATTATTTTGTGTGCTCATGTGTGTCTTGGGGTGTATTTTAGGAATGTACAGTGGATATCTGTCTCCATTATGTTTATTTTTTGTCCAACTGTGTGTGGCATCACCAGTCTGAAATATATATTATATGTGATTCAGCCGCCCCACAAAGCTCTCACACATTCATCTATAATTATTTGCCAAATGTCATTTCCAAATATTTCAACAGTGGGGATGAGTGATCGCAGGCTTTATATAGTAGTCGAGTTATAATTGAACTACGCAACCGTACACAAGACTGACAGGGTCCGCATTTGTTACTCACAACCACATTGCCTCAGTGGATGCACAGTTTGACATATGACTGGATGTCTTTAAGACTGCTGTGCTTTGAGCTAAAAGCTGACTTTAGCCACTCTGAGTTAAAATGTTAACGGGTAATCTGTGCAATCACCGCCATTTTTCGCATTTTGACAAGATAAAAGTTGTTAATCTGCACTATACAGAGTGAACTTTTTTTTTGCTGACCCTGGTCTGGACCAAAGTGGTCAACTGACTGACTGACGGCACCCTCCTGAAGCAATGCTGCAAGGGTGGAAGAGCAAAGGAAACATGTATGCATTTCCTGTGAGCTGGCACTTCAGTCTGACGTGCCAGATGGTTTGCTTCCCTGCACTCCCTGGGATGCACTATACAGAGTGAACTTTTTTTTTGCTGACCCTGGTCTGGACCAAAGTGGTCAACTGACTGACTGACGGCACCCTCCTGAAGCAATGCTGCAAGGGTGGAAGAGCAAAGGAAACATGTATGCATTTCCTGTGAGCTGGCACTTCAGTCTGACGTACCAGATGGTTTGCTTCCCTGCACTCCCTGGGAGGGCTGTACTGGAAACTTTTTGGGAAAAGACAAGCAGCTTTAAAAAAAAAAAAAAAAGTACTCTGCTGGTACCTTACTATAGCCATCTATCACTCGTACAACTAATACACCAACTATACCTCTTGTAGTCAACAACAGACTTACGTCCTCATAGCGAGGAACCATTGTGGTCGAGGCCACAAGCACATTTTACTTACCAAGATTTTACTTGCATATTCTTAGTCATGACAAGGATTTTATCAATTGAATCTCCCTAACATTCAAATTCAGCACTTCTAGTATTTGGACCGAGTTTGTGTGAAAAATGTTGAAGAGTGTTGTTTCAGTGTGTCATGTACATAAAGTCGTACTGTATATTATATGACTAATTATGCCTCAGCTGCAGTGATCCTGCGTTATTTGCCAACAAAACGTGTTAAATTGTCACAATTTTTACAGCGGATCAATAAAATAGTATCACACCGTACTTCCGCTTCCCACGTATAGATGTATATAGTAGAGAAGATATCAATCCGACCCCCTCAACATCTCAAACAAAAAAAAGACAGTAAATGATCTTGTCAATGGGAATTGTGAAGGCTAACATCAAGTTATGCTCATGACCGTCACAGATCCTAAATGGTTAGACAGACTGCTGAGGGATAAACTGGTCAAACCTGAGGTCTCTTCTCATGATATGCGTGTGCGTTTGTGCGATTCCTTATTTCTATGTGTCTGGTCGTGCATTTAGGTGCACACCATCCCTCCTGAGGCGTTTAAAGTGTGTGGGTTCATCATATTTCATTTCCTGCCCTGCTCTCTCAGTGAAAAGAGAAAAAGCCCTGAGGCCTGAACTGAGACAAGTTAGATGACATGGCAGTGTTGGCAGGCACTGCGATTGCTCTGTGTGACTAACCATCTTAGAGACACTCTCTTAACTGTGTCTACTAATTGATAGGGACTCTAAGCAACAAGCAGATCCTGACAAATTGCTTCAAATCAGCAGAATTGGTGGCCTTCGGGCACTGGGACATCAACAAAATAAGGAAATAACACGTAATACAATATTATTGTGCGAGTGTGTTTCTGTGTATAAACAGTAACGTGTGCTCATGCAGTCAATGTTTGGCTGTGAAAGTGCAGTGTGCAGGAGGAGAGATGAAAGGGAAGTAGAGGTGATACAACACGCAGGGCCCCAGGAATAGTAAGTGAAAAATCCCTGAGGTGTAAATATCGACCAGAGCAAATAACAATTGTGGCCACCTTTTTCCTGCTGCCGAGGATTTGGTAAAATTGACAGTAAAGTTAATTATAACTCAAAATATGACAAGCCACAGAAAACTAAACAAAGAGGCATCTGTGGCTTCTGTGTCAACTGGAACAATAATGTCGGCAACCGGATTTCCATCGTCGAGCAGCCCTGAACTGAAGGCCTAGCATGGCTTGCAGACAACTTGCATCAATTGACCATCATCGTTTCTACAACGGTGACCCTGTCATTCTAAGTAAGATCCATCTCAATCCAAATATCACCAGCAGTCCTTTTCAGGCTGCTAAAATAATTATACAGCTCTAATGGTTGTAACTGCAAGCTGATTTTGAACAGTGTATATCACAGACCCCTTTTTTTCCTCTTTGGAACAACTGGTATCATAGCAGGCCCTTCTGCAAAGATGGGCTGGACAAGAGGGAAAACATTTTTGTCTTTTTTGTGTGTATGCAGGTGGATGTGTGTGTATGTGTGTGTGTGTTTGCTTCTGTGAGGATACAGGCGTACAAGTGTATAAATGTGCAATGGCAGCAGTGCCTACCGACTGGAGGCTATTTGAAAATGAATAGCGCCGTTCAGGGCGAGACATGAAGGAAACAAATTTGCTGAAAAAAAAAAAAAAAAAAAAACACTTCCTCCCATGAAGGGCCCCAGCTGGTTGGCTGACTGGTGAATGTGTGTCAGAGTAGGTACAGCAGGCGATAAGCCTCGCTCCTCTTTATTGCCCATCAGAATGCCACGCTTGAAATACAGCTCCCCCATTGTCGCTCATAAATCAAAACCACTCAATACCGTTTCCGACCCAATTCCTATTTTCCACTGTGGGCTGCATCCATAACTTTGGTGCAATGATCATTCAATTATAGGCCATTCTGTCCGGAAGACATGAAGACCCATATAAACAGCGATCCCACATCTATCATATTTCTCTCTGGCCTTGTGGGAATTGCTCCGTCCTGTTTTGTCACCTAGTTTTTGTGTGCTTGTATGAACGCATTCCTTACACACCTACCCGAGGACACACGAACAACTACGCGTGCGCTCAGGCGCAATATTTCTTAGCATACACATGTTGTTTCCTACCCTACCAACCCTCACACTCAATTGCTTTCACTATTTCACAGTTTATCTCGGTGTCACTCTTGCAGAAACACTCCCTCCCTCTCGCTACTACCCCCTTTCTGTCTTCATGCTCTCCCTCCACCCCATCGCTATCTCTCTCTCTCTCTCTCTATTTTCCTCGGTGAGCTGCCAGTACTCTGCCTCCACTCTCATAAGACAGGACAGCCCTACAAGCCAAGCAGAGTGCTGTCCCTCCACCTCATCTACTCAGCATTAAGCGTCCACTCACATCAGAGCCAGGAGGATTCCGGTCTCTGTAGGAATGTGCCGTCTATTAGTCCTCTCTGCTGACCGTATAGATGCATACTGGTCATCCGGTTGCTTGGGAATTTACCATTAATGTAGCAGGGCAGCCTCATCTCAAGAGAAACAGTCCCATCACCAAGAGGTCAAAAGGTCACTTTGTACAAGCCAATATGAGTCCGCCATCCCTGTTAGTGTGCCCTAGAGAAAGGAACTCACTTTAACTCACACTGGATTAATTTATGACTTAACCCCTGCAAGAGTATTACATTAAAGTATCAGTTACTAATAATAGTTGAGAGCATGTCAACAATAAAGACTAGGACGTGAAAAGACATGGAGCCAGTACAGAAACATTTCATGTCTCTTTGTTGATTTAGAAAGGTTTTTAACATTTTACTTAACAAGTCTTTTTTAATAGTCAGAGCTCAGCAAAAATAAAACTGCAGGCTATGGTATCAGCAGTTCTTCATTTCCTACTGTGCAAATAATAAAACATCTTACAGCCCACTCAAAAACATGCATACACGTGAGAAATGTTACATTAAAATATACAATTTAGGATTCATTAAACACACGCAGTGCAATAACTGCAAAAATGAACTCTCGCTGTACATCCACAGATACGAAAACTTATTTTCATATCCCGCATGCATTGTAGAAATTGTTTTAATTTGAAAAAACAACGGACTATTATAATTGTGCTCTTATGTTGGGCGTGTACGCTTATGAGTGGTGTATACTTTGGCTGTAGACCAAAACCGCTACCAGTTTATTTATTTATTTTGCCAGCAGCCACGTGTAACTTCTGTGGCTAAAATGGCTCTCTGCTGTCAAACTGCTGCATTTACACATCAGGTGGAGGAGGTGGAGGTGTGACATGCTTTGTGACATCTTTGTGAGCAATACTGGCTGCAAATGATGGAATAAATTCAGATTGCCAATTCAGCCTGGCATGGAGGCCAAACTTCACAGTGGAGACTGAACAGGGAGCTGACGGTTACATCACACCAATGTTCATTGTGCGTGCTCGTTCACAGGCTGATGTGCACAAATGTGGAATGGAGTAGGAGTATGTGTAGGTGTCCGTATGAATATATTTGTATGTTTGAATATGATACAATTCATTTTAATGCAACACAAACCTCCCCGCCTCTCTGTAACGCACACGGTACAAGCAGGATTGACTAATTCTAACCTTGTTTTTCCTCTCTCTGTCTTACAGGGACACCGTCTAAAGAGTTTGTTTCCCTGGAAATCCTCCAAAGACACACACACACACATGCAAACGCACTCACAAACACACATGCATACACAATATATAGAGACACTTGCCAAGCACTCTTTTATGCTGCCTCAGTGCATTCTATTTCTTTTAACATGCTCCCTTGGAAAGTGAGTTTTTGAGAGGAGATGTACCAGATCCTTTTGCCAACTTGACCTGGGACATCAAAACCAGGCTCTGGAATCCTTTCAAGCGACGTCCTTCTCAATTCCTCCCAATTATTTAGTATGTCGATGTCATGACACTTTTTCAGTCTTTGTTCTGTAGTATATGGGGAAATATATAACCGCTAAGATTCCCAGGCTGCAAAACCAGAGGCAGAACAACAACATGTTGTGTATTTATTTTGTATGCTTGCACAGAGCATTACAATCCTTACTCCTCAGCAGAGTTTGCAAATAATGTATTTGATTGGAATGACCCCCCCCCCCAAAGGGTATAAATAACACAAATGCAACAATGAAAAAGAATGAAAGAAAGCATACAGTAATCCAAATACTTCACATACTGAATATTAGCTAACATCCAATACAGTAAGGACTTCATGCATCCTGGTAACAACCTCCCTACAGAAGGTTTACACCTTCATATGCAAACCTTAATATACTTTTATTTCCTTAGTGTTTCTGTTTCTTGGGGTTTATTGTTGTCAAAATAATCTAAGTTAAACACATTCTACATTGGTTGCAAATTATCTCTTAAGTTGGCAGCTCAGGCTTCTGGTATTCATTAAAGACATTTAAATAACATAGAAAGCTAAACCTATCATCATCAATTATACGAAATGCCAAAACATATTCATTAATAATCCACTTGGGTGGATTTGCATATGATTATGCAATGTTTCCAATTTGGTAAAGAGGGTAACATGCTGAAGCTATGCAGTGTCTAAATATAAGCTGTTGTGTGTTTGCTTCCTCAGGACATCCATCATCCATGAGGATGCCCTCATTAAAGGTGTCTCTTATCAACACAGGCACCTTTTGAAATGGAAAGCCTGCACAGTGTGCCAAAATATTACAGTGGTCCTGGAAACCGTGCAATTCCCCTGGTATCTAAGTTGACATTATTTTTTGCAACTACATTCCTAATTAGTCGAGAAAATACTGAGAGCCCCATTATGGAAGGTAATGAACAAGGAGTCGCATGGATTTCTATGTTTTATACTGTATTATGATCCTTTTTAAATGTCCAGTGGGAAAAAAATAATAATAATTTGTTGAAATACTATAATGATTACCTCTTATGAGCACTTCTGAATAGGCCAACATGCTAGAGCTCAGGAGTTTAACCACCCTGATATATGGGTGACGCATTATTTAATGTTTTCATCTTGAACATTAGTTTTAAGAATTATAAAATGCAATATAGACCCTGGTTGGACCCCCAAGGTCGGGATCCATTGCTTTAAAGCATATTCTGAAATTGCAAAGCTTCCATGAACTGGTTGCAAACAATCAAATGTATCGCAAGAAAAGCCGGTATGTCAGCCTCTTTTGTGAGAAACCTGTGACTAACTCCGACTGCCACAGAACTGCTGGCTCAACCCCTGCGGAGCCCCAGAAAACGGAAGACCACCCACATCCGACGGTGTTGTCTTTCTGCAGAATAAACGTCAGAAGAATAGTCAAACAGAAATAAGCTGCAGTGCCGGTGCATGCCTTTGTGTGTGATTATTATTATTATTTTTTTTTTACAAATGAGCTCCTTTGCTTTTATCAGTGACCCATTCGATCCGCACTCTGACCTCATCCTAGCTACTCGGCTAAATCGCACCAATGGGGAAACCGCACTTGCATGACCTCCAACCCTCTTTGAGCTTGTTAGGGTTGTTGAATGTAGAAGGTTGTGAACTCCATAGAATATAGAATTCTATTGCTATGGTGACTGCGGCCATAAACTGTTCTTCATTTCATGTCATCCCAGTGGGATCTGTCTTTGCAAATAGAAATTGTGGCCACAAACTAGAAGACAATGAATGCTTAACATTATTATTTTATGTGTACATTTTGTGAATAACTATTTCTGTAGGTTGTTGTACGTATTCCTGTATTACTGTATGACCTTGCTTGACGATAAACTGCACTGCATCAACCATAGTGGTTTAAATAACAAACTGCAAGTTTTGTATTTTTGCGGTTCAGTTCCTCCTCATGTGCTCCCTGTACACATTGTTCTCTATTATTATTAGTTTTTATTGTCAAGGGGATAGCCCGCTTTATTGCAAAATTAAACAATATTTGCATATTCAGGTTTTTGTCCCCAGGATAAATAATTACATTTGAAAATATATGGTATATATAATCCATATATATAATAAATAAATAGACTAAATTAATGCCTACTCACTTTTACCACGGAACTGTATAATACTGTATTCAATAAAGTCAATTATGTATTTTTCTTTTATTGCGTTATAAAATATGATCTGGGCTCTGTTCAATGGGGGATTTTGAAAATCCAATCTTTGTTTTAATAGTCTCTTTCAGAAGTCCTCCTGAGCGGTTTTATTAATATTCCCGCTATGTCTGCTGTTTGCCATGTATGGTTTAAGAAAAAAAAAAAAATCTAAACTAAAAAAAAAACAATTACATTTCGAGATAATTACTTCAGCCTTTCGCCAGAAAGAAGCTCACGGTGGATTGAACTGATTCACTTTCATTTCTTACATTCTAACGACACTGTATGATCATTCTCATTTCACACATGACTGCTACTTAACACTGCATGTGACTCCTTTACTTCCAATTAGGAGGGTAATGATGTGATTTATATATAATGTCGTGTGTGGACACTGACTTACACGTCCATGCAATTTAGTCTCATTCCGTTCTCTGTATGGAGCTTATGACAGTGTTGGATTGACTTCTTTGCACAAACACACAAAGAACCACTTTGTACTGTATATAAACATGAACACATATACAGGGAACGCGAGGCGTGGGTCGGTCGATGCTTTTTTGCCATGAAGGCAGGGATTTAGCCCTAAAGGAACGTGAGCCTGTAACCTCCATTCATCCACCCATAGTGGTGTAACCCAATCACACTCTGCTTTCATTCCTCCACTCTAAGAGCAGCCAGCAGGCAGAAATTACCAGAGAGCAGAACAAGAAAAAGGTTGTTTTCTTATCCAACTTCCTGTTCAACTCCGATGCAAACACATGTACTCTCAGACCTGTCTTAGTCTGGGTCACCATAGCCAATCACTAAAGGGTAGAGTGCCACCTAATGGTGCACAACCTGAATCCTCTCTTCCCTCCCTCACCACCTCTCCTCTCTCCCTCCTCCCACAGACACACTGGCACTCAACTCCTACACACTGACTCACCATATGTTTCTACACATGCACAGAGAAAGGGCACACACTGTCACCACGCACATCGACTGACATATCCAAATAACTCGAACATGAGAGCATGCACACAGATGCTCATGCATGAACAACATCACAGCACGTATATGTATTCCAGTGTAAAAACTGGATGACACTCAATGGCAGGAAAATTAACCAAATTCATTCCTTGTGCAATGAGTTGAGTCATCAGTGCATTGGTAAAGTTACACAGCTTAATACTGCAACAAGAACATTTGCTGTATGATTTTTTTTTTCAATTGAACATATAGCACAATATTCCGAATTTACTCAAAAATGTGTCATTATTGATCAAATTTAGTAAACTGAAAATAACAAAAATTGACACATTCTACTGGAGAGTGGCTTTCACAGACTTGATGTTTTTCTACAAGGAATAGCTGTTGATAGGGATAATATGTGTAGGCAGTGACAAAAGAGGGCGGCTTCATCAGGAAAAACTATATATACTGTGTAGGTGTGTGTGTGTGTGCACAACATGCACAAGTAGACATATGTTCCTCCTACACAGACACACAATCAGCAGAGTGAGTGAGGGCAGGCAGGCCACAGTGAAGCTGCATCTCGGTGCTCCTCCGCTCTTAACGACTGCCACAGCGTGGTGAGCAGGCACCATCTTAACTACATCAGATTCTCTCAAATGCCAGATTGTCGCATGCAGTCTGATTCATCAGTTTTCCACACTGTCAACCCACGAGAGGACAAGATGGAGAGACAGGATGATGAGTGTGGGAGGGAGGGAAGAGGGGGGCGGGGAAACCTGAGGGTGTAAGGGAATATGCTAAGATGGAGAGGTGAGGAGAAAAGTCAGGAATACAGTTAAAAAAGTGTAAAACGTAGGTAGGGTCAGATTAAAAAAAATAAAATTAAATTAATGATGGTGTACAGGAGCAAAAGTCCAGCTCTCTTGAGCCTGACGTGGCATGCTGGTGTGCGGGTAGGAACGCGATAGCACAAATAAACTGCATATGCCGAGTGTCACACAGATGGAAAACATACTCAAGACTTGTTTTTGCCTCTCTGTGACAGAGCAAGGAAAAAGAAACACTCTCGGTGTTGTTTTGCGTGGAGCTGCCGGCGGAATCTCTTCATTTCGTTCCATCACCTCTCCCTCTGAAGGGTGAAATGTGGTGTCATGCACAAAGATCTCCGATTCCATTCGCAGCTCAGTGGCAGTATTTGAAACAATGCTCTGGAGGTTTCTCCCAATGTGGAGAATTTTGAATGGCACTACTACAGTTCAGCTGTTGCATACATGCACAAGTAAACATTAGATCCAGTAGTGTTCTTTAAGCTCCCTATCTCATGTCTATCCAAGGGGAAAATCACGTAATATCTGCGTAACCGGTTCTGTGAGGATATCTCTAGGAACTCATCACAGCTTTCCTGAGAAACTGTCTATTTTTTTATCTAAATATTCATGTATTGCATCATATTTTTAACAAAGATTTGATTAGATTCAGACTTTTTTAAATATTTAATTCAGAAACATGGTCATTTTACTTGGGGTACTGCAAGAGGAAAATGATCAAATATAGAACGGAGAATGGATCTCGAGTATTTGTGTATTCTAAAAGTGTACACTGTTCATGGTCCATCCAAGTTGGGCTGACTAAACTCCCATACAGCCACTTACTTGTCAAAAAGACGATAAATAACAGCTGCTCATGAGGAATTGCATGACTGCTTGTTGCAATCGCTCTCCTCCTATACGGCTCATTTGCATAACCAATGCCCCTGAAGTACTGCCAAGTAAGGAAACCTGGTCTGGTTTGTTTGTAGAGAACATTCATCCACAATAATGTCCTAGAAGACTAAAAATATGTTCACTACGTCGAGCTTCTCGTTTGCTGTCAGCAAGGCCAACAAAAACATAGTCAGAAATCATATCTGAAGTACACAATTAGACAATATTTATGGAATATCAATGATGGGTAATTAGACAATGAGGCAATGTTTTAGGCTACATATTGATAGATGCTTAAAACGTCCATGAATGGAACCGCACTAGCCGATGAGAGGCAATAATCACCGAGATATTAAACTATGAAATATTACGGCTGACAGTGGGTGATACTTATTTGAACTCCAAATGTATTCTCACTCAAACCACGTTAATCTTGTTAAACAAAAGAGAATTTCTCTGCGTCTAAGCCATTAATGGAGAAATGAAAAAACTTAACCCGAGATCTGAATTTAGCCCTGCGGAAAGCCTCCTGTGTAATTGAGCTGTCTGCGACATCATGGCTGGGTGTATGTACAGACCCATTCTCGTTTCATGAAACTATATTTCCTGGTTAATTTGATGAGGAACATCCTGTTCTGATTAGACCTGCACATGGGGGACGGTTAAAAATAACCACAGAATCGGTGACGAACGACCTCTTTCAATACATTCTAGCGCTCCTCAGACGCTTTGAACGGAAACACCATCCTGGGCAGATGAGGAGCACAGTCTTGGAATGATAAAATGGGTATTTTGTTCTCTTCAAATACAATCAATTATACCTACCTTGCGCTGCGTACTACAAATATATTTATATCTGGTGGGCAAGTACATGAATTACTAATTATATCAGAAAACTATTTCCAAAAAACCTGTCTAACAATATCATCACACACATATAAGTTGTCCAGCTGTGGTTCCAAAAACCTGAGCTCAGCATCTCAGCAGGCTCTGAATAAACCCACCAGGCAAATCAGAACTCCAACTAACCACTCACTTTTTTTTCCCCAAAAATATTTCAGCTGTAATATTTCAACCTGCTGCTGCAACGCCGCGAATATCTGTGGGACAATAAAGGAATATCGTATCTTATCTAACCATGAATAATACATAAAAAGATTTAAACCCACACCTCAAAAAAAGCAAATCGGACTATAAATCACGTTTCCAAATGTGTGTGTGCTGAGCTGATTGAGTTATAAAAAATATTTTGAAATTGTCTTTGAGGCAAACTATGTCAATCTACTGGAAACGACAATCTATACATGTGATAAAGCCAGTGCTAAAATATCGTTATACCACATTCATCGGGCAAAACCAGCATACATTCCTGACCAATTGGTACCCCACCTGGGCCCGACTTACAAACAACAACAAAGCATTCTTCTAATCACGTTTAGCTGTTCAAATAGCCCATTGCCATAAAGACATTGAAATATGGGGCACTCTCTGGCAGCTTGAAACCAGTCTCTTTATAACACTGCAGAGCATATCATTAAAATCCCCCCTGATACCATAGCAACAATATTTTTTTATCTTACTGTAAGAGGTCAGTCGGTGCTCTCCAGAGAAGATGACAGGATACCAGCAGCTGGATCTCCCACGCTGGCGGGTGAAAGGTCACATCTCAACTTCTGCACATGCCTCTGCATCAAGCCGGTGCTCTCCTGCAAAAAAAAAATAATAAAAAAAACACTCAGGAGTACACATCTGTTTTCTGTATTTGTGTTACGCACATCACATTTCCTGATCTCAATGGCACTGCTGTTGCAGTGTTTCTCACCGCATTCACAAACATACAAAAAATCACAAATATCTGATCAGCAAATCCATATGTCAATTAAATAATCACAATTATAACAGAGAGCATGTATGTGCTAGGTTGACAAAATAATACACGGTTACCTCATCTAGCACATTTATTTGAAATGAAGGCTATAGTTTCATAATAAATGCTGCAGTTTGTTTTGAGAACAGATAAATAGATGCAGTTCTGCGGGCCTGGGCTACCAGCCAACACAATTCTTATGGCAACCATCTTATTTAAACAAGGCATTACAGATGAGCAAATCTTGATTATTTTTACGAGGTACGAGACAAAATAATGCAGTTACGAAAGACCTTATTTGCTTTTCAGTCCATATTTCTCTCAAAATATCTGGAAATGGCATGTTAAATGTTGAAATGCGGCGTACAGAAATGTTTAAAAATGCAGACGCAAAATAGTTACATACTTCAGTCAGTTCTCATGAGGGGCATTGGAACACCTAGTATATATGTGTTTTAGTATTAGTAGAGGAATATAGCTATCTAGACCCCTGAGGCATAATAGGCACCAACTACTTGTAATGTGTCACAAGCAAATGCTGTGGGATCAAAAACGATGTACATTCAGTTCACACAGGAATTATTGCCTACAAGTGAATTATAGTGTTGTTTCCTAGGGGAAAAAACATTGCATAAAGAAAAAAATCATAAAACTGCCAATAATAAAAAAAAAATAAAAGTAAAATAGTGTGGTTCAGTTGATTCCTGTCATGCAAACGTTTGAAAAACATTGACAGGACATCCAGCAAGAATATAAACAAAGCTTTAAAAACAATGTAGGTAAACAGAGAGCTTGGAAGGGTCTGAAGTTAGGTCAGACAAAAGCAGTCAGTGACAGGCCTGACAGCAGTTGATAATGCATACCAGGCAAAGCAGCAGTCAGGCAACACGTTTTACTCTACAAGCCTCCCTGCTACGAGGCAGTGCAACAAAATGGTGGATTCTGCACTGTGGCTCAAACAGGGGAGAGACACACGCTGAAGCTGTTCCTGAGGAATGTCATTGGACATATCACTGCACAACTGCACCCCAACTCTGCATTCAAGACACCAAGTTCGAGTTTTAATGAAATGGTTAAACCAGCGTGGGTTTATAAGAGTTTTTACCTGGTCACAGCAGTCCCACCACACAGCTAGCAGGCCACAGGCAAGCAGAGGCTAATTGCTAACACCTGTGTATGTAAAGACAGGAAGCTCTCTTTTACACTTCCTACAGAAGGTGGTGTTTCAATCTTAATCGTCAGCCCCACATACACATTTTCTGTTCTAAGACAAAAATGTTTGCTTGATGTTGTTGAGCTGTCAAATCTTCCAGGTTTCATTTTCAAGATTTAAAAGCATTAGTGGTTATTCTTACTTGTATGGTGCCGTTTGCTAAATGCACCTTACTGGTGGGTAACAGCAGTTTTTAAATGAGTATAACTTCAACAGTACAACAAAAAGAATGCTGACAATTTTAATAAAAAATAAAAAAAAATGCAAAAATGACTAATTAATGTATATTATAATTGTAATTATACTCTTTGTGCCGCCCACCATCATAGGTGGTAAAGTTACTGCCGGTTGGTTCTCTAAACAACAAAAACATAGCCTACAAAAATGCACACATCTGACCACAAAAAGTAGTTACTTGCATGAATGCATGACACTGACATCCATCCTCGCAATCCACAAATAAAACAGATATGATAAAAGTTAAACTGCCGAAACAAACACAAACAATCATCAAATCCACCAGACCATCATCGATAGGACTTAATGAGTAACGTAGATACTTGATTTCATTTTCCAAAGCAACACACTGATGAGTAGTTAGGGTTTGGTGCAGGGTACTGTACAGTAAAATAACCAATCACAGACAAACAGTCCCTCCAACCTATCACCAACTGTGAAATGAGATATCAAATATATGCAAATATAACTGACTTCCACAGTCAACAGCTCTCTGTTCCTCTCTGATATAATTTCCAATAGGGGAGAGCTTGTCATTTTTTTTTCAATATGTGTCAACACAGCCTAAATGATGTATGAAATGCTGGCCAAAACTGTGCTGATGGCTGACTCCCACACTGGCCTTTTAATGAGGAAAATAACAGAGATAACAGAGATACTTAGGTGCATTTAAGCCTGATTACTTTAATTGATCCTCAAAGACTGTAGCGCCAGTACTAGAACTGGCATTATCACTCAAGTGTTTAGTATAAAAGTTTCCACAGGCATAGATAGGGGTATATTATAAATTCAATAGTTAGAATTCAATAATCGTGCCACTGAAAGCATGCTGTACCTAATTGTGCATCTGTAGAATATGGTATTCACCTGTGCTTGTTTGTTTGTTCACCATCTGTATTTGTGTCTGCATGTTCACTTCCAAACGGCTGGTGAGTATTAGATATTGTTGACACACCCACTACAAAATGTATTCTCACTCAGGTTGCCCTTTGATGTTGGTATGAACACTGTCCCTGCACCACATTCATTCAGAGTGTGGTACATTGTTACCCCTGGAACTGCAGTTTCTGCAAAATACATTCATTGTGAGGATTACAGCAGGGAGAGAGATAGGGCAAGAGAGAGTGTGTGTGTGTGTGTGTGTGTGATTCGGAGAGAGAGAGTGGGGAGCACATGATGGGAAAAGCTGATCTGGACTTACAGCGAAACCACTTTTATTAAGCAGCTTGGTGTGACCTCAACATCTAGATTATACTGGACATAGACAGTAGGGTGGACACACTTGGCCATTAATCCATACAATATGAGTGAAGAAACCAGCTCATATGACATGTGTAATGCGAGGGTTTGTATTTATATATATTTTTTTCACACTTTAGAATGAGCATGTTCTCTAACCCGTTTTGCACTTACAGTATATAAACAGCTATGCAAGCAATTCATAGCACCCAACAGTACAGGGACCATTAATGTTTATCTATACATCAACAGGGTTTCCTGGCTCCAGGTGCTCAAGATGAAAAAAGGAGTTTTGTTGGCTGGAAATCCAGACTTCTTAGCTGTTATAAATCCACTGAAACCAATGTGTTTGAAACATTTAACTTATTTTTTTTTGTGAGAGTTCAATAGCCAGTAAAGCAGGAATGTAGACAAATGTTAGTTAATCATATCATAGGTTGGATGAAAGTTCAGCATATAATAACAATTAAAATACTGCACGACAGCTAAGTGGGCACAGAAACCCTTAATGGGTGTAAAGAACAGAACATAATGACTCCTTTATGACTTTATGAAGCATTAACATGTGCTGCAGCAATAAAATAGTGTGGCCACCTGGACAGAGGTGACACTCCAACCATCTTTTAAATAGCGAGCAGTTCATCCCTGTCCTCACACAAGGATATGAGCAGATTCTGTGAAAAAGTGAAAGAAGAAATTTGTGGGAATTCACAAGTATGCCGATCTACCGTAAAAAGTACTCTATAGTCCTCCAGCCCTTTTTTTTTGAATTCGTTATTTTCTTATTTTTTCCAGTTCCAAGTCTGTATATCTTAAGTGGAAGATTGATGACAGGCCACATGCTGTGGACAGAACCTATGCTAATGAGGAACACGGGAGTCCTCCCCTGGGCAAAGCACAGCGGGTACTGCCTTATTCTGCAGAGAGAGGTGTGTGTGTGTGATGGTTGATGTCAAAGTAATGTACGTTTAAGTGAATATCCATGTGAGTGCAAACGTGTACAAATATGGACATGTATACCTATCTCAGAAAGGATTTGGTCTGGAGTGGTGGTGGGGCAGTAGATATATTAGGCACAAATAAGGTCAAATCCACATTACCATGGTAACCTACCAGAAGAGACCAGCTGGTCCATCTGTTCCTCAGCTAACTTTGAGTCGCTTCTCCCACACCTCACACCAGCTGCTGTTGTTACAGTCACACAGAATCCGGGCTTTCACTCGAGCAGCAACATCGTACGCTCTTTAGATTCACGGGGATCCAATTCTGGGGAATGTGTTAAAAAAACACAGAAATGGCGAAAGAAGATTCACCCCATATTTGCTCACCGGCTATCATTATGTATATAAATATAACAAAGAAATGCTTCGTTTTTGATTCAAGGAAAAGGTCAGACTAAGTACTACGATTGTATTTTTCATTTTTGTTGAAGTGAGTGGAGTCTGACTTTCCTGAAATCAGGATAGTGTTTCTAAAGGTCATACAGGTCACAGGTCCTGTCTGTATATCAGTGCCTTGTTTTCTTTATATACTCAGACCAATACGTCCATGTACAGAAAAACAAAGACATCTGAGCACTTACTCGTGCAGTCATACCAATGCACATTTCACAAAAATTAGAGCACATGGAAGAACATCAAAATAAGTCATTACTGGTTACATTTCTCTGTCCTGCATATATGTTTAAGAGTGGGAAACCTTCCCCCTCCCCTTCGCTTCCTTATTCATCCTCAAGTTTAAACTGATTACAATGGTATGTGACAGGTGAGGTACAGTAAGGTACAGTAACAGCGCAGGAGACGTTTAGGATGCGTCTCCTGCGCAGAAAGTGACAGTTTAAAAGGGCCGTGAAATTGGGATCTTTTAATTTGTCCATTTAATCAACAGCCTGGCCTTTTGTGCCCCTCATTGCCTTCACTCCGTCAGCACAAACAGACCAGGATCACTGCTGCAAAACATTTCGGTTTGTTGTTTTCTTCGTCTGTATGTCAAATGGACCATTTTTTCGATGAGTGATTTCTCACCATGGTGGACACCATTCAGATTAAAATGTAAGTGTAGAGGGTTTAGAGCGGAGAAGCTAATAAACTGCAAAGGACAGTTGGAGGACAAAAAACAATCATTCCACTATCCTCTACAAATACAAAAATATCGAGACCGAAATTAATCTGAAATACATTATCTCAATAAACTTTTCCTAACACACATACAGTACATGAGCCTACAATTTACATCTGAGTGAATAAGGATCCTCGAACAAGACAGTTGTGCCACTGGGTCAAGGCATTGGATGCTTTGGTCGAACGGTTTGCTTATCTGCCTGAACAACTTTCCGCTCTTCTCGATCACCCTACCCTGAAATAAAGACCAAAAATAACACACTTGGTTTTATAGTCTTTACATGGTTAGTAATATAGTAGGTGGTAACTAGTCAATGTGGCAAACAGATATATCTATATCTACTATATATACTGTATATACTGTATATATATATATATATATATATATATATATGTATTTTTATTTTTTTACCCCATAAACGTTGTTGTTGTTTTGAGGCTAAAGCTCTTAACACAGCATGCTACAATATGCAGTTGCTTTCCATATAAACGATGGCAGATTTATAACTTCACATTAAGGGTTTTTTTTTTATAATAAAAAAAAGCACAAAACTGAATAATGCAAGTCTGTTATTATTTTACAACCCAGGATAAAAAGAACAGCTAAAAGCCTGAGATTGTACTAGACTGTCTCCTATGGAAAGAAAGCAGCAATAACTCAAAGCACATTGTAAAGCTGTTAATTGTATGCACATAAAAACGTTACTGTGTAACGTATGTCAATGACTTAAGCTTAATCAATAACTGAACAACAACATACACATTCTGGGTATTTGCTGCAGGCTATGCAGTCGGCCCTTATGTAAAAGCTGTTTGTTCCCCAGTGGTGGGTGGTTTTCCATGACCAAGCTGAAAGCAAACCTAAATAATCCCCATTGAGCTTACAGTATGAGAAAGATTGATTATTTTCACATTATTTAAACAGCTTTTTTTCCTGGCAATATACAGCCTGTCATAATGTGTTTCTTTTGTGTAACATGCCATGGCATAATTCAGTGCAAAATCAAAATATCTTGTGACAATAATACAATAAAAGATAAAACATGGCTTTCTTGTGTTCATCCCGAAACCAGGTTACTAAAAAAGAAAGCTTAAGGATTTTCTGTAATGATGAGAACATAAAGCAATGTTCCCCTTAATACATTGAGAAATAATTTTAATTAAAATAAATCAGTAAATAACCTCAGTAGCCCACATTACACTCTGAAGTGCACACTAGGGGGCATGTCAGATTGAAGAACAGGGACAGCAGTGGGAGGGAAGAGGAAGGGAAGGAGGGATATGTAGAGAAAGCTGGCAGTGACATGAAAATTAATAAGGAAGAGGGGAAATGAGGGGGGGGGGGCACCTGGGCACATTTCAAGGCCAAAGTATTAGCAGATAAAATGCAAGAAAAAAAAAGTGAGGACAAAATGCATGACTGAAGCGGAGGAAGCAGCAAAATCTAGCCTGCAATGTGGAGATGGAATGTGGGACAGAAGGGTCGAGACGGACGCAGAATGGGGACTGAGGACAAGGAAGAATTGAGAAAGAGGAGCGATGGACAAATGACTCAGAATAACCTCTTTTTGTGTGAGGGAGACTAAAAAATCATGCTGCCGTGAAATGGAGAAAAAAAAGCAGTGAGGGACTGAAACACGGTGTGAAGATGAAATGGATAAAGAACAGGAAACAAATATAAACAGGGGGGGGGCAGAGGGAATTTGAAACTATATATATATATACAGTATATATATAAATTAGCACAGGGGGTGGATGAGGAAGCAGTTAGGGTAAGAGGCATATAACAGAACAGGTAAATATGGGGGGAGGATGTAACGGATACCGGGGGAGCAAGCCAAGGGATTGGGTGGACGGATGGCTGAATAAATGGATGGAGGAAGGTCGAAAATGGAGGCATGTGAAGAGGTGTGCTGACCTGATAGTTGGGAGTGGAAAAGGAAGAAAGCATTAAATGAAACGTATGAAGGCCAGAGACAAAAATGATAACTAGGATAACGATGATGGTGATGGTGGTCTTGACCCTGTATCCTCTTAAGGTCCATCCCCTCAAGTATTTGTCTCCCCACCTAGGAATGTCCTGCTCGTCAGAAACGGCTTCCCACACAGCACGGAGCCTCGCGCGGCTGCATTGTACATGCACCGCTTTACAGCTTGGTCCAATATGCTGACGATGCTATAAAAAATAAATAAATACCTGCACCAAGGAGAACCTTCAGGCCAGTGTTGGGTTGACATATTTCACGTCAGCACATATTCTTGGACTGACACTCAATGCAAACAAATGAAAGCATTCCTCCTCCCACGGCCCTCGGAGGCACAGCTGTCATCCCACAAAACCTCGGCCACACAATGGATCACCTAAAAAATGATGACTTCAGGCAATTTTAACGTGGACTACCTGGTAACATAAAGGTCTCAGGTGTTCTTTTTAAGTAACATTTTCTCACTTGAAGCCCAGGAGTTTGGAAGCATATAAAGGTACAGCATGCAACGTTTTGCTTAGTGCAACTTTTCACATGTTTACACCGGGGATTGTTGAGCTTTTTTGGCCTGCGGTCGTGCTCAGATTTAAAGGTCATGTGATGCAAACGGGTCCATGACAAAAATAGCTGTCAACTCATACGCTGCAAATTAATCTTTCTATTCACAAGTGCGAGGAATCAGCAGGATGTGAATTAGCCGAGCATGAGAGGGACTCACATTCGTGCACATGCTTTGGGGAACTGGGTGGCATTTTTTAAACTGTATCCACTTCACTTCCTAGGCTCTCTACAACCACAAATATCTCCCACTTGCATATCACATGCATTCGTGTCATGTGTCCCATGATAGGTCATTCATATTATACCTCTGTGTTCAGATTATTTATTTTAAAAGAAAATTGGCAGCTTATTTTAGTTCATTTTATTTCCACAGATTGCAAGATCTATGTGAAATCAGGATAGGATATTTGGGACTGCATTAGAAAAACCTAAGTTAACTTAATTGAAAAGTGCATTGAGTTAACTTCATTTCACGTGGGTAAAAAAAATCCACAAACTCGGCACCGGTTTGGAATTACTGTGTAGTATCCAATTAGGGCAAAGGCCATGACAAGGAAACTTTAATTATTTGATTGTATTCATTGAGAATTAACCTCCAGAGCAACTCTGCCCGCAGGAAATGTTTGCTTAGCTAAAACCCCAATCTGCCATCTCAGCAGCCAATGTGCTCACGCTGTCACTTTGTCATTAAGTGGGACTGTGAACCATTCCATGCACATTTTAAACAGCTCTTGGAGAGCACCAGCTCCATGCTTACGCTTACATAAATATGGGTGACCACCTCTCCAAAGATGTCCCTTAAGAGATAGATACAAGGGTCAATCCATACTCTGTGCCAGCAATGTCAAACGGGTGTGAAGTAGGTAACACTGGGAAAAAAAAACAAAAAAAAAAACACATCTTTTTCTAACTATAACCACCCAGTAACAGTGAAAGATTTTAGCAGCGCTACCTCGGACCAACACTGACCGCCAACCTGGAAGCTAATTTAACCCCAGGGTTTGAAATGCTGTTGGAATTTACCACCCACATTGACACAAGGGCCATCATCCTAAAGTGGACATGTCATCTTTGCAACGTGAAGGGCTCCAGGCATCTGACGCAAATCTATTTCCTCTTCAGAGATTGATGTCTTGACCCTGGAGGTCAGGAAAAAAAATGCATTAATATGACAATTCTAAATCGGAGCCTGAGAAGTGCCAAAGGTGCGGGAAACGCGCGGAACCAGACGGAGCGAGGAGGCTTACAGAAGTGGCTTCAGGGTGATATACGAGTTATTGATATACAGTATGGTGAGTCAGTCCCCCTCTGGGAAGGGATACGCTCTCTTCACAGAGTTCAAATGTACATTGCATGTATTTACATCAATTCATCTCAGAGTGTTGCATCCACACCAACTTCGGCCACACCAATGACATGGAAAACATTTCAAGAGTAGGTGTGATTTATTTCCTAAATCCTACACTGAGTTTCATGTTATATCACTCCGTGCCGAGGCTCAGTGAACACAGCAGATCAGAATATAGAGGGACCTTGCCTCTCATTTATTCTTCATTTCTCCTCCCTTTATCCTTCATCCTCACGCAAGAAACCGGGTTCAAGGTCTTGCTTGTAAGTGTGAGAAAAATGAACAAGTGGCTGAATCTGGATGAAGAGCAGCTTTGTGTGATTTACATAAGCTCATAGATTATTTTCCGCAATATCGCAGAAAACATCCTATCAGATGAATTCAATATTTCTCTTTTGTGGGGGGAAGAACTTGGGTTTTGCAGAGGGACTGTCATGATCTGTAGGGTCATATCACGCAGAGCACTTTCATGCCAAACAGGACTAATAATTAGGAGGATGGGAATCCACATTCTACTGTACGGGGCACTAGCACATCCACCACAGCCAGCTCAACCACCATCACACCTTATTACCCCTGCATGCTCCAGTGGTCACCTCTCCCTCACCAATGTGGTCTCGTGCCTTTCATTAATCATGGTCAACTAGCTACAGAGGCTGAAAGGGAGGCTCGGCGTGGGCTGATAGGAATATGGCCCAAGCTTTTGCGGCCTGCGCTGCAAACACGGTTTTCAGAAATATGAAATGCGATATGAATGACATATAAATGCCTGATACAGCTTTATATGAAAACCGGAACGAGTCCCTTACACACACATTGGTCTTTTCACGCTCAACTTTTTATGATGCATGTTTACACACAGACACACACACGCACACACGCACGCACGCACGCACACACGCACGCACGCACACACACACACACACCCACTCACAGTCATTTCTGTCAGTTAAGGGCCACAATACGCCGGCATCAATCTTCATTACACGGCACTTGACCTTGGATGTGACCACCGAAGCATGGATGATACCACCTAGCACAAAGCTGAGGGACCACTGTACACTTGTGTGGGTGTGTATGTCGCTGAAGGTGTACATGTCATTGGATATGTTGACATGTAGACACGTATGAATGATCATCATATGCATATACACACATACTGTATATACAGTGTATAGGTCGTATCTGTCCTGACTGCGCAGGGCAGCATTTTTATGGCACAGCAGAACTAATGTACTTGCATCTCGCATCTGTCTCACAGAACAAGGGGGAAAAAACAATCCTGTTTACGAGACTATTATGGCAGTAATGCATGTCAACACTAAAGTAAGCATTGCAGAGTTTGCAATGAGGAAATCATTTATACCACTTATGAGGAGTTTCTTTTGTGTTTATTTAACAGCCTCTATTTTTGACACCTCTATATAACAGCTGTGCGTTTTAGTTTTTGTGAGCCAACTTTATGTTTGTATATAATGATCACAAACCCCTATAACTGAGTAAGCAGCGCGTCGGCCCTGGATTTCTCATTAATTCAAATAAGGAAGAGAAAGTATTCTAGGAATAGGAAGTAGCATTTACTTCATATAACACAGAACTCTCTTTAAACACAGCTACGTCACACTAGTTTCAGTTACAGTTGCATGGGTGAAGGTCACCGATGAAGGCTGCTCTTTCTGACAGGAGGCAACGGGGCTCAAGCGGCCACTAAGTGTTGAGTCCAACACTCTTAACCCTCTTTGTGATAGATTATGGGGGGCTGGTGAGAAGTGTTATCACAACTGCTTTTGATCATTCAGTGAGTGGACAGAAACATGACAATATTTCACATGAGCAATTCAGCAACGGAGTTCGCATTAGTCTTCAGAACTTAGGTGGAGCATCATGTGGCACTTCAATGTCTTTGCTCTGACCTCTTCATAACAATTCAATTAGCTCTGATTTTCAATCAAAATCCTTGCATGAATTAATTTCTGAATGTATTTATCGCCGGGTGTGAATTCCTCATTTGATGTTGTGCGCACGGCAGGCGGAATTACTTGTTTGACATAAGCTAATAATAACTCTTCAGGAATTAATCACAATAATGATGATTTACCAAGAAATATCTTCAGTATTGGTTGCGTGGTGGGAATGGAGGAGCTGTAACTCAGAATAGCACTTGCATACAAATTCACAGTTTTGCTGAATGACTGAATGATGTGCTCTAATGAGATAGGGAAGGTGTGAAAACATATTTATTTTCCTCCTTCTGTCTAACTTTCTTCTAATTTCTATCAATTCTCTCTTTAACACACACGCATGCACGAACTGACACCACCGGTTCCTCTCTCAACCACAAAACACACGCGCGCAAACACACACACACGCACACGCGCACGCGCACACGCGCACACACACAAAAATACTCCTACACCTCCAGAAATAGAGGCAGCAACAGTCTCACTCAATCTCTCAGCCCACATGTTGATAATGTCACCTTTTCAGTGTTTCATTACCTTGTGCTAACAATCAGAGAACATCCTTCTCTCTCCCTCCTTGTCTATCTGGCTCGTTTGCACTGTCTTTATTTTGGGATCAGCGATATGTTTGAAAGGAACCGTCATTCCATATAATTGCCATAGTTAATGGCGCCACACTGCAATTTCTACATCGTGTCTGGAGAGCAAGGAGTTTATGATCCATTAATGTCAGTATTCCACCTTGCAAACTGCTCTCAGAGGAAATATCAGACAATGGGAGGACTGGTTTGGAGGAAAGGTCCTTCGCAGAAGAGCCTGTGGGATAATTACAGAGGACTCATCAAGTGTAACATTAAGCTGATCCTCATAACTCAAAAGATTGCTGCCATATAACAGATCCTGTCTCGGGGAAGCACAACTCAGTGTTTGCAGCAGAAGCACAAAGCTTAGTTTGGGGACAAAACTTTAAAAAAAGTTCATTTGTTTCATTAACGCTCAAATCTTCAGGTGACCAACATTATGACATGAAAAACACAAACATTTTCCCTGACTGCATTAAAGATCTAATTACTTTTACATAAATGTATAAATATAAAGTGCACTAAACTTCAAATGTTCACTCATAAGATAAATGATATACACAATTTTACAAAATCGAAAAGCTTCCATAATTTGGGTTTCAAATATATTATGTAATAATATTAATTACATATATTTGTTACGCAAAAGGTGTAAAGTGCCTCAAACTGTTTCACAAGGAGATCATTAGAAAACAGAAGTAGTTGACTTAAATGACACCATTTATACTTCTGAAATAATGAATAGAACAAAGATAAATCAGGCAGACAACCTTATTTTGCTCACTAGGACATGAGTGGCAGTAGTGAACAGTGTCACTAGGTAGAATCAGTGTCCTGGAAAAGTATTTGAAGGAAAGCAACGAAAAACAGATGAGCAGATGGTCAGTGAGAATGTAATGCCCTGGCCAAACTAAACTGTTGCGCGTTGGCCACAGCTCAGGGTTATAATCAAGTGTTATGTAAACTGACAAGTCAGAGGTCTGCCGCTGCTGTGCGGTCTGCCTCTGCTCCGTGGCCCCCGTTCACCCACATCCGCAGCTCCGCTTGTATGTGTAACATGTATTCACAAACAGACCGGCGCTTCTGAGAGAGAAAAAGGAGAAAAGAGCCAGCTCGCACTGTACAGGAACCAAGAGGGATAAGCCGAGCAAGATGAGACGGAGGAATGAAGAAGATTCTGTAGAATTCAAACACATCCCGTATAGCTGGAGCAATCTGAGTGACGCATGCAAGAACGAACGAGGACAATAACTCATCAAAGAGACCAGGCCAAAAGACTGAATCCAAAGGGAAGAATCTCCACAAGCACTTCCTGTAATGGCCACAAGAGGCTTTTTATTCTCAGAAAGTTGCATTGAAGTGAATGGGAGAGAAATCCCAATGAGTCTAAACATGAAAAATAAATGCAGTTGCATGTGAACTGTTCAAACAGGCCCGACCAGGGAAAATCCCCAAAAATAAGCAAAAAGAAGTTTTCTAGTACTTGAGTTAAATGAAAAGACAAAGTGTGTCTGTTTGAGGTGCTGAATCAAAATTCTCTTTAGGCAACTTTTTTTTTATATATATATATATATACTTTTGACTATATAGCCCACTGCACAATCCAGAAGCAGCTCATACTGTTCAAATTGGCATGGGAGCTAATTATCTGATTTAAAGCTTGAGTCCCACAGAGATGATCTGTAACATAGCAAATGGCATCAAAGGACACTCAGTGATACAACTGAATTGCATAACATTAAAAGGAGATTTAATATTTAATATTCAGCAGAAAACGGTGGCAAAATTATCACTGTGGACTATCTCAGCACATAGGTGTTGACACAAAAACGACTTACTCACGAAGGTCGGGTGTTCGAAAATAAGCTCAGCCAAGATAGGTTACTCCCTATCTGTGTCCCTTGGAATCACTGTCATCATCTGTATTGTGTGTAGTCGCAGTTCCTCTGCTAGATTGTGCTGTGAGTATTTGTTGTGCTTGTGTTCTCAAACTGATGTTTATTTATTTATTTTAACTCTGCTTGTGATTTGTCAATGTGATTGTGATTCCTGTGTCGTGCTTTCAGGGCCTCTGCAGTTATGGTACACATTATTGACAACATTATTATATTGAATACGTGCCCATTAGAAAATACTGAGGTTGTTGCATGCAGAGCATTTGCACACACACAAACACACACACACCTACACAGTTCACATACATTGAAGTAGGACAAAGAAGTCCATTGGGTAGGTCAGTTAACAGAAAATCAATGGTTACTGTATGTATGTACTTGGGAGTACAAGGATGCAGCGGAGAGGCCTCTGAATACTTGAGATAAGGCATTTATACAATCATGCATATCTGCCATGACGAACACGTTTGTCTGTGAATATCATAGGTATGTGGATATGCATCTGTGTGTGTGTGTGTGTGTGTGTGTGTGTGTGTGGGTGCGTGCGTGCGTGCGTGCGTGCGTGCGTGCGTGCGTGCGTGCGTGCGTGCGTGCGTGTGTGCGCGTGTGCGCGTGTGTGTATACCTGTGCAAATGTGTCACACTAGACTTGACTTGAAATGGTGAGTCAGAAGTTACCGGCTTATGGCTGATTGCAGAGAGGCGCTCACAGAGGGGAAGCTGTCCCTCTCCCACAGCAGCCTGAATTATTCCTCTGGACGAGTGATTGAGGCAAGCCACTCTAAATGCTCTGCAGAGAGGGAACAACAGACCACGGCCACTGGGTCCACCTGCCAACCTACAGGAGAAGGTACGCCGTAACCACCGAAACTGAAACTAGTGTTTCCGATTGGTACCTCATCAGGATAAGACCTGGCATATTTACACACACCTGTGGACAGTCTCAATTAGTCTGATTCATCCAGACTGAATGGAGGAAAAGTATACCCGGGAGGAGGGGCAGGACAAAAACGAGCAGAATGAAGACATTCCTCTCCTGTGAAGGGCAGGCTGAACAATCCCTCACCCATGTCCATGTCTTATCCCTTTTTTAAATGCTGAAACTGCCACTACAAACTGCGACTGGTGTGGACAAGAATAGGAAAAGTGTCACAGAGTGTTAGGTTTGTGTAACAGTCATTAAAAGGCAGGTGTCCACCAAAAGAGAGAGGTCAGCCAAACCCTTTCAGGATCACGGGTGCTCTAAGGGGTCCCTCCTTTTGAGGGGCAACAATCCAAACGCCGACAAAGGCTCAATAGGACTCAAAGCAAATGGTTGTGCACTGGAATGTGTAGCCCCACACATGAACACACGGTGATACATAGGCTGTACTTAAAAAGGTCAAATGGACAAAGACACACTTAAGCACGATGGTCAGGGAGTGATCATCTGTGCCAAACACACAAACGAAAAAAGTGTAAATACAGAAATGGGGCTGGAGCTCATTTTCTTTGGCCTGTGTAGATTTACACAGCTTCTTGCCAGTTTGCCACAGTTGGCCCGTATGGGGGTTTTGCGGCATGAAACAAAATTGTCATCACACATACGGCACTGTGGCAAACAAAGAGGAGACGAAAACGTCAAAAAATGTCTTCTTTTTAACATTCAGAAGCCCTGTTCGCGACGAGTGATTATTTCTCCATAACCTGCACATCTCTCACCTAAATTACCTTCATCCATCTCTCCCGTTTAGCCCTGCACACACACACACGCACACACCTCTCTTCACTATCTGTTCCCATCACCTGCCCAGCGATGGAGCTGTGAGCTTGCAGCCGAGTCTCCTCTCATCGCTGTCATTTGTTTGCGAGGCGACACGGCACATTCGGCCCAACACATCACTTGTTTGTTGCCCGCGAACAAATTCTCCTCCTCGGCACAGCGGACTCTCATTAAAACGTGAGGAGTCGCACTTCTCCCCTCTCCGCGAAGAGCCTGCGCGCGTCAGCGCCACGCGCACGCGGGCACGTGTCGGCCGTGCGCGCCCGCCCGTGCACGCGCGCTCACAGGCAACTCGAGTCACATGCAGCGGTGGCGTCTGGCTTTGAGGGAAGGCAAGCAGCTTGGAATGAGTCTCCGCTCGCATTATAATGGCATTAATTCTACGGGAGCAGCTCGGTGTGGAGCACGCTTTATTTCTCTCTCGCTCTGATTATTAAAATATGCGCGTGCACCTGCGGCATCAGGTTATGGGGAAGAAATATGAGTGGATGAGTGGATGGAAGACCTTGTCAGATGTCAGATATGTAGATTTTTGATCGATGGATCGATCAATGGATAGATAGATAGATAATCGGGGCGCATATAAACCCACAATGTCCCTTTTAACTCATCACGCACATGCACTACTTTAGGCACGCGTGAGGAAGCAACACACACACACGCATACACGCAAACACACAGCCACACACACACACGCACATTCACTTACAAACAAACACACTGAGGAGAGGAAACGTTGCACTGCAGACCAGACTGACGTGACTACACTGCCAGCTCACCCTGCCTGCTCTGATGAAAATAAACCCCCAATCAAAACTGAAGGCAAAAAAAAGATGTTGCTACTCTGTCAAAAGCACCCCCCCTCCCAAAAGACATTCGAAAAAAAACAAACAAACAGCAGCTGTATTATAGGGAGCTTGTGTGTCACCATGAATTACATTGATGCGATATAAACTATCCACGAGAATGTCATTGTGTTCCTCTTTCTGCCTCTCGCTGTAGTCCTTGGTGATGAAAATGTCCTCTGATTTGTAGTTTAACTTGAAATACGCAGATGACTACAAAAAATATACGCCGGGTATCATCAGCCCATTTTTTCCTGCCTTGCAGATGCACGCAGCTCAGCGCTGCTCGACGATCTGAGCTCAGTCTGGAGTGGCGCGGCTGAAGCAGCAGAATATTGGGCTGTAAACAGAGACGCTGTGCTGAGGTCTCCATGCGAAACGTGGGCTTTTAGGAGACGGTGAGTGATTCGAGGAGGATTTTATTGCAGGGAGACACTGGTCTCATCAGTGCAAGCTGGTGAGGGAACGTGATTTTCTTAACATTATTATTAATATTTTTTTTTTGGAGGTGGTCTGTTCCGTGCGCGTATCCGAGCCATGTCCAATCCATAAACGATGGTTTTTGGCTTCATCGCGAGTACTTACAGTCCGTTTATTTTCACTCTAGTCCGCGAGATGCTCGAGCCCTTTCGGTCGCGAGACGGTCTTTTCGTAAATGTCAGTTTTTATCTCCTCGGAAATCATCACGTAGGAGTCTGAGAGCGAGACAGCGAGAGCGCGACAGAGGAAAAAACACGGAGATCCCGGCTGAACATGTAAGAGGATTTTTATTCGGCAGCCACCGAAATAGAGATTAGAGCGACAGCAGCAGAAGTTAAATTGTGCTGCATGTAAAATGGGCGGGCTAGTCTTTATATTAGGATGGTACAGTCTGTTTTATAATAAGATGGACTGCGTTGGACACATGAATGTGTGCCGTGCTCTTAAATCTCAAGCACGACCCAGCAACTAAAGACGCATCAATTGGGAAGGGACCCTCGGTCCCCGGTGTATGAATGTGTTAGTTTGGTGGAAGGGTTTTTTTTTTATTATTATTATTATTATTATTTCTCGCTGACAGACTGAGAGAGTTCAACTCACTACAGCAGCACCAATGAACAGTGAGAGAGACCTGCGCATATCGTCAGCAGCCGCTTCTCCAGCCTCAAGCTAAGATTCGTCAGATCTGAGATCACAGAGGATTTTTTTTTCCTCCCCTCCTCATTCAGTCCGGCTAGAAAAAGATATTCACAAAAGTTTGAGGATATAGGCAGCGGACAGCGAATATATCGCGACTCGTTCACAGTAAGTGATTGTATCCATTTTGCTCGCCCTTTTTTGGGGGGCAAGCAGAAGAAGGGGGGAGAGGTGAGTAAGACTCGGATTTGGAAGAGATGGTTTGTGTCACCGGACAGCGCTAGAATCGCAGACCGAGTTTGATTTGGGGGGAGTTTGCCGTCGAAATTATGACCGTTTGAGAGGATTTGTTTTGTGTGTATGGCCGAACAGCGTTGAACGGGAGGCGGGCAGCTTTCAGCACCACGGACAGCGCTCCGAATGAAACAGCATCATTTGCTTAATTGCTCGGCCACGCACGGATCGGATGCGATCGCCATGCATGTATCGAGACACAACCTTGCCAGGATGCCAGTTGCATGCTAAATTTCTATCCAGCCTTAAGAGATATCCACACATTGGAGCAAGGGTGGGTGATATTTCCTCTGAATAACTTAGAAAGTGTGCTTGTGCGGGATTTTTCCTCCACCATCCGTTAATCTGCATCGCCCTCCCTCCCTCTGTCTGTCGCTTCACCAAATCCTGGTCAACCAACAAGATTTATTAGATTTTAATGTTTTTATATGTTTTTTGGAACCTAAACCAGCCATTGTTTTATCCCAACCCCCCCAGTCGCTTTCAGTGCAACATCACAAGCAAGTAGCTGGCGTATTGTCTTCTATGTGGGTTGTGTTTTCACTGGCAGCATTTTGTAGTCTTGTGCGAAATACTGGTTTGGTGCTTTTTTTTTTTTGGTAAGTAAGTAATTGGTCCTAGCGTGGACACGTCGATTATGCTTTCAGGGATTGGAATGTACATACTTTATGACCCAGCTGACATCATAGCTGCATGATTAAGGAGGAAGCAAATGTTCTCATTTTAGGGGATTTGGTTTGATATTGCGGTACGCGTGTTTCACATTGCAGGGTATTAGAGGAGGCAGTGTACAGGTGCTACACGCTCTCACTGGGTGTTAGGTGGCCGGTGAAGCGATGCCTTGTTATTCCTTCTTAATTATTATGCGCTACAGCTATAGCCAGCCCATATGCTTATGCATTCGGTGTCAGTTATGAAAGTCGGATTTACGCTGGGACCCTTTATGCCGAAACGCTAAGAGGCAATTTGATTCCGGTCCGCCTCTTGGTTAGGGTGTAAATGATGTCTCTGTCCATGTGACAGCTAATACAAAATGATGATGTAAAAGGCTTTTTGGGGTGCGTGTGTCAGGTAGCATGTGATGGCCTAATACATCTGGCAAGGCCGTTTGGCTTGATTCATGTCCTTTCAGTGAATCTGTGAGAAATGTTAACAGGCAGCACCAAAAGCCTCACATAAACCATCTCTGAACAGAGACAAGGTCTCCCCCAGACCCTGCGTGCCCACGCTGACTGTCGTAGGTGTTTTAGCACATCTACTTGATCACTGACACCTGATGGGATGCAACAGTGGACCATTGGCTCATGTGATATGTTAATGATGTACTGAGATGAGTCTCTCTCTCTTTGACCTCCAGCAGTGAAAGGTCCTCATATCGCAACTATGGGTGGACGGGGCAGGACGGCCTTTCTGTGTCTGTGGGCTTGCTTGCTTGTTTCCAACAGCGTGCTAAGTGGAAAAAGGTAAGACCACACTTTTACCTTACATAGACACCTGTGTGTCAAGTTAGATGACTAATATATATGAGAGCCAAAATAATCTTATGATGCACACTGCTCATACGACGCCTTTTGCAGAGGTCCGTCTTTGCATTTTTCATATGATGAAGGTATTATCGGAAACGGTTGTTTCACATGGAGTCGTTTCATATCACGGACAAACTTGTTAAACAAGACGAGGCTATTCTCAGTATCTGACGAATGTTCGAATACTCAACATACGTCAGTCAGTCGGCCAGCCTTGAAGGCAACTAGTGGTACAATTTACCAGGGTGAAATTCTGTCATCTTGCATATCGCTTGGTCTGTTGGGTTACACTTTTACAGAGCATATTTAATGTGGTTGTAACTGGGGCAGCCCCACAGGACACTTCCACGCCTATAATTGCATCGAGGTAATAAGAAGTACAAAATACAAAGGAGCTGAGGAGCCAAAGTAGCTACAATCCACATTACCTTAGAGTTGGCCTTTTGTGTAACACTATGCTACTGGAACACTTCAGTGTTACTCTTGTTTGTTCAGTCCTGGGCTGCGTACAGTAGTCGGTGCGTGTCGCACCAAGATATTTGGCACACATTTGAGCTCATGTTTTTGTCAGTGCCCGCAGGGATGCTTCAGTCGACGTACAGACACACCTCTCAATGCCAACACTGAGGTGTCAGAGTGATTAAATAAGAAATGGCAGCTAAAAGATCCGCTGTCGTGCGACTGCATTATTTCCTACACGATTCAAACACTGGGCAACCAGTTCTGATCTGATCTGACCCCACTCCTCCAATGAATACATTTGACCATATAAAGCCCCTGCCCACATCCACACCAGTTTAAAATTCGCAGCCACAAATAAAACAACAACGCCAAAAGGGGAATATTTCCGCCACTACAACTGCAAGAGATCATTTGAGCCCTGATTCCATTGTAATTCTGATAGAGAATCCTGAAGAGACCGAGGGGATCAGCCTTTTCTGCACGGCTGAATAATTCAGTAGAACTGTCACAGCCAGTTGACTTCAGCGGTGATGTCTTGAGATGGTCCAGCTTGCTTCGCTCTGCGTGACAACAACTACACCACAAAAACACACAGCTATAGAGTAGACACTACACGCGGAACACTGGCACAATGGGTTTCTATTTTAAGTATATGATGCACTGCACCCTGATTTGATCTAATTGATTAATCACAGCAGTAGGTTAGCGTTGAGATGCGCTGAATGCCAAATGGAGGGTCTGATCTACAGCACATTGACTACATCAGAGAAAATGTAAAGGTAGTGATTACGTTGGGGAGGAACCGTCACCGCAAATTGCAAAGCAATTATCACAGAAAAGATTTACTGTATAATCCGGTTGCCTTTTTGAAGTCAAATACAGAATCACACACGCACACACCTTGGGGGGATTTCAATGAGACACAGTAATCAGGAAGACCTAGCACTCTGCTTCACTATGTCGCCGAAGAAAGAAATTGCCTTATAATTAGATATCCAAGTGACGAGAGAGGGGGGGAGCCAGAGACAGCCTGAGAGAGGGGGACAGGGAGAAGGAGCGCGTGGCAGAGGAAGTGTGAATGGCACTGTTGCTGTTCAGATGACCTGTAGATGGGGGTGGTGTACAGGGTTTTATGAGGAAGTGGGCCCCTGGCTGATAAACGTGTATTCTTTCAGAAAAATACATTTCCTCTCCATTTTCTTCTCTTTTCCACGGGATGCGAACCTAACACCCAACCACCTCGATTTTCTGTCTTTAACCTTCACTCTACACAATTTCCAACACCACAACCACTAATTATTAATGAGGTGGAAGAAAGGGTGTTTTTTTTCCCCCCCCACTGTGGATGATAAATTACCGGTGAACTCGAAAGAGGTGAAGGGACGTGCTGCCATGTTTCCTGTGCTATCGGAGACGATGGCAAAATGACTGTAACCCTCAGGACAGACCAACAACTAGGAATATTAGGATCTGAGGAGACGGTGGTTGCGTTTTATTTCAGCCTCAGCTGACATTGCATGGAAGCAATTTAAGTCTATTGTGTTAACACATAATCAGCAGATTAATCATCGTTTTGAACTTTGAGTTTTCCGAGGCTGCCGGCTCCAAAAATGGCTGATCACAGCTTCACCGCCGGGTGAAGCTGTGATGTGAGCCATTTTTGTGGTTCTCAGAGATGTGTTTATTTCGAATTGGCAGACAGAGGGATGCTTTACGAATTAGGAGAAATTGGAGTCAAACAGGGGTGCATGAACCCTTTTATACAAATCCATGTGCGACACGGAGGAAGCATATACACGCAGAAGGCAGAACAGCTCACATTCAATGGATCCCGTGTGTCCCGCAGACCTGAATGAGAGCTCCATCTCGCCATCGCCAGTTTCGCTTAACAGTGAAACCTCCCCATTTATCAAACTCTCTTTTCCGCCATTTATCTTGCCCTCTTTCAACTCCGTTATCTCCGTCTTCTTTTTGTCTTCTCTCTCTTTTCCCTGGAGCCATTCTTGTGTTCTTTCCCCCCACCCTTTTTTTTTCTCCCCCCCCCCCCCCCCCCAGACGCCACTCTCCTCCCAGCCTTAGTCCCTCTCTTCCTTCACTCCCGTTCCATGTCCCCTCTAACTAATCTGGATGACCTCTCTGTCTCCTTGGAGCCATTCCGCGTAGCTTGTTTCCAAACACTTACTGTTTATTTTGCACGCAATCAAACCAAACACTACTGGCTATAAAAGGACGGAGCGGATGATTGCTTGGCGGCTCGCTCAGACTTTCATCGGGGGTATTATCTGCATTATCACACATGCAAACAAATGCAATACAGGCTTGCATATGCGCATAGAGCGTGAGCCAATGCTGCATGCAATCATTTATTCAAGTACGCAAACACACAAGCGCACGCACATCCTCTCTGAACATTCCTCTCATATGATACAAAGTTTGATTATAGGAGTGTTGAAATATTTATGCAGCAAACTCTGCTCTCACAATTCGGCATTGCTTTGAGCATTTTGTTTCACGGTGTTCAAACAGCACATTCAGCAAGGCCTTTGTGGTCTAAAGGAGCATATTAAGGTATAAATAATGTATTATCATTTCTCTATTCGCTCTCTGTGAGATGGGCTCTACGTGTGGGTGTGCACGTGTGTTCTCTGTGTGCCCACTTTTACATTGCAGTGAGGAAAATAGTCAACACTTACAAGCAGGTTATTGGGACGGTGTTCCACAGGGATCATTCACAGTAACTTATAGCAATATAATCGAAAACCTCATTATCGCAAGCTGTGAATTGTAAATTGGCACCAATAATGAAATGCGTCACTGCCATATTGTTTTCTTGCTCTTTTTCTATCATGATGTGATTCGTGATGATACATACTGTGCTGCCCATGCTCTATTATCTACAGAGTAGAGATCACCATTTTTTGTCTTTGATATATGATTCATATTCAGAGTTCGTTTTAACTGTTGGCAATTTTCACTGTGGTTTTGGACTCTAACGGTGACTTTAAATCTTCTTCTCTTTGCCAGCTCCGGGCAGAACAGCATGACAGATGAACAGAAAGATAACACTACAGTGTTCACCAAGATCTTAGACAGCCTTCTGGATGGCTATGACAATCGCCTCAGGCCAGGACTAGGAGGTCAGTAAACCCAAGTCATTGAATGTATTTGCTCACTCATGGCCACTGTTATACTCCAATATATACACATTTACATAATAGATATGGCTAACCCAGCACACAACTGCACGGAATGATATCCCCATGACTTGAGATGGGTTTGGTGGGCAAAAGACTAAATCCGCATCCACGGCTTTTATGAAACAGTAAATTGTCATCAAAGCCATAGTTGTATTGTGCACGTTATGTTATTGTGTGGGAACCTATTGTCTGTCGTCAACTGTCCACTGTACGAGCGAGAAACAAAATGGCTGGGGGCATAAGAGACTAATCCAAAAAAAGAAAGCTGGGATAAACCGAAAAAGAGAACAAAAAAAAAAGAAACAGAGAGATAATGTGAGAATCGGTGTGTGTGAAGGACACTGGGGAAGGCTCAGTGTGATGCAGCAGGCATCAAACAGACAGGCCACTGAACCCGGGCCTGCTGAAAGTTATGCAGCCAAAAGGGGAAGACATTATGGATTATGATGGGTATCATTCATAAATCATGCTGTCACATTTCAGTGTTTAGAATCACAAGGAATGAACCCACACGCAGATTGCCTCCACTACCCCTTCCAAATAAATACCCAGTAGATGCATTTGGCCCATCAGTGTTTTGGCAACAGAGTGGCATATTTTCCGTAATACATCAATTCTCAGATTTATTAAGGGATTGAACCACTGTCCGGGTAATGGAGCCGACACTGAAACCAATAGCAGCAGAAATGGTTATCGACATCCAAAATGGGATTTTTTATGGTGGCATTTTTTGTGTCTGTGCGTGTTTCTGTGTGTGTGTGTCGGAGTGTAAAATCTAATTCCGAATAGTTACACTTTATTTTATATAATCTGAATGTATCAGAGGCTTTAGCCAGGTGGTCTTGCATTAACAGGTAGTTAGGGACTAATGAATTCCACTGATAGTAACTCACTCTGGCAATTTCCTGCTTCAACAGAGCGTGTAACTGAAGTCAAGACTGACATTTTCGTGACTAGCATCGGGCCGGTTTCGGACCACGACATGGTAAGACTCCTTTTGCCTCTGTAAATGTCACTCCCACCCGCAACCCCGGCAAGGCTCTCAAAGTTGTCAAACATTTCTTTATAAAATGCATTTCATTCAATCCTGATGTGTTAATAAAATGATCACATGGGAAATGTGTAATGTATTTCTGGTGCGTGGTGGATAACCTTACATTAGGCCAAAACAAATGACACCTCTCTGTGCATGTCCAAATGTGAATGAATTCTCATGCCAAATGAGGCTTTATTTGTTGCCAGATATTAGCAATGGCATCAAATACTTCTGTGTCCAACTTGTATAAGAAGTGTTAATTTTTTCCGAATTATTGACATACTGAACTTTCTATATGGAGGAAGGAGACGTGGGGATATTGAGGTTAAATGCACTATACCATTATTCAGTATGCAACTTAAAAAAAAAAATATATATATATATATATATATGGATATGATATTCAAACATGAACATCTGCTCTTGCACCAGGAACCCATTAAGTCCATCCCGATGTCTCATAGCCTCTTTTTTTTTTTTTTTTACCACTTGGGAAATAAGACCTCTGTTATACGCACGTGATGTGGGTGTACTCTATACGACATGATCTCAGTTAATTGCACTGGCTGACATGCAAGCCAGGACTATGTGGCTGTTGTGTTAAGGCAAGAAGGAAGTGCTAAAGAACATCTCTTCATCCCCCATCTCCAGCCGTTCCCTATCCTTCTCTATTACCTTGAAGCTGTGTTTCATTTCATACTCATTATCTTGCGGGGGTCGAGTGGGAAAGGGTGTAAAGAGGACAAAAAACAGACTGCACAGTAATTTTTACTGGCCCCCCTTTACTCTGTCGGGCAATCATGTGGAACCATTAAAATCTGCTCTCAGCCGCAGTCATAAGCTGCCTTCAAAATGAAACATCCGCCTAATTTTGTATCCAGTGCCTCCCCTTTTTTTGTGTGTCAAGTGCAATTTAGATTACTAGGCAAAGAAGTTTCCCCAAAGACAAATGCTAACGATGGTAATTTTTGGCAATTACCTTATAATTCAATACCAAATGACCAAATGCCAAATGATCCGCCATTTGCACATATTGCATTAAACTGACGCGGCCGCGATTATGTAAATAATAAAATGCTAATTCAACCCCATACTGGGTAGAGTAGAGGCCAATTACTATTTTCTAACAACGAAAGCATTCTTTCGGGAAGGGTACCAGCCAGAAAACTCTGCACTTTCCTGCTCTCAAAGCCTTTAACATGAGAAGACATTTACCGGTTAGAAAAGTAGGCCAAGGATACCGTAAGAAAGTCAAAGTGACACGAGGAAAAAAAACACAAAATGTGAGAACACAAAAAGGCTGAAAGGGAGAAATAAGGTTGGATTACTCAGAAGCTTACCCGAGCAGGGGAGATGAGCAGAAGAAAATGCTACCGGGGCAGGGGCTCGTCCTTACTGACGTCTCATTTTCTCTGCCTCTTCCCCTGCACCTGTAGGAGTACACCATTGATGTCTTCTTCAGACAGAGCTGGAAGGATGAGAGACTAAAGTTCAAAGGCCCCATGGCCGTGCTGCGTCTCAACAACCTGATGGCCAGCAAGATCTGGACCCCTGATACCTTCTTCCACAATGGCAAGAAGTCGGTGGCGCACAACATGACCATGCCGAACAAGCTGCTGCGCATCACAGAGGAAGGCACGCTGCTGTACACCATGAGGTAGGCTGCCGTCTACTAATCCATCACCACAATGGAGGATGGTTTCATGTGCCGGAGGCTGAAATGATTTCGCAGAGACCTGTTGGTATCTTAATGTCAGTGCGTGTTGTTTGCTGAGAAGGGGGAGGGGCTAAGGATAGACTGAATTTATATTATCTGATTGAGGTGACGCTAGGACGATTGAGCTCAAAGGTCAATATTCTGTTCTTTTCAAATTGTCCGCAACTCAGGCTTAACTCTGGCCACTGTACAGGATAGTTGAAGCAGCTACAGAATGACACACCTTTGTTTTATTAGTAAGTATTTATGGCATTTATTGATTGATTGATTGAATAGAAAACTACGATATAGTACTTTACCAAATAAATAGCGATCAATCTATGTTGCCTATTTTTATTTTATTTTTCAGATGCATTGCTACCACCCTGTTAATCTTTGAATACACATTATAGTCGCGCATATATATTGTTCATAGGGGTGAGTTACTACACTTCTAGATTTCTTCTTTTCTTTTCATCTATATATTCATATTTTATTTATTTATCTTGTTGATCACCTGTTATGCATTTTATTATATTTTTTGTATTCTTTTTTTTTTTACAATGTGATGTACAGCAGGAAAAAAAATAAAAGTTTTATTCTGTGATGATTAATCACACTGGGGCTGCTACCCGATGGTTCCAAGAAGGGGAATAAGGTGTGCCGCTGTCTGAGCTGAGTTTAGAACCACGCAGTAAAGGTGGTGCACATCACAGAGTGCAGCCAATGGGAGACGTCTACGGAGCGGACGGTAAAACATTCGTTTTAGCACGTTCACGAGCGGGGGGAGGGGTAGAGGCGGGGCCTTCACCGCTGTCACAGATGAGTGAGATGAGAGATGGATGGGAGATTAGTGAGTCACGGGTGGGCTGACATGCTGTTTTTCTTCGAGCTGTCAGGAAATAGAAACCCGCAGCTCAGGGAACTGGGGCATTTGTGTTGGTTTGGGGATGGTCTGCGGCAGTTTGACTGTATGTGGTGATAAGAGATGGAGAAAAAAAAACAAAAAAACGTACATTTTCCCGGTGCCTTACTGTGCTGTTCATTCTTGCGCAACCGGCTCATCCTGTTACCTCTCACACCCATACACCGGCGCCTTACTTTATTACCTACTGGCTTTACCGCAAGCACTGTTTTTCCTTCTTTTCCTAATCTATTCCTATTCAAATCTCTCCAGGCTTACAGTAAGAGCAGAATGCCCCATGCACCTGGAGGACTTCCCGATGGATGCCCATGCTTGTCCCCTGAAGTTTGGCAGCTGTGAGTGGCCTCCGTTATCATACACAACCCCATATACATGCAGGGAAATGTCCATGAACACACACACACACACACACACACACACACGCCTCTCTGACATCCTGTCACTACCTCGTCCAAGTGAAAGCATGACCCTGCACCAGTTCCTGATAAGGGATGACAGTGTGGTAACAGCTGTTCTCCCAGGGGACCTGTCCTCAGAGGCCCCTCCGGTCGCCCCCATTCAACCCTGCCAGGCCCCGTAAGACCCTGCGAGACCCTGGCAGGCGTGCAGCGCACACAGACCTGTGTTTATCAGGGCTGACCGTAATATTTCCAGAGCATCACACCAGCTGCTCGGCGCTGACAGCTACCTGTTCCCCGCATCATCCTTGAGAAGACTTAGCCCGAAAAAAAAGAAGGGCCGAGGGTGGAGACGAGAATAGAGGCCGGGTTGTAGAAAGTGGGAGAGCGCGAGCACTCTCCAGACAGCTGCACAGCGTGAGTGAGAGGAACGAGCTTCAGCCCCCTTTAAATTGAACTCACTCCCTAAATATTTCAGCGATGAGCTCTCTGCCTTATGCTGCAGTCTGCAGAGGAGCCATCCTTTTTGCTCTGCAGCGGTCAGGCCCTCGATGCAGCTCTGACAGGTTGGCTGGCCGCGGGGGAAGCGGGAAAACAAACATGACCGCTCTGAGGTCATGTTGTCCCAGTGGGGCGTCGTTACTTTGTTTCCTTATAAGATGAAGTGTGACGCGATGCGACCCGACAGGACAAAAAGTTTGACAAGAATCATTCAAATTTGAGACAAACTGACTAAAGCTAAGAAAATAAGAGGAAATAAACGGACGAGATGTTGCCCGGTGACACTTAATCAAGGCAAAAGAAAGGAGCGATATGCCTAAACAGCCAAGAAGAGGTAGAGCTGGGACGAGGGAAAATTTGACAAGATAAGAGATGAGGGAAGACAAAACGGGAGGAGCCTAGTGGGAGATCACATATCAGATGTCTTTTTTTGGAACCTGGCAACCCCCTAGCTGCTCCAAAAATATGACGTATAAGGCAACACGTGACGCCACAACGTCATCATTCATGACTTTTTTCTCCTTTCCTCACTACAAGATGCCTACACCCGAGCAGAGGTGGCGTATGTCTGGACCAGAGGGGCCGCCCAGTCTGTGGTGGTGGCAGAGGACGGCTCCAGGTTAAACCAGTACGATCTGATGGGACAGAGTGTGGATTCTGGCGTGGTGCAGTCCAGCACAGGTGGGCTTTTAATTTTTGCAATTTACCGAGAGATACATAAGAAACACATGCATGCCATTTAGGGTCATGAAAATAAGCAGTTGTTGAATTCAGATTCATCCATCACCGCACAAGCTCAGGGTCTTAGGCCACAAAAAAAACAAACACTGCTTCACTTCATCTGCGTTGTCAGTAGCCCCGGTTTGATACTGAACTAATGACAAGCGTTGTCCCAGATTCATAATTTCCCAGCTGGCCATTACATCGTTTTCACACCTCCTCCTTTTGGTCCATTGATACTGGCAAAAATTAGTGACAGCAAAAAATGGGTGACCTGTTTGCAGCGGAGCCAGCTGAAGGCAGACAGCGACGCTTCAGACAACAAATTCAAACTTTGCTTTATCAGTAACAAGCTCCCGCAAGACACCGTATATCCACCGGGCTTCATTGAATAAGCTATGATGAGACACGGATGCGTCACTCTGTTGATCTATGTTTATTGGATACGGGTTACTCGCTTGTCCTCAAAATGGCTCAATATTGTTAAATCCCGATGAAATCCCAGTGCTGTCCATGTGACCGTTGCATTGTCTCTGGGACTGGGCCTGAATACACTGACGTAATAGATCCTGCCTTGGTATTGGTTTTGTTTGAAAAATGACACCCCAAACTGCCACAATATAACTGAACGCACACAAACACATTTATAAGAAGAAAAACAAACGCATTACACTACAGGGGCAGATACGATAGATGCCCTGAATGTATTGTAACAGTAAAAAAAAAAAGATCTGTGTATTCTCTCTGACTTCTTCTGACTTGTCTGCTGACCGCAGGAGAATATGTCGTGATGACCACCCACTTCCACCTGAAGAGGAAAATTGGATACTTTGTGATCCAAACATACCTCCCCTGCATCATGACAGTCATCCTCTCTCAAGTGTCTTTCTGGCTCAACAGAGAGTCCGTCCCTGCCAGGACTGTCTTCGGTGAGTCATTTACTCCCTTCTCCTCTTAACATCTATGGACAAAGAAATGAACCTGTCACCAGGAGGTTACCGGGGAAATCCATGAAATATTCAGCACTTTCAAGTGGCCAAGTGTTCATTCTAACCACTTCGCCAAAAATAATGCAGCCCGATACTACAGCGCAGCAATAAATCCAAGCAGCGTGAAGCTTACAATGATAAAACAGATACATAGCGTGGCCAAAATAAGAGGAACATCTTGAGGAAGCATGGACTCGGAAAAAAAAAGAGGTGACCCGACCAAAGTTTAAAAATACCCTCACTTTTGAATGTATCTTATTAACTTGTTGTAGCAAACGAAAGCTAATAAGTGCGTCGGCCGAAATAGTGCACTAATCCCTTGAGATGCTGGGGGAAAAAAAAAATGGGGCAATTTCTTGCTCTGTCCATAAATATATTGCGCTGTATTTTCATTCTATTCTGTTCGTGTCTCTGCACCAATGACGTGGACAAGGGCTTTCATCAAATGCGGCTGGCTGCGGTAGAATTCCAAGCAAAGCGCTCAGTGTGAATTCCGATTTACTTCTGCGAATGTGTGTCAACAAGTGCGTGTGTTTGTGCGCCCCCCCCCCCCGTGTGCGTTATGCTTTTATGTGTCACCGCGGGTCAACCTATGCATGCGTGTGTGAGTGTGTGTGTGTGTGTGTGTGTGTGTGTGTGTGCGGGATTGACCTATGTGCGTTGTGTTGCACATGTCCTGGCATGTGTATGCGAGGGTTTGTATGCATCTGTGTGTGTATGCTGGTGTGTATCTGTCTGTCCGTCACACAAAGGTCTTACATAATACTGCCCAAAAGGAAAGCTTTTGCTAGTCTGCTGTAGCAGCAGAGCACAGCAGCAGCAGCAGCAGCAGGCGGAATGTCCTTGAGTTACCTCACCACACACTCTTTCTTCTTTTCCCTCCCTCTCTCTGTCCCTCCCTTTCTCTCGGTCTCTCTCTCTCTCCTCTCATCTTCTTATGGATGTCTCCCCTGGCCCACAAATTAAAGAGCCTCCCCCGAAAAACATTATACAAGCAGCTCGACAGTATTCGGCCGTTTTTTCCCAGCCACGATATGCAATGTGTGTTGGTGCTTCGCCTGTGTTAGTTGTGAGTGTTGGAGTGTGCGTGCGTGCGTGCGTGTGTGTGCGTGTGTTTGCGCGCGCCACGGCTTGCTACCTGCGGTGCTTGTCACGTGTCGAGGGGAAATGAGGATGGCCTAGATTAGGTTCAAACGACTATCTAGGGCATGTGTGTGTCCCTCATGCTATCATGGCCGGTTCTGCTTTACGAGATTACAAGCGCACACACAGACACACACACCCACCCACGCACGCACGCACGCCCCCGCTCGCACGTGCACATCTGAATAACCACATGTACATGGTTTCATGAGGAAAGGGCACACATTTGCAACTTCCAGGTATACTGGCTAGGTCACTCGTGTGATTAATATGCATCATCTGAGGCAGAAGATGAAGGGGGCTGTGCCTCCAAGAGGTTACAATGTCAATACTGCTTTAAATGAATCGTTTAAAAGATGCGGCCGACAATCGGGAGCTTTCCTTGCCATTTTAATCCTTTGATCATTTAAGTCCGAGATTTATGTACACGGAGTGATTTGCTTTGTCACAGACGCTCTTCCATGGAGCCTGCCTCCATCACGGTGAATCATTTTCAAACGCCAACCTAAATAACCCGCTGCCAGGCAACAGCCGGAGTAAACACAGGAATGATAGGTTTCGTGTCCTCGTAAGATAGACGTTGCGGTCTACTGTGGTCTCAGCCCTGGTAATGTTTAGGGTGTCGGAGGAGAAATCTATCCAATCACTTCTGGTTCCATTCTTTTGCGCCCTTTATACTGCCGTGTTTGCACGAGATCTGCACTTGTAAATGGTGCTTGAACAGGAAATGCCAGCGGTGATTGCTGATCAACAAGTAACACTTTGTGTAGTTTGACACTTCCCTTTTCGAACTCAATAAAGTCTGAATGTCAGGAAAATGTTTGACCTACTAACAATTCCAACAGCAGCGGTCACAAACACACTGAGACGCAACGATGAAATAATAAATAATACACTGAAGATATTGCTCCACCTCATTAAGAGTACTGCCATGAAATGTTTCACCTGACGACTACCTCGTCTGTGTGGATAAAAGTAAAATTGGTTCAATAAACCACCCAACCAATGTGATAGAGACCAGCACTGCCTCCCTCATCTGGATGATTGAATGAATATTCCGCAGAGTGCTTCACATACAACGTGGGGCCAAATGGGAATTTAATATGAGCTCCTAATTTAACGTCTTGTCATTCACTGCTCGTGCGCTGTCGGAAATTATAAAGTAAGTGGTAGAATTCTTTAATAAACTGTGAAATTAATGAGAATTTCTAATATGGGGATTCACTGTGAGAAACAGGGACACGCATTACTCATGCTCACGATGCTCATTAATTAAATCTTCAAAGGCAAAATAAGTTTTTTTAAATCCATCGCTGATGCGGCCTATGACAGAATTAAAAGAAACACTCTTCTCCTCTCCCTATTCGCCACTGTCCTCCCACTTCTTCTTTGGTACGAGTTGCCGAATAAGGTGTGAGCATCGTGGCACCGACCAACAACACCCCGACATTCCTGCAATTAAGACCATTTGCATTAAAGGGAACTATGTCTGAGAAAGAGCCATTATTTGGACAAATATGTCGACAAAGCCAACAGTGCTACCTTTTTCATGCGCAAAGAAAGAGGATAGGAGTACAGTTTATTAAACAAAGAAATGATTATGTTTTTTTTGTGTCCATTCTGTATTTACTGCCGGAGCAGTGAACAAACTGCACAAATGCACTTTAATCAAACCTCCCCAATCACAGCTTGGCTTCCCTTTGTTTTTCTCCTCACACGGTGCACCGATAGGCATGACAAACACGCCCTGTAATACAATACTGTATGTTTTCTCTTATTGCCACAGAGGTGATTGGGTTTACATTTTCTGCGCAGATGTCCACAGCTGACACAGAAACCCCCACCAAACATGTACAAATACAGCATTGGAAGCGCAGCCCCTGCACTAAATCTTTTCCTAAAGCCTGCCCTTTAGATGAATAGGCAATTTAAAAACACAGCAGTGGGTAGAGTTATCTTATTTATCATTGTGCCGATTAAAAGGCTGATTAGTTTATGGCTAGTTCGGTGTACTGGAAAACTGTTGGCAATTTATTTGTTTGCAGTCCAAATGAAAACCGAGAGGAAAGGGCCACTGATGGTACTGATATGGTGCTCTCTCCCACTCCTCCCCCTCCCCCTCTCCATCTCCCTCTCCCTCTCTTTCTCTCGCCCTCTCTCTTACTGTGTGTCTCTAAGCTGTCAGGGACAGTAGTGTTCACAAGATAAGCTTGCATCCTTCTCTCCTCTTTAAGAGCGATTGACTGGCTATTTATTGGTTCTCCCATGATGCTGTTTAATGTATCTGCTCATTAAGGAATAACACCTTGTGCGAGTGTGAGTGTGTCTTTCACACACACACACACACACACACACACACACACACACACACACACACACGTGTATAACCTCCCGGTGCATGTGTGTGTCTGCTATATCTGCACATGCTGGTTGTGTGCCAGTGGGTGTGCATACATTAATGATTACTAGCTGCCAACACTGTGAGCAGTGCTGTTACGTACTGTGTGTGTGTGTGTGTGTGTGTGTGCGTGTGTGCGTGTGTGCGTGTGTGCGCCTGCATGTTCCTGCGTGCATGCGTGTGTGTGTGTGTGTGTGTGTGTGTATCGCAGCTGTGGTGCACAGTCATTTAATTCACCAGCCAATCAACGTGTCAATTTATTTCCTTGTTTATGCAAATCAGAGGTGACGTAGCAGAAGACATTGTGTCTCCCCCCTCTCCTACCTCCCCCCAAGGCTCCAGTTATTGATAAGGCATGAATAAATAAGTAGCCACAGAGATGTTGACTGACATGCAACAAAGACAGCTTCACTCCTGGGACCGGTTAAGCGGAGTAAAAAAAAAAAAAAAAAAAAAGGGGGGTTCGACAACTCCCTACACAACAATCATACTCATTCATCAACAGTGTGTACAATACGCAACAACGGTACACAATAAAAAAAGTAATTAGGAGCAACTATAACTGCTTTCGTTAAGGCAGCTCAAAGCACAATGTCCATGTTGGAAATACAGAAAGATAGTGGCTATGTGAAATATGAAGATACGCTTAAAAATAGACGACGTTAAAATTCAACACTCACTCACAGTTTACTCACAGTTTACTCACTGCTCAAGATTGGCCCTATAAACTGACGCTGGTCATTGAAGGGTTGTCAATCAAGTGTTCCATTAACAAACAACATATAATGATACATATCGATAATGCTCGTAACAATAGAAACAGAGAGATGTTGCCCCTTCGGCTGAAAAACTATCTGACCTTAAAGGACAGAAAAAGTTTAGTTTAATAATTATCTCCGTCCGGAGCAATTTATTTTCTAATCTGGAGGCCTTATGGAAGCGGTACAGTACTAAAACTCTATCGGGCTGATTACACTGTTGCACATTAAATCAGAAATGCTGTGAGAATTACACCATTGTGTGAGAAACCTATTAACCAAATAGAAATGTCCTGCCCCATATTCTCTAGAATCCACATTTGGACTGTTTGCCTACACACTGTCACGTCACACTTTTCCTTGCCTGAGGCAGCGGTGCTCTGCCTGCCTCGCCTTTTCCTTTTTCACTCTTAAATCTCTAATTTGGTTTACCCAACTCTGCTCTCTCACACTCTCTCACACCATCCCCGCTCCCCTCCCCCCCCCCCCCCCCCCCCCCCCCCCCCCCCCCCCTCCCCTCTACGTATGTATTAGAAATTGAGTTGGCAAACACAGGAAACAATCCTGTTGGGATGTGCATCATATACATCAAGTGTGCACGCCGAGTTAAATTGAGTGGAAGGGACTTTTCCAGAATTGAGTTACTCCACTATTAATCCAGTTAGAACTTTCCAGATCAGCGACTTTGTTCATTAACAGCCTTCAAAGCCTCAAGACCATTAGTTACAACATGTCAGATGGAGTCATTTAAACCCAGCACTGGAGTCATGTTCTAATGAATCAACTCCCGAGTCTTCTAAATGATTCCTAAGCAGACCTGTCACTAAACAGACACAAAGGGGAATCGTTCTTCCTGGGTGGTGGGACGGACCCGCGCACGCACGCACGCACGCACGCACGCACACCTGGCTGTCCTTCTTCTCCGCGCAAGCAAACCACACATAGATGCCGGTGATTTTTAACAAAGGCACACAAACCTCATACACACTAGCGTGCACGTGCAGCAAAGCCAACAAACACTTCTTGAAATATTAAGAGAGAATGTGGCATTATTTTTTTATTTCCGTTCTCCTGTGGGAAGACGTCGGTGGAGTCGGAAAGCTTGTTTCCATGACAACAGAGCTCGTCAAACACAGTAAAGTATATATGTTTCCAAGCCGGGCGCTTTTGTAAGGACTTGTGTAATACCCAGTGGTGCTGCCTTCGTCCTCCCCCACACAAAATTAACAGATTTACTGGCGAAACAGAAATACCTGGCAGATTAACGCCACTGCATCACAAACCCCTCCATCAGTCCGCAGTCCTTCACCTTCGACCATACATCTCTACAACTGCACCACCCGTGCCTCCAAATAGGCATATAGGCCATCATCCTCCCCCAAAAGGAGTCGTTCCCGATAAGAGCTGTGCCTGCAAGAATTTCCACAAATGATTTTGGAATAAATAACTTCAACCTACTTCGTTATTCCCTTGGAGGCTTAACGGACATAAGACACGCAAGACCACCAACCCTGTGTACCTGCTATGCCGATCCAGCGCGTCCATTAGAGGTGACTTGTTTGCTTATGGCTAATGAGCCATCACTTATTTGGTTCGGACTAATGAGAGCATAATCCCTGTCCTTTATGCTTCATGTCACAGCACCAGAGTCGTCGATGCCAAAATCTTGTGTCAAGAGAGTGGGAGGAGAAGGAGTGGGTGACTCATTCTGACACACATCTTCAAAAACTGAGAGACGAGAATTCAGAGAAGGGGTTCATCATTTTGAACGGAACATTTCGCAAGAGAAAAAAAAAAAAAGATTTCAAAAACCAAATATTCGATTTTTTTTAAGGTCGTCAGGGAAACAGTCGATAGGGCTCGACGGTTTTTTACAAGGTAAAAGAGAACAGTCACCTTTTGGCAACTGTTCTTCTTCTACGCTCATTCTTTTGATTTTTTTTTCGATTTGTACATTATTCAAAGGCAATGGTCTACAAAGCCATTCATTAGTAACAAGCAGGGGGGGGGGGGGGAAGCCGAGGAGCTGTGAAGTGAATTAACATCATAATGACTAAGCAGACAGAAACACCGAAGAGGAACAGGGATAAATAGACCCTCCCCAGTACTGAGTGACAGTTGAATGAACAAATCTCTGACATGGTCATCAATACTATTGATCGATATTCTTGACCGAATGGTTTCAAGAGGTGATGGATGTTGCTTTTCCGTGGATGATTTCACATCATCAAGTGTGTGTGTGTGTGTGTGTCATGGTGTGTCATGGCGTGGTTGCATGTAGATGAACATCTCCCCCCCCCCCCCCCCACCCAGGCCAAAACCTGAACACCTCCCCCCCCCCCCCCCCACACACACACACACACACACACAGCATGTGTGTGGGTGGGTCCTCTCTACATATTTTATCATTCCTGTTCAAGCCAGCTGTTCTTCAGCTCCCTTCCCGATAGCCCAGGCTGAATTTGTGGATTGTTTGCTCCTCAGGCTGATGTTGTACGCCGTGTAAACATCTGCAGTAGCCTGTTCTGTGGTGAGCGCCACACTGCGAGATATGATCTGACCCAGTTCCTCCTTCTTTCTGCGTGCTGGATCTGAGAGTCAGTATCCGATGTTGTCGTGCATTCATTCCATTGTCCAGGAATGACATGCCCCATATGTGGGAAAATCTTCCTTCCTTTTTATTTTTCAGGGAATGCTTGGTTGCGGCTGTGCAGGCCAAACGTAGCAAGCACGTGTCTTTTCCCTGTGGTTTATCGGCAGCAGTCTGTCTCAGCCTAACTGCATCTTTCTTTAAGCTGCATCTGTGGGGGTCTCCACCTTTCTCGAGACTATAAAAAGCAAAAGCTGCTTACATAGATTAATGGGAATTTACTGCAGGCTTATTCTATTTATGAACTCAGAACTAACGGGCCACACGCAAAATCATGTTTCTGTATGGTGGTACCCTGAAAAATCAAACTTCCGTTTTTGCAAACATTTCATTTCATCAACGGTACATTCTCTTTTACGCCACGCAAGATTTGATACATACTTACCCACCTCACATATTTTGGTGTTTATACATGTATGGTACACAAATAAAATCCGCCGGCCACTACATGTTTTCACATTTAGCCAAAGATTACGCATAAACCTTGCCTGTGTTTCTGCCTGCAGGGGTGACCACTGTCCTGACTATGACCACGCTGAGTATCAGTGCCAGGAACTCTCTCCCCAAGGTGGCCTACGCCACCGCCATGGATTGGTTCATCGCTGTCTGCTACGCATTCGTCTTCTCGGCCCTCATCGAGTTTGCCACAGTCAACTACTTCACCAAGAGGGGATACGCCTGGGATGGAAAAAGCGTGGTACCAGAGAAGGTATTTGAAGCCCCTCTTTTACATACGGCAGTATGGCAGTATACGAGAAATTGTGTAAAAAAAATAAAAATAAATGCTACTAGGGATTGTTTGTGATGCTATGACGCAGCATTGCATTTCAAGGGCACAGATACAGACTGTGCCAATCACACAACATTTGTAAAAATCCAGCATATGTAGTTCTGCCTCAAACAATATCCATGTTGCACCAGTTAGCACCTGACTGCTGCGGGAGCGAGGCCAGGCAGGGAGCATTTAGTTGTTGTTGCGAGCTCATCTCATAGAAAATGCAATTTGAGTAACATGACATGAACATGAATAGTTTAGTGTTCATCTTGTGCTCTCTGCTCCACTTGTCTCAATTCTTCGGATAGTAGCACAGTGCTCTCCCCACTCTCCAGCTGTTTGTGTGTTTGTGTGTGTGTCTGTGTGTTTTTTTTTTATATATAAATAGAGGCCAATATTGATTCTTAGATTGCCTAGTTTACTGTTTCCATGTGGGAATACAGTGGGAGTCACTTTCCCATTCACTCTAATGTGTTGGTGGTCATAAGTGGAGAAATTAACAGCTCTCAACAATATCCATATTTGTACATAATGATTGCCACGCTGCTGGATGGCGCACCCACATCAATGACTGTGCAAAAGAAATAAAATATAGTTTCAGACTAGCATTTTAGTGTACGTCACAGTCAAATCTCGAGCAAAATACACTGTACATTCTGAACTCCTTTTTTTTTTTTTTTTTTTTTTAACTTTTTTCCATCACTTTTATATATAAAAAAAAAATACAGCAAAAGAAGAAGAAGGAGTCCCTCCTCAAGAAGAACAACACTACAGCCTACCCAGCTGCCACTGCTACAGCTTTCGCACCCAACATTGCCAGGGACCCTGGATTGGCCACTATTGCCAAAAGCGCACCACCACCCCCCACTGAGCCCAAGGAGGAGCCAAAGCCCAAGCCCCCAGAGGCCAAGAAGACCTTCAACAGTGTGAGCAAGATAGACAGGATTGCCAGAATAGCCTTCCCCCTGCTCTTTGGAACCTTTAACTTGGTCTACTGGGCAACCTACTTGAATAAGAAGCCCAAACTGCAGGGGATGGATCCACACTAATCCATGTCTCATTCCTTTAAAAGTTATATCTGTAATTATTTAATTTTCTTTCTTATTCCTCCTTTAAAATATGTTTATTTTCAGACAAACATGGTGTCCATGCGGGTTTGAATTCCCAGTCTTCGCATTGCTTCTATGTTTACCTAGATTTTGAAGATTTTGAAAAAACTAAATAGAGATAAAAAAAGAAGATAACAATACTGACTTTTGGAAGGGTGTTCTTCGGGTCTAGGATGATGCTACTAAGAAGAAAATACTAATATAAATATATAGCCAAGAGAATGCTATTCCACAACCACACATAACCCAAACCTGTTAAGGGGCTTTTTGTTTGTTTTTATGTTTTCTCATTGTTTAAGTTTCTTGACTATTTTATTTAGACATGCTGTCACGGACATGGTAAAATGCACTTGTGTATATGCATGGGCAAGGCATCTTATTATTTATGTTCATTCATTTTAATACAGATCAACGTTGACTGATTGCTTAGTTTATTTGATATCAGCAGCAAAATGCTTTGCTCAGTCTCTTGTAAAAAATTAAAAAAAGAAAATCTTCCATTCTCTGTGGATGTTTTATGAAATTAATTATATCATTCTTCAAAATATGTTAGGGTTTCTGCAATAGCAATAAAACATGTCTCAGTGGACCACCATTTATTTAGGGATCCAAAAATACAAAAATTGATTCATCTCTGTTTTTCCTTTTCACAGCAATGTAAATATTATCTAGTGTTAGAGATGTCAATATTATGTTTAAGCTTTGCAAAATGTAACTAAAGGGTATGTTTATTGAATACATGGAAAATTATTTTTATTTATTATTTGTTTCTGATTCTTTCTACAAAAAAATATAATATATACTGGTCTAATTCACGCTTAAGTGACTGTTTCTCACCAAGTTGGCGTTCCATTCAAAGCTGCTTTCACAATGACGTAAAAAATATTGTTCAACTGTGTGTTTGTGTATACACTGATGGCAACAACAGCAACAATAGCAACATCAACGGTGTAAACTGAGAGTGAATAGCAATGAGTAAGAATGTAAAAAAAAAAAAAAAAACATCTCAAATTCTGGAGTGCATTTTAAATTTAGAATTAAAACACTTATTATTTACTTATTTTGTTCGTTTTTTTGAGCTTTTGAGTATTTACAATGGGACCTCATTTTCCAAAATGTCATTTACAGCAAAGTAGAGTTAGCATCACTTGGAGGAGTGGGTCAAATTGAGAAAACAGATGGAAGGCCTCTCCCAGCTTCAGGCCGTAAAGGTGTGACGGCTATTACTTTGTTGATTGATGGCGCATCTGTATTTTCCATCCCGCTTTCTTCCCTGACTGTGTCAACCTTCAAGTGAAAAATTGAACTGTAACACTCAGAAAGTACCAGCTACACTGCCTTCAGTATCACATGCCCGTTTGGACTTATTTGTTGCTGCTTGTTGGTGAGCAACAGCGAGAGACAGGGACAGAGACAGAGAGAGACAAAGAGGGGAAGGAGACATTGAGTCGAGGTGGCACTGTAATCTTACTTTAGCCGGCGCTGTGTGTGCGCACAGAGGACTTGTCTTGTAGTTCTACGACAGTGATGAAGATGAATATATTTTTGTAGCATGATGTCAATCCCCCACCTTCCGAGAAAAAAAACAACAACACAAATGTGAAAAGAATGCTTTTTTTTTCTTTTTCGTCTTTGTCTTGGTCAAGGCTTGCTACTTTTTCATTTAACATTAGAAAGGACACACGCTCTTCGCGCCTCTTCTCTGAGGTGGCGCGTTGCGGTTTCCAAACAGTCCATTTTAAACGATGTTAATGTAGCAATATTTATTAGCAAGGGCTTTTCTTCCATTGTAGCTTTACTTTGACCCCTCCTACTAGTCGTTTCACCAGAATGCTGTACATAGAAGAGTAGGAATTATTTAGACTTGGTCAAAAAGAACAATGCATTGTGCGTCCACCTGACGTTCTGGGGCCTTTGGGTCCCACTCTATCTTTGTCCCGCAAAAAAATCTCCACATTTCCTGTCGGAGAGTGGGGCGCCTTTTATTGCATTATAGGCTCTCGGTATGGGTTTTCTGGATACGTTTTACAGGGCACTGAACAGGCCAACAAGCAGAGAAGAACTCTCTGTGTGTTTGTGCACCGAGGTTGACGAGATCACACTACCGCCAGAGGGAAACGAAAAAGACAATGGTGGTTGTTGCTATTGTTATTATTTGCATTATCGCTATGGCCAATACTGAAGCCATCCCCTAATAGCAGGCGTCTCACAGCCACTTAACCTACAAGCAGAGGGTCAGGGAACTGCAAAGTTCAGGGTGAAGAGTTGTATAAAGATATTTGAGTTCTAACCTATTGTATGTACGTTTATTATCATGGAGAAAAAAAACTATATATATACATATGTAAAATACATAATGCATACAGTATTTGATTATATTAATGAAGATATTAGCTAAATGATGATGAATATTGTTTGTATTATCAACCTATTGTTATGCATTTTGCACATTTAGAAGAAGAACAATAACATTTACATTTACGTAGTCAGCTTCGTGCTATGCAAGGACAGCTTTGAACCACATCATTTAACCCTCTCTCCCTGACCATTGTGTTTCAGATACCCAAGCTATTATTATTATTAAAATAAAGTAATAATAATTTGGAAAAAAGGACATTAAAAAAGCTTGGCTTTTAAACCACCAATGCAAACCATTCGCTTCTTTTTTTGGCTTTACAGGGTGACTACAAAGAAAACAGTGGATTGTCTCTTTTGTTTGCGCTTTGGGTTTTTTGTCGCTGGTTGGGGAGAAAAAGGCTTTCATTGTTGTTTGCGCTTTTCCTCTAGAGACATGCAATAAAGTGAGTGGACTGAGAAACCAGGAGCAAAGTGTAACAACAACACCTTGTTAGTGATATTCCTGTTCACTCCCTGAGCTTGTTTGTCGCTAGAAAATAAAAGCAGCCAGGTGATATGTGATTTTGCTAAATGGATTCATATATTTATTTTGCTCCAAAGCTCATGCATATTACAGGGAACGCCAGGGAGTGTTGACTTTGACGAGAGAAAAGGGAATTTTGTACACACTAGGAATGTTTTTGATAAGCCCCTAACTTGGACTCCAAGCAGGATCAAAATAAATGCTATAGACCATTTACACCTAATGCTCCCAAAGGAAGGAATGTGAAATATGAGGCACAGTGCAATCATGAGCTTCCAACTTTTACCTTCACACTCATATGCATGTAAATATCACATTTGTGGGTACACCTGTCATTTATTTCAATATATGTTTGACGCAAGGTCCATTGCAGTTCTCAGCAGCACTTGCTTTTCAACACTGAGTTTTTGGTTATTCCTTAATACCTACTGGAGTTTTTTCTTGTATTTTTATCAAGCTAAATATGTTCTGATTTTCACTGAAATGTAAAAAAAAATAAATAAACAAAAACTAATTTTCTAAAGCACAAAAGTTGATTAGGATAACAGAATTTAGAGTGAGACTGTATACGTATGGACACGGACATCCCTCCACTGTCACAATGCACACAGACATACACACCCGCATACTGTACACAGGAGTGTGTCGACAGTTCAGTGATACGGACTAAGGGGTTCGGATGGATGTAGATGAAATGGTGAACCTTCTGTAAATGTTTTCTTTTGTTTCTTTTGGTTATGATATGGCCCTGTAGAATCTGATTCTCTGCATTAGTCTTTAAATAAAAAGAAAAACAAACAAAAGTCTCTTTGAAGTGCACTGTTTAAATTGGAAACCAGGTGTCTCTTATTACATGTTTTTAAAGAAAATGTGTATTTTGTATCTGAAGACCGCAGAGTTTCTATAAAGTGTTAAATAATTGACATTATTGAATCAAGTTCAAATCTGGTCTCATTGTCTCCAAATTTGAATTCCAGATATTATGCTGCAATCGGTGTTGCAAAGCCGGCCCTTATTAATATATTTGAACAATACATTTGGATGTTGCTTCATTATTCATGTTTTACTCAAAAAGTTCCACTGTTGCGGTCAACTTTTTTCCGTTGCACCCCCAATTTCTTGCCGTAAAGTTCCAGCAAATATGGAGTGAAAGAGCAAATATAGACCTTATGAAAGTCTTATGGTTTTTAGCATTAATACAATTATTAGTGCCGGCCACAGCAGTTGACTTACAGTAATTGGCTGCCGCCCGTCTTCAAGCCACAAAACAAAGTGCAGTCCCACCACCTCCGAACTGACGTCGATATTTTGTTCCTCGTTACTCTTTGCGTCACTTTTACCCATCTTCTCTGCCTGCCTCTTTTCTTAAGCCTCCACCTCATCCCCATCTTCTCCCACCCTGCCTCGAGAAGTTAAGTGCAGGGGAACGTGCGCTTCTTCCTTAAAAGCATGTGAGCTGCCAAGCCCTGAGACTGTTATGTAATAAATCTGCTTCTCGCTTGCAGACGAGCAGAGAGCGGGGGCGCTTTCTCGTCCTCCTCCTCCTCCTCCTCGTCCCGCTCTCTGTCACTTTTTCCCTCATGGGCACAGATTACAGTGTTCTTCTCTCGATATGCACATTATTTAGATTTCACAAAAGAGTGAAGTACAAACACATACTTTTCCTCGAGTCTGACCCATCCTAGAATCTGAATTTAGACTAAATAATAACAATGTTAAAAGTAGTCATATTGCAGGTCTGGTTAATACGAGTGATTTCTCCAGTCCATAGAATGGAAATCAGTTGAATTGGGAAAAAAAAAGCTATGCATTTAGAGTAGGGAAAACACAATTGGAGCAAAGCCCATTACTTTACATTCTGCATCAACCGAAAGTAAATGCGCATGTGCCCAAGGACAGCAGTGTTCATTTTCATTTTCACAATGTAGTCATTGAGTACATTTGCTGCCAACTGTTTACGTACCATAGAAACCCACTTCCCCCCAAATACTTTCCCCAGGGTGGCTATTTTATCAAGAATAATGAGTCATTTATTTTCCTCAGCAGCACTCCAAGAGTAGATATAGGGTAAGACCAAAGGCAGCCATTTGAATTGTGCATTTCATTCACTGTGAAAAGTGCTGCCTGAATGTAGGCTAGGATAAACATTAAATGTCAAAATGCAAGGCAGTAATGAAACGTAGTATTATGACACAAAGTGACAAAACTTTGTGACGGTGACTCGGTGAGACAGGCTGGTACAAGGAGAAATGCATTATAGTTTTTGGGGTCTCCCATCCATGCTCTAATACAGCAGCAATGGAACATAAGAAAAGACTGGTCTTCCAAGTATACTGTAGAAGTATATTTTCGAGCACAGATGCAACCAAACTTCTACCTTACTAAAAGCTCTACCTGCTGAGGCTGGGAATCGAGTTCCAGAAAGCAGTGGGAGACCCCCCGCAGCATCTGGAGGCTCCACAACCGAGACGAGGAGATGACAGACATGAAAGCATTTTGTTGAGATGAAGGGAACTGCGAAGCGGAATTCTATTCTATGCCAGTTCTTTAACCCGAGCCTTTCCTGACTCTAAACGTTGCGACTTGATCGAAGACATTTTGCGAATATATACAGTATACATACATATATATCTTTTTTTTTTTTTTTTTATCGACCTGTAGTTTGTTCTCATTTGCAAATACGAGGACAAGTGATTCATAGCGAATTGTGTCGTTTGTGTTGCTGCGGTGAGAATTTGACATGATTGGTTCAAGTTCATGGGGATGACACATTCCCGGCTGGTGTTAGAAGGAAAAAAAAAAAAAAAAAACACAAAGAGAGAAGAGCAGTTCTGCAATGTAAGAAGGGGAAGCTTTCACACTCATTAAACACTTTTGATTTCCAGTGCTGTAATCACTGCTCCTGATATTTAACCCCAATTTGAACCCGCAAATTCCACTTTGTTTCAACCCGGCCTCACTGGATGAAGGCCCAGTCTCCAGACGGAGCTGTGTTCGCACTGCATGAGATTTCCACAAATTACGGAGACACAAAGCAGCCACACCAAGGATCAGCCTCAAATGTGCTTTGATGCAAGTTTTACAAAAAAAAAGAAGAAGAAAAGCCCTCTCGGAGGATGTTACCATTTACATCCATAGTGATGAACAGAATGCAAAAACTTGGCCGCGCCAGCTTGTGGAGGCGGGGGGCGGGGGGGGCTGGAGACTGTTGCCCACAAGCTGTTCTCTTGCAATAAGGATAATGTTAGTCATATAAGATGACATTTTCAGAGCCGCCACAGTGACAGGTTTATCTGAATGAGGTAGTCGTTATGTCTTGGTTGAACGCCGCAAAATACCGGGCATCAGCTAATGATGATGGAAGCAGCCGCAGGCAAGACTCGTCAGTCCAGAGGAAAGACCGGGTGATGGTGGGCCTGAGAATGGGACACACTCCTCAGGCTGCAATGATATCATTAGTGTGTTATCTGTCTTCCTGCAGCTCTCATTAGAAACCAAAAAACAAACTTCCTATTTTTGTCCTCTACATCTTGAATCTAACTTTGCCTTATCCCGCGGTCTCTCGAAACGTGAACACACACCACCGCAATAAATCACCCCATCCAGTTTCGACTGCCTCCGGTGTTTCGTTACTCTGCTCCCCAGGACGAGAGAACGTGTGCTAAAACTGAAAGGAGGTATGGCAGAAGGAGAGCACAAATAACAAAAGGTGAGCCGAAGGGGCACACGAATGGGGAGCTGCGGGGAGGGTTAGGTGGGGTGGGCGGCTGAGATGATAGACTGACGAGGAGGAGGAGGAGGAGGTGATCAACAAGGACAAGTGAAGGTCCACGGTCAGAGAGGAATGAGAATGAGGAAAAGGGAAAAATGGGAAAAGGAAATATCATGGGAGGGAAATGGAAAATACAAGTGTAATTACAGTGGAAAGTGGCGTAAAGGAAGGCTTGAACTATATATGAATATAGAGATATGGGAGTACTCACGAGAGATTAAAAAAAATCATGCAGGAAGGAGAAATGGATGAATGAGTCAAGAAAAGGGCAAAGAAATCCCATTACAGCGTCGGCGGTTTGAAGAGCAGGGATGTACTACCGCGTGAGGCCACTTGTGTAGTCTCAGGTACGATAAAACGACGAGGCCTCTAAAAATAACACGGAAATGGGTTCTTTTATTATTTTTTATATTGAATCACGTTCTGAGGTTTAATGTCTCATCGGCTTTGCCTCAATCTTCCTCTGAACTACCCCCTCTTCCTCCACCTCTAAGTACCTGTGAAGGGGAAAAAAAATGATGAAATTGCTTTCCCTCCACTTGGCATAGGTTACCCTTTGAGTTCGCTTGTAGGGGTTCTCTTGTATAATTGCAGTTATGCAACATAATTAAAAGTTGCTGTTTTAGCATCATTGGATTACTTGGGTGTACTTTCCACTTGCCAGCCGAGCGCCCTGAAACAGGAGGGGGGGGGGGGGCTTTAGCTGGTTGCGATCCACGGTCACATTTAATACCGCACAACGGCAGGCTCATTTATTTGGCTTACATCACCAAACTCGTTCTTTTAAAATTGCAAGTAAGGGCTTTCACATGAAATGAACTTGTTTTCTAACTGCTTACAGAAACACCATTTCCACCCCAGCGGTGGATAAGAGTCCAATGGGGACGTACGGAGCCCCGTGATATTTTGGACCAGGGCTCCAGCAAAATTAGTGTTGCTCTTGAGAAATAAGGGAACTTTAATGATTGCACACAACCCTGGTGTGCAGACTCTTGCTGGTTGCGTGCCACCAAATGGGTGCACGCATTAAATATTGTGAGAAATGCTGGATGGGTAGGGGGCGCTGTGGACTCGGTGACCATATCTGTCACACGGCACTCATTTGTGTCGAGCAATACGAGGGGATTTGTGCGGAAACAGCTGGGGCCTGTTTTCGGTATTTGAATTCTTTCATTCCACACAATGGCCCCCGCTTTAGTTTCGCTGCACTAAGCTATTCGGCGACGCGGCCAGTAAACACTGCCTAATTCTTGAAGGTCAAAGTACAAAGTCCCTTGGATCCAACGTGGACAATGTGTCAGCTTTGCTCGCCGCGTGGCGGCCCGGAACCGCTTCCTGCCGCAAAATGACTTTCTTTGTACGGTATTGTGCGTGCGCTGTCAGCTGCCTTGTATCAAAGCGGGGGGCTGCGGCAGGCATGCGTAGCACTGACCCAACACAACCACCAATACTGCACCTGTCACAACTAGAAGCTCCGCCGAGCGCGGGGCAAACACACATTTGGCCACGGGTGAACACAATACCTACGCGGAGCGTTTTTGGATCTAAGTTGAGTGTTTATCGCACTCGTGGAGTATGTGCGGGATGGAGTGGGTCCCGCCTAAAGCTGCGTTCACCTCCTTGTCACTCCTATCAATCACAGCGTAAACCCACGGTCAGTGCAAACATAACCTGGTTACGGTCGCTCGACCTGACCGCCCCACCCCCCCTCTCAGGGATTCTGAAGGGAACCCTCGCGTTCATTCTTCTCTTCTGCAATATTCACTCGCCATCCCCCGAGCTATCTGCTCCTTTTCTCTCCATCTGCTCCCCTTTCTTCCCAATGTTTCCCTTCTTCTCTCCGAGGCCCCTCAGGATGTCCTTTGTCAAAACCAATAGCTGCCGTGCATATCTCTAACGAGCGCCGCGGTTCAAAAGGCAGCGGAGCTCACTTCTGCTCGGCCACACATTGCCATTCAATCGCATCACGTGGCCACGACTTGAAACATTCTATCCCGGGAGGAAAAATAGCCACTCCAAGGGCACAAGATGGACTGAATTCAATCACAAGAGCGAAACGGTTCTTCTGATCAAGATGTCTTTTCCCAGATCCTTTTTAACCATGGACTTCCAGAGAGGGGCTCGCGCTGTTTTCCCACGGGGGATTACCCTGTCCAACCCACCTCCCTAAAATGTGACACAGTGCCTGCCGCCACCTCAATACAAGTATCGGCTTGTACATGTACGAAACATTATTTCCTCTCAAGGGCACAGCTTTTCCGGTCCCCGAGAGTATAAATCAATACAGAACTTACAGAATGACATGGCGTGCGACCACAGAAGCACAGTGTGAAACATTAATTGGGTGTAGAGTGAAGATATACAGTTATTATGCCTTTGCTATAGAACCATAGAAAGATTTCAAAAACAACCAAATTAGAAGAGGGCACGCCTTTCTGCCTATTTCTCCACTCTGTGCCACACGATGTCTAAACCTCTCTACACAAACGTGGGACTGTCCAGAAACGTTTATCATTAAGTGTCGGCTCTCAATCTGCTGCTCGGTATATGAAAGGCAGGCCACGTTGCGGTGCACCATTAACCAAGTCTTGATAGACTGTGTACACTGAATAGACCCATATCTCGCATCACCTCCCGAGGGACGCGCGGGACACCGAAGCATCCATCAGCAGTTAAAGGTTAGGCACAAATGATGGGGGAGGCAAATGGATCCTGATCAGACTAGGAACCAAACAAAACATACGGTGCTCTCCAGCCAGGGGTTTCCAATAGGCCAAATGGCAGTTGTGACAAAGCGGAGTTAAAAGATAGTGGAAGGGCGGGGGGCGGGGCACAGGGCTTTCTACCGGGGACACAACACAATAAATGATGACACATAACTATTATTGCCGCTATGGATTTCAGACTTAGACTTGACACTTCATTTTAACTCGACTTGTTGTGGACACATATTCATTTATCACTATGTAGGTCTATAAGTAAGTAATAAGGTTAAGTTATGTTTAACATCCATCCATCCGCCCGTCCATCCATGATCCTTACCTTTCAACCTTTAAGGGCCGTGGGGAAGGGGGGGGGGGGGCTGGGCTGGAGCCAATACCGGATGACATTGAGCGAGCTACAGGGTACGCCTTGGACGCGTCGCCTGCCTATGACATACAGAGAAACAAAGAATACACTTACATTCATATCTTTGGTTAATTTAGAGTTTAAAATGAACTTAACTGTTAAATACATTGAACTGTGGGCTTAAGAGACATAGGGGGAACGTGCAAACTCCACACAGAGAGGCTTTCTATAAGAACTACGAGAAACATATCCATTTATAAATATTAGAATTGTGTAAATGCATTTGATTTTATAAGTTGTGTAGGTATTGGTAGACAGTGCGGGTTTGTGCAAAACACATTTTAGCATTCAAAGGCAGGGGCAGCTGGGATTTGTGCAAACCAATGGATTTCTTATTCCAGCGAAACCAGTGAGGGAGCTGAATGCCAAACATCGCACTGGTACAGAACGCGCAACCAATCACAGACTATGGTTATTGTCATCTTGGGTATTGTGCGAATTGCATACAATTCCTTAATTTTATCTCTGCAGTCAGCTGTCAGTAAAACCATCTCTGTAACAGATGAGGTTCCAAATAAACAACATGAGCATTCAGGTGAATGTTAATTTCATATACACGTGCCAACTCGCTGTCTGGAATGTTTCCTTTTTTTTGACCAGTGATGATAAGAGCGAGCTATGATGCCAGTCAATCAGTGCAGTAATAGCAGCTGTGGAAATAGTCCAGCGCAGTCCAGTGTGCGTTGTCCCGTAGTGGATACACTGTGATTGCTGTGTGGTGAAAACTGTGTAGTTCCGAATCTGGCGCCACCACTGAATGGAAAATTGTGTTGTCAGTTATAAATGCTTGGTGTAGCTAGGCCCCTCAATTTTAAATAGTATAATGTAAACACAAATAGCACATTAGTACTGTATCTTATTTTGCTAATTATAAGCTCCCTCGTCGCTCCGCCGCCACGGTCTACTCGCGCAACTGGTCTTAGCTATGTAACATTTTTAACGGCACAATATTTGTCATAGGAAAGACGTTTTAATGGCCAAGTAGGAGTTGGCTGTCAGACTTTCTTTCACAAATGCTGAAAAACAACTTGGTCTCTCAAACGGTAGCTGTACACAATGACCTGACAATGATGATATAAAACAACAAAACACACTTCACACCAAAAGGAAAGGAGACCAATCACTCTGTACTATTCATTTTCTGTCTCTGCGTTGCGCAGGAAAGAGCAGCCACACATTGTGTGTGTGCGGCCGAACGTCATGTTATGTCATAAGGCACCTCTGCTTTTTTGGTATTGTTCAAAGTGCCGCTGTCCTGTCCTGGGCAAACTACACTGTTTTCAGATGGGTGGAGATTCTGAGATTTCAGGACACACACCCATAAACTGATGACGACTGGGGAAACACGGTTTCCTCTTTTCAAATACAAATGTCGTACTCTTGTTTTGGTGCATTCATTCCCTATGACACGAGGGTATGCCCGAGGCTCTCTCTTCTAAAATCCCTGCCGCTTCTCAAACACTGAAGAGCTGTGTGACTTCACATGACTGTGCCCTATTTCTTTCAGGATTTATTAAAAATGAAACCTGAAAAGCACCCATACCAAGCAGTGCTCTTTGCATGGGCACCTTACGTACTTCAAACAGAACCACATGCAGTGTCACATCCAGCACAAATGTGTCTAATATCCAACCTCCTTTGTAATGTACAATGTCATTGTTGACATTTGTTCCACCCCCAGACAAGGCATTCTCCTTCCTCATCCACCGCTTATTTTTTCATCATCGTCTACTGGCATTTTGAACCCGCCCGCATGTAAACCGGAGACAGACGGACAGACAACTGGCGGAAATCGATAGAAAAAAGAGAGACAGATAGATATAAAGACAGCTCGGAGCAAAGGTGCCGCTCATCTCACTGCAGTACATCCAGCAGGGGGAGGTGTTGCAATGTTTGGCTTATTTCTGCCCGACTGTTGCAAGAAACCCACAACTACTACACAACCACATTTAGTTGGAAACGAAAGCGCGCAACCTTTCCTCTCCACACCTGAGAGTAATTCATTAAACAGACGCGGAGCAAACTGCACCAGGACTTTTGGATACCGACTGTGTCTGTTCCCTCTCTCTCTTTATCCACCCACAGCATGTGTGTGTGTCTCTCTCTCTCTCTCTCTCTCTCTCTCTCTCTCTCTCTCTCTCTCTCTCTCTCTCTCTCTCTCCCCTAGTGTTAAGCTCCAACTGCATGCTGCTGGGCTGGGGGACAGAAGGGGGGTTTGATATAGCTCTTCCAAACCCTCAGTTAGGAGATTCTGACAATCTGAGACACCAAGGGAGAGTTGCATGTCTCTCTCTCTCTCTCACACGCGATGGGATTGTCGCATTCAATAGGTGGTTGTATCACATGACTAGACAATGATAGATGGTTTGTGTCACACGAAATCTCCTAATTTGTTTGGCTAGTGAGTTTCACCTCCGCTGCCGCAGTTCTAGACCTAGCTGAAAAAAGACAAAGTGTAAAAAAAAACACTTCCTCGCTGTCCTGCAGCCGTCCAAGCGAGTTCCCTATTCAGCCGAACCGACACCGTGGGACAGCAAGGCAGAAGCGAGGGATAAAGAAAGAGAGAAAGGAAAAGGTGCAGGGCGAGGAATGATGAAGTGAAAAAATGTTGAAGCAGGAAGAATGGAAAATCCAATCCAGGTTTTGAATGCTTTCCAGAAAAGACATTAAGAAGTTACTTAGCTAAATCCATTACAGCTCTCAGGATGCAGCAGCCCTTACGCTGTAAATCAAATCATGTACCTGGGTAATTGTTCTCGCATCAGAAAAAACTCTATCCTTCCTCCGATACTCTCCATGTTTATCCTCCCTGCCCCATCCGTCTGGGGTGGGGGATGGCGAAAGTGAAAGGCCTTGGATGAATTATAAAATCGCATGATGATGGCCGATGCAATAAACAGTGCGAGGCGGGTCTCGCTCAGATTGTGTTGATGAGAGGAAATGAAGTGTAATGAAGCAGGAACAAAAGCGAGGACGACAACAAAGCAGCGATGAAGATGACCTGATCTCGTCACCTCACAAACGCGGGAATGCAGTGATGGTGCCGGTGATTTTACAGCGATGCAGTTTCTCAGCTGGACATGGAGACGCTCTGATAAAAAGCAATTTTTCTGCTAAGTGGCTTCATTGGTGACCGTGATGCATGTGCACATCCTCAAAAGTCAGCATGATGTTCAATTCTGGAAAAAGAACACAAATGAAAGCAGAGGCACGTTGGTTCATCTCAAAATACGAAAAGAACAACTACTAAGTCAACAACTGACTTAAAAGTGAGTGTTGTTGAACAAAAGGGAGTGTTCAACAACCCTCTGTGTTAAAGTAACGATAACGCACTGAGTCAAATTCCTTCAGTTCAAATCAATTGCTGCATCTCAAATGCTAACTGGCTGAGACGAATATCGACAAATGAGAAAATACAATCACGAAATATTGCGTTCATTTGAATACTTTGCCACAGCCTCCTTTAGGTGGAAAAAGACAAACTTTTATTATATTCAGAGCAAACTAGTGTGCCATGAGGCCGACTACAGTAGGGATACAATTCAATTTTTTTCGGATCATTTTATCTGAAGTGCAAATCTTCCTTGATTTTTTTTTCTGCGAAGGACCAAATAGAGCCGACAATTTTCCATCTATATCACAGCATATCGGGCTTATTCAGCTGTCACTCGATGACTTACGAATGGGACACATGACCACACTCAACACGTAAGTGCATCTTCGGTGGGTAATCATTTAAACTCAATAAAAATTAAAAAAAAGTTTGTGAATAGGGACGACCATTTTAGAACTCACACAGCCCAGCCGCAACCAGCTAAGCACACTGCAGCAATTGTAGCACACTGAAGGCAGACCACATTAGTCCTCATTCGTTCTGCTGCAAGTGAGAAAAATGACTGTGCCACAGCAAATGAATTACTCAAAGCGTCAACGTGTGAAGCCCAAATTGACCTTTACATGGCGCCTATCAAAGGGTAGCGCTGCATAATTGAAAATCCTTAAAATATAAATGGACACTGAATCTCATCAGCTCTCGGTGTAGAACATCCACAGGCGCGGACTCATTTCTCCTGCTCCTTCACCCAGAATTTGTTGTCTCAATAACAACGACGCTTATAGCCCACCGCACTTGGCTCCACTTGGCCAAACGTAAAATTGTTTTACCAGTGCAGCGTCGCTGAAATGAATCTCTCCCTAATCTGCCACAGTTTAGCTTTCAGGCTTCGAGCAATAAGTCACTCGTAACGGCGTAAATCACGCTACGACCTAAAGTGAAGGGCCGAAATGCTGCATGGCACAAAATGTTGAGTTGCATGATATGATCTGCGTGACCTTGACTCGTTCGGCCTACCCCTGCGTGCGTGAGACGAAAACTGCCAGCCACCCACACAGGAACCTCAAGACTTATCTTTGATAACATCAAGTGACACTTCCTTGAGTTGTTCCGTTTTCCATGGGTGGGCATGCCTGGCCGAAAAGTGTGACGGCGCCCGAGGCTTTTTTCAGTGGATACGGGCGCATCTTTTGGATTCAGACCTCCTGGCAGTTGAAATGAAATGAAACCTATTTTGCCTAAAAGACCTTCAGCGTTATTAGGGAGTCGGACCCCGTCGTCAGTCCGTCGTCCCGGTAAGAGCATGCAGATTACATAGCTGTGGTTAGATTTTAGCTTTGGGGTTCACCGCCTCGCGATCATAAATATTAATTGAGCTGTCAGAAGATAATCAGAGCGTTAAATGATCTTACACACTTAAGTAGTATGCTTGGTCTTCGTTGAACAATATGACGTGATAGTGTAATTATTATGGAGACACGTTTCTTGAACTGCACAATCTGCACGTGAGCATAGCACGAATACGAAACAGGACCTATAGTATACAATACACATCGTGGTTGATTTTGTGTGTGTTTTGCTGGATAAATACATACAGTTTAAGAAAAGGGAAGATTAACTCGCAAACGTTTTTTAAGTTGATTTTCACATTCTACTTTTTTCTGTGTCTTGCCTTGGATTGCTTATGTATTACTATGAGGAGTACTGGCGTGTCCTGCTTGGATGTGTAAGGAATTATTGGCATATTCATAAAGCCCTTTGGCTGCTGTATAAAGCAGCACATCATCACCTAAATCCTGTAAAAAAAAAAAAAAAAAATTAAACCCATCCTGGGAACTTCAGTGCAGTCCAAAAGCTCAGTCCTACATAATCAAATCTGCTGCTGTAAGTCCAAGACATTGTATTTTCTCCCCAAGAAAACCTAACAAAGCAAGCATTCCATATCCCAGACGGTGCGAGTCGCCTCGTATGAGTCTACAGACGCCGCCACTGATCCAGAATGCATTTGACGGCTTCATAAACAAAGGACTAACACATATCTTTCCATCAGCCCAGCGATGCACTTTCCTGCGCACTCTGCCGGTGGTATTTCCGTGTCCAACAACATACCACACAAGGTTACACAGTACATTTGCAGTCTGAGCTCGTAGAGCAGGCTGGGCTGCTACCGGGGGTCCCATGAGGATCTTTAAAGGCTGCCGGGAAGAGCAGAGGTGGGTTGGAGACTCCCTGCTTCACAGCGGGGAGGGATGAAAGAGGCAAAGCAGACAACCAGCACTTATCAAGTTTACTGCCAGATCTTCACTTACGTCCGGCTACACAAACACGCGCGGTTAGAGAGCCATTACAGGTTGTAGGTATACATAATGGAGCGGCTTTGGCATCTAGAACGGAGAGGTTGGTAAACCCCTGAGAATTGCCAAGTATATATTTAAAGATTTACAAATGCACACAATATTTCACACCAATAATGGGACACATTAAGCATACATATTTCAACGTGTACCTAATCACTCACACTTGGATTGAACTAAACCCTTCAGTTTTTATTTGTCGTGGAAAAATCCCAGCACTCCGAATTTGTTTCCATGGAGCTCACGTCCCGGAACCCGACTGATTTTGTTATCCTCTTACAAAGCAACAAAGTGGGAGGCCCCGTCCACCAACGGCACAACAAGGCCGAGTCAATTATCAACCGCTTTTGAGAGCAACTCATGCGCGTGTACGCGCGATGGGAGTTTGTACTGCGGGCTTGGGTGGAAGCTGTTAAAGGGGTATTATTAAGCTCATTTCCAGCTCTATATTCTTTATTCTGGGAGCTTTGCATATTTCACTCTTCCGACAAGTCTGTATTCATATTAAACTGCCTGTTATTCAGCCCCTCAGTTGAGCCTCTGACAAGAGTACCCATCCGCAGCCCACAGGTCTACGAGGTTTAAGCCAGAACAACGTGCTCCAACAAATCTCCACCTTTCGGTAGTGCAATGCAAAACTAGCAATTCCCCCCTGGTCTCAAAGTCTGGAGTAATCCCACTTAGAAAAATGGCTTGTTGGGTGTTGTGTGTCTCATGTCTGTCATTGTATTAGTAGCCAGAAGAAAACAACAGCGATATATTGTGCAGTGTGCTTTAGCGTCCACTTTTTTCCTCAATATCCTCTGCCATGGCATTAATATGCCTTGTGATGGCTTTTCAAAACAATCTCCCTATTATACTTTTTGCTGGGTGCTCATTATGAAAAAAAAAAAAAGAAAATCAGCCTATGTGGGCTTAGCTTTTAGTTGAAATCAAAGGCATCAAAAGCACCTACTTTGAAATTGTACTGTGTTGACAAGGTAGCGTAAGCCCCTTATTTCTTAGAAATGCAAATGTTGCCCTGAATGGACGTTATTATTTTTATCTCAAGTCCTATTGAATCGTACCATAAAGTCAAAGTGATGTATTGTTCTACCCTGTGAAAGCAACGTCTCCATTGCCGACTCAATACGACTGTAACATTATTCCTCTCTCAGGTCGCACTGAATGATTTGCAGTATTGAATAGTAAATGTTAGGTGGCCATTTTGAGCACTCCGATTCTACCGTTTAAAATGGTATTTATGATGTGAACGTCATCAAATTATCCACCCCCATACCATTATCCATACGCATTGTTCCCACATATATCGTTTTCATAGGGCATGATAACAACATATCGCTAAAGAGTCAACAGAGCTTAGATAAGAGTGGTACTCCACTATCCCATCGGAAGTGGTGAGTTTTAGGAAATTCTTTCGAATATGAAAGTGAGCCTTTAGAATAAATTCCCCCGCTGTTTTTCTTAACGACTCAGCTGTCTTGCTGTGCATTTGAAAGGATGCTGGACATACTGTATAACAATGCAGCCGAAGCAAATGGGCTAGATGGCCCCCTCCTCTGGCGTGGTGCTTTGGAAGCTATTAAAACGCACAGACTGGAGTGCAGAGCTGACAATTGGTATTATAGTTAAATAACAATAAAAGTAAAAAAAAAACTCTCCTCTAGGGGCTGTCCATTTAGCAGTCTACCCTCTTTATAACACGCACCGGGCTACATTAGGGCTTCATCCGCTGTCTACGATCAAAGACAACACGCATCTCTCCAACCACCACTACAGGAAATGAAAATGGACTGACAAGATAATTGTGGACGCTGAGACTAGGTTGCAGGCAGAAGCAGCATATGTTTTTTTTACTATTGATCAAAAAAAAAAAGTTTATGGAACTTTCATGCCTGCTTAACATGCCAGGGGGGCAGCTATTCCTGATGGCAACCCTTGTTTAATTATAGGCAGGTTAGCTTTGGTTTGAGTCCTGCTTTGAGTTTCTCCCTAATTTTGGCATCTGCACCCGGCGCATGTGAGTGTTTGTGGAAGCATTTCTGTGTTACAGCTTACTCACACCTCTTGTTTTCCTCTCTCACAAAGAGGCTTAGGAAGAAAAAAATAGACAGATTCCTGAGGGCTCAAGGCAGCAACACTCTAAAAACACTTCTCATATGCCAGTATCCCCCAATTTGAAGTTTTTTGGCTGGATTCTGCCCGCAACTTGCACCAGTCTCCCATTTTTGGCATTCTCTCCCCTCATATGTAATCTGCAGTATCTGCATCGCTGACTTTGGCCTCAATTGTGGTTTGTTTTTGATAAAGCCGTGACCCCGAAGAGAACATAAAAGCCTCAGAAATAACACCAGAGCTGAAAGCAGAAACTCCCTGTGAGCTACCTTTGGGAGTGGAGATTATACCTGCTTAACGTCAAGCAGGCCAAATATCACATAAAGAGGCAATGCAATCAGCCAGCTAAATTTCCCCCCTAAACACAATGGCGGGGTTAGATGCTGGCAGAGGACTCACAGGCCACAGTTCAGGAGCATAGGCAAGCCTCATAGAAAGCAGATGACTAAGCGCGAGTGTTACAGGCTTAGAGCAAACTGAATGTCTAAATAATCCATATGCTTTGTTCAATCCATGTACAATGGACAGTTTATTGGATCGGGACAATTTGGATGGGGCCAGACAAGTTGGCTTCCTGAGCTTTCTTTCAACTCGGTAAAAGCCAAAAAGCTCAAATTGAAGAGTTTATCAGTCATATCAGTCATATGAATGTGAGAATGGCTGGGATTGGCTCATGCTCCCCCGACCACACTCACAGGATATTGGTCATAGATAAAGGATGGATGGACGTGTGATTTAAAGGTCAATAACCTCAATTAAAAGAGAAGCTACGGAACGGCCGGTATTTTGGCTCGGATTTTGATATATATGAATAACATGTTTGGATAAGCGTTTTTTTTTTTTGCCGTACAGCTTCCACGAATGACAGATTGTCCTCCGTTTGTCGTCAGAGCATTTTATTTATTCCTATTGGGATGTAAAGAGGATTTCAAGAGATGTAAAAAAAAAAAAAAAAAAAATAGAAATGTGCACTGCATCACATAGCACGGTTTTCACATTCATGACATACAGTATCTTAAAGAACATTTCATTGCTTTAGATTAAGTGTCTACATACAGGTTCATATTTGGAGTCACAGGCTAGTTGAACCCACACATCCTGCCTAACTGCACATACAGTAGCTTATGGCCTGAACCGTCTGCTCACTCACAGAGCAGTTTTCCTCCACAACCAGTATTTCCAGCGTGACTTTCCCAATAACCACACAGCATATTGACTTAGGTAAATACAATGTGGGGGTGCCATGCCAGCATGCCTGAGAGGTGAGATGATTGATTCGGCCGTTTGCAATGACTTTAGCTTTGACAGATCTGAATGCACCCCCAATATAAACTCCCTCTGCAGATGCTTGCTCAGAGAGAGGCGGCTGTTTTCAACTCAAACCTATAGCGGTATTATTCTCCATGGTGACACCATGTTCTGATTTAGCCGTAAACCTCTGGCCTCCAACTGTTAAACGATATCCATCGACGACCACTGCGTTAAATACATGAAGGACAGATTCTGGGTTTCAGCTGGTAAACACCAAATGGACTGGGGTGTTCCTTAGACCGCGATGTGGATAATACAACGTATACAACATTTGACAAAAAGCCGCATTAGCAGCATGGGAATAAAAGAAAAAAAAAAAAAAAACAGAAGATCCAGACACACCGAGATGTTCATCTTAATAGGGGCCTCATTAAATCAGCAGAGAGCACCGAATGCGACAGCATAATATGGCGTTACATAAAGGAACCATTTTTAAATGGGTTATAATATGGAGACATTTCAAAGAATATTGAGCCATATGTCAGGCCGGGGGGGGGAAATCAAGAAGTGCAGTGTGACTAAGGGGAAATCCAGTCTAGTGGCATTTCAGATGTGGTTTAAAATGTTTAATAATGCCAGAGCACAGAAAGTGCTTTCTCATGTTCATGTCCAAAAGCTCTCAGTGAAGAGGGATGAGTGTGATCATTTGCTTGAGTTGAATATACGAAACCTTGTGGCCCTACACTTTCCTTCCTTTTAGTTGTCATTGCTGGATCAGTCTCACAGCCCACTTCTCTTTCCACGAACAAACTCTGGGTTGGGTTGTGTACGTCCTCATCCGCACTTTTTGGGATGTTTGCTTCTGATATTACATCACTTTGGTGCGAACGCCAGACTGTTTCTCATATCCAATCGTGCGTACAGTAGATCATTCTGCTCCCACAGCTTGATGCTAACCGAGCGAGGCTGTGACAGCATATGTGTGGGCTGCGAGACTGGAATGATAGTGGAGCCGGGCATCTGTGTGTTCAATGATGCCATTATAGCGGAGTGTACATCCCCCAGTTCTTATCTAAAGATGACACAACATATCATCGCAGCCAGACTCACACATGCCACTCTGACTGCAGTGAGAATGGGCACCACGGAAGATGAAATCTTTGCCCGTTGTTTTTTTTTTTTTGTATTTTTAATGCAGACGTGTCGGTAAACTCGGACGCCAACGTCATCGCCCACAATGCACCCAATTGCTAACATGAATGCCATTATTTGCATTATGCTGAATTGTGTCATCCTAAATGAGGTGTATGTTCTACCATGTCACTACTGACACATACAGTGTTATTTCCTTTTTTTTGGTAATATATCTACATAATGATCATTTCATTTGTGAGACCAGGAGCCCTATACGAATTGGCGCTGTATGTCAGCAAAGGTAACCGCGCGTTAGAATCACACAGTCTAATGGGTTTCTAGAGTTGGGTCAGTGCATATGAGTCCAGGTGCATCGATGATTTGGGGATGAGCCAATTTGGCTCCAATTTCTGCTGTGACTATTCAACCAAGTAGATCTAACCTGACATTTCTCCTTTCTCTTCCTCTCATTGTGTGTGTGCATGTGTGTGTGTGTGTGTGTGTGTGAAAGCAAGAAAGAAAGAATGGAGAGAGGGAGAGATATGAGGGAAAATCTGCCTTGTCAATAGGAATTGAATAGATAGAAGTTTCCTAACGTTCTTAATTTTAATAAAAAAAACATTGTGTGGTATCATTAGAACAGGTGATCCATATGGGCCAGACAGAATAAAAGCAAACATCTCATCACATTTCGTGAGGGTAAACAACAAACCAGATTTCTGCCCTGCTGTCTCTAAACCCTGTGATTTAGATACTGTATATATTAACCAACTGGGAATGTCAATATAAAAAAAAATGGAAACCTCCTTGGGGATATTAGCATTTACCTAAATTGCCTTCTACATCAGCAAAATCAATAAAACCGGTATCTCTGATGCTTTAGTTCGGGTCATGACCTGCGTGGCCAGACTCCCTGACAGTTGTGGTGACAAGGCCGCAGGGCAGAGAGTAATATCTGGCCCTGGGGATTGAACGATATGGGCTGTGTGTTTGTGTGTGTGTGTGCAGGGGTTAAGACGAGTTTTATCCACAGCACATGAGGAGATATTTAGAATGTAATGACATAAATATGTTTGAATGTATGCATGTGGAAAAAAAAAGAGATTAATATTCACTGCTATTAGCTGAACTTATAACTGTTTTTTTAATGCCCTAAATTATTAAAACAATAACAAAATAATGTATTTCGCAGTAGACCTACTTATCATACAATTAGTGTCACAACACGGACTGCAGGCCTAAAATACAGTACGGCCAGGGAATATCATTCGAAAAAGTATAGATTCAAGTTCACAAGAGAACTTCTAACCATGCTTTGTTCAGCAGATGTCAGTGGTTTTCTCTACTTCATTAGCTTCCTTGGTTAGTTCTTTACATTATATTAACCCACGTGAATCCCCACTTGCCACTAATACACAAACCAGCAAACCCTGCAACCTTCCATGCCTGTCACACTTAAGTGGGACCAGCCACAATCAACAACGGTTTCCACAGACAGATTTAAAACACTCATTAAACTGGGACCTGACAAGGAAATGAGCCACAGACAAGAAAAAAATACAAATACAGTCAAAGAGTTAACCATGGCTTTTGCCTAGAGGGACTGTTATAAGTGATAGCGCAGCGTGTTCAATGTCTGTATACCTGTGAAATAAATGTTCAGAGGGGAATTTGGGCTAATGCACCATGACAAGACGACAACTCTACAAGCACCTGCTTTTTTCAGCTGCACCTGCCACTCGCATGGTGAGGTGCTTTCGTCAAAACGAGGCGTGTGTCTCTTCATAGAGCGCAAGAAATAGGGAGAGAGGGGGTGGGGACAGACTTGAAGTGTGAAGTCTAACAGCAGCATCAAAGTAATTTATGAGACAATGTGAGAGAGGCCACTATTATGTATTTTAGATTATGGACATATATTTTTTTTCTAAAACATTCCCTTAAGGAGTCCTTGGGCCGGTGTTACACCCACCAATAGCCAAACAGTCAGATCAGCTGGGCTGTGAGCTGTCCAAGGTGCTGATTGGTGGTTTACGATGCAGATGAAACCAAGAGAGCTACCCAAGGTGCTGAAAGCCCGACCTCAAATCTGTCTGCTGCTCATTTATAGGATTTCAAATAGATTTATATGCCATCAAATCACACACACGACACACACTTGTACTTAAACGGCAACATTGTAATTATTTAGAAAGTTAGGTATCATGAATACAACTTTAAATCTCTCCCCATGAGCCTATTGTCACCTTAGCTCATGTTTCTCACGTCATTTTGTTTTCCATTCAATCCAAAGGTGTGCTGGCAAGTCAAAAATAAGCAATATTTTGGAGTAGGAGCAAACTAAAGCTTTTCTCCCAGTTCAGTGGAGCCTCGCTTCCGCTCAGTGAAACCACGCATGTGTTGATCCGTGCTGCAGCAACGTGCATCAGCGCCTCTCTGACCCCAGTGTTAATCTGCATTCAGAGCGAGGCTCCACTGGTTTTCCTCAACTGCTCCATATAACACTGGCTTCTTACGTGGGGTTTCGTCGTCTGTGCTAGTTTTTTTTAAGGGCCTTGCTACTGAGTCGATCGGGCAACAGACACGTCAAAAAACAACAACGATCGAAAAAAAAAAAAAAAAAAGAAATCAGGCTTTCGACCCGCATCGATTTTGTTTGGGCTGATTTCACCCCACCGCACGTCCGCCCCGGGTCTGGATCTGCGGACCCTCTGCCGCTAACGTGCGTTATGTATCGTAGAGAGGAAACACAGTAAATAGACGGACACGTCCATCTGCACACCGAAAAAAAAGAGAGAGCGAGAGAGAGAGAGAGAGAGCGAGGGAGAGAGAGAGAGAGGAAACGAAGATGGTGATGACGGCTTCACCCAGTTTAGCCTCCAAATGCTCGGCAGCAATGGCGAAGCCATCCCTCCCCCTGAAGCTGTTTCTCTGGCTGTTTATTGCCGTTAATCTCCCGACAAGGTAAGATATCCATGCGTAAGATTTCGCCTCTGAAAGCGGCTGTGTGGCGGTTGCATGTTTCGTGCTTCAACAACATGCCGATTTGGCTGTAACGCTAACCCAACCCTGCTATCAGTAGGATCCCGTTACGGTGATGCAGCTCAGCGCGATCTGAGCTGTATTAAAAAAAAACAAAAAAAAAAAACAACAACAAACAAACAGGGCATGTGATGTGTATTGGTGTATATCCCAGGTATAACGGTGGTTTGACAAATAGGTGCGATATCATTATTATAATTATTATTTTATTTTCTGAATGGCCACAACGACACCAGCATCGCATCACCGGGAGACGGTGTCCGTTTTTCACCAACAGCAAACAACAAAAAAAAAAACAAAAAAAAAACGACGATCAGCCGATTCGCTGTGGACAGCCACCGTTCGCCATCGAATGATTTAATTCAGCTTTGCACCTAGACGTGCTCATGGAGCGACGCTTTGTCCAGTGTCTCCCACAATCTGCCCGCCGTTGGAAATAGCATATTGGCCGGCTATGCTGAGCGAAGCTAAGGCTACACACACTCTCTGCTAAGCTGTCTTCAAGGATCAGGTCTATTCTGAGAGCCAAAGCCTCAACTATTGATTGGTCGGACACTAATAGTGCAAACGGTCAAGACAACGCGGGTGTGAAGGAGGACACCTCTAATCCCCCGCATGAAAAAAAGATATCAATATATAGTAATAATAATAATAAAAAAAAAAAACACATTTCAAAATGGCAGACAATCACTCAGAGAATCCAAGTGTAAAGGCACAATAAGGACAAGAATAAGACGTATGGACCTATCCTTGTTTTTAACACACACACACACACACACACTCGGGGAGAGAGAAAAAAGGTTTCAGGCTCAAACTAAGACACAGATTTGTGATTTGCAGATAGAAGCTGATTTGGCTGTCCCTGTCGAGACATTATTCCTGTGTACAAAGATAAGAACAGCGAAGAGGAAGCGGATGCTTAGAGGCTTCCCCGTCTCTCCTGCTGCTGGTGGGTGAAAAATGGAGGCAGATAAATCAGCCGGCGCTCAATCACCGCCGTGGCGACCGTGGCCACCGGGGCTCCCCTGCCCCAGCCTCCGTGCTTAGGCCCGTGCATTTGTAATTGTTTGCACAAGTAGCGTCCACGAGATGCTCGCGTAAACACTGCCCCCGTTGGATTACTTCCAGAGTGGAGATTTATGGGCCGTTTATGGACATTACCAGTTGTGCATGAGTGACTGAGGGCATAATGGCTCGGGGTGGATCAATGCCACTGATATTTGGGTGGTTCTTAAACAATAGCAACTGTGCACTCAATGCAAACACCTACGTCGGGGTTATGAACAAAAACGGTGTTAATATCACCCAGTGACAGCACCATATAAACAGTCTTTCCTAAATGTCTTGTGCGTAAAAGTCCGAGGTCTTCTACAACAATGAGACGGCTGGAAGCATTGAGGGTCATCTGTGATTCATGTTTGAGACCTCTCACATAAGACAACTCTCAATGCCTCGGGCTCGCTCTCAGTAATCTATGCTACTTTGTGACTCGTTGACAGTTACTATGTGCAGTGATGCCCGCTTGCGTCACCATACATTAGGCACAGACAATTGCCGTTTCACATCAAGGGGATCGCAGCATCCAATTTGTCGCAAATGTTCCAACCAATCGTTACGACCGTTAGGATAATGGGACTGTGATGACAGGAGGAAGTGATGTCAGAGTGAGGCAGCCCTCGTCACGCTAAGGTGAGGTCGTTCTTGAGATGGCAGGTGACATTGATTACAGGATTACACTTTGAAATGATTATTGTAGTTTCCACTTTTGATTTTGGAATGTGACATGTGCTTGAATATATTTCCAGTTCCAATCATTCTCATGAGAGAACGTTAGGTGAAAGTTCACATTTGATTAGCAAGGATCTAACTTAGACGGCACACTCCTCGGGTTAAAATAGAATTAGAATTGTTTTGATGGATGTGGATTTGTCGAGGCCGTGGGCGTTTCTTTATAACAGAACAAATTGTATGCAAACTTTAAATGGAATTCTGATTCCTACCAGCCACTTGTTGCTCTCCAGTTATCCACAGCCGGAATAAATCCCGATAAAACGGTTTAACACACATCAGTGCACTGGACTCTGTCAAGCCCTTACATTCTATCTGCCTCTTGTCATCACTTAAAGACAATGGGGACATATCCTTTTGATAAACTGTCATCCTGTCATGTACCCCATGATGATCATCATATGTATTTATGTCTCAGACTTAGTAAAATAGAGTTGATCGTATGCAGATGTCAATCACCACAGTTTTGTCAGCGAGTGGAAGATGTGGGTCATGGCTCATAGCTGCCTTACTGAATTTTGAGTGTTATTTTCATCGTTCCGGAGGTGCAAAGGTCAGAATGACTTTTTGGATTGCAGGGCTAGAGTTAGGAAACTATAAATCAACAGCAGTGGTGTTTATTCCAATGTACTCAGACAAACGAGTATCACAATAAACCTTAAGTATGACAATGCTTATTGGGACATAACCTGCCTTGCCATTTCCAAACTGAAAGATTGATCTGTAAGGAATTTTCACTATAACCATGTCTGATGGCTTAGCTCTCATATCTTTATATATCATATATATCATATATATCATATCATTCAGCTTATGGATATAGATCTTTTTGGCGAGCCTTAAGCAAACAAGTGCAGATAACTTGAGGATGCTGTTAATACTGATGTTATGTATCCCTCTGTGGTCACCTGCGGCACATGCTTCAGATAGAATTATTAGATAGAATATTCATAACAATTCAGTGATGCATTAAATGTTGACCCATCATAATTGACTGCCATATTTCTGTTCATTTAGAACTAACAAAAGTTACAAGCCAGATTGTACCCTTTTATCACTCTCCTATTAAACGTGCCTTTTAATCTGCCAAGGTATGCTAGACATTGTCATATAAGGTTATTCAAATGTTATTTAGCTGTTAAAAGTTTTGTTTACATCCTCTTTTAGTCGAATTTCAACTGTTTTTGTTAGTAATCTCTCTTAAAAAGAATTTGACTTCAAACAATTACATGTGTTTAGTGAGCAAAACTTTGCCCTTGTGTCAAGTTATTTTCTATCATAAAGTGCGGAGCTTGTAAAAGGAATTTTGTTGCTACAACTTTATTTGCTGGAGTGGTTTGCTGTGTTGCCAAGAGTCCAGGGACCAATTTAATATTGGGTAATAATCCCAGGGTTCATTAGAATTGGTAACTTTATTGGCTACAATATAAAACATGTTAAGATAATAGCTCAGTGGAAATTGATGGGGTGCTAATGGGTGGCTCATTGCTCTTTTCATTGGTGATATTGCTATTTGCCCCCCCAAGATCTTATGGTACGTGCAACTACAGGGGTGAGGGCAGTTGTCTTCTGCTTTGCAGGAGACCCGAAATGAAATGTTTGCTATGTGCCCGATGATTGGGACCAGATTTCAATGTTGCATCTATTTATATATAAACAAATGCAGGAAACTTTCAGATTGTCCTCAAAATGGATAGCTACGAACACAACACTTAACCCCATTACTCTCCATCTTTACGTACACAGGCACAGACATATATATGCATGAGAGGCAAACAGAAATACGCGCACAAACACATGCGCACACACGCTGCAGACCTCTCTGTGGGCCTTCAGGTACCAAATTAGTAGGCAAAAGCTCAGATCTGCCTGAAGTGGAGAACACATGGCTCTCCCTTTGATCTGCTCCTCTTTGGAGCATTTCCATATATACAGAGTGTGCAGGATGAATATAGATTATAAAACTGCAGCAAAAAAAATAAAAAATAAAATAACACCAGAGGTTTTCAGATTTTTGCAGCCATCTTTGCCTCTGCCTTCTCTCTGTGTCTGTCTGTCTATCTCAGGTATAGGTATATATTAACGACATAGTAGTAGGGCATATCTAAAAGGGTTAACCCAAGTCAAATAATTAAGATTTAATGTCCCAGTTACTACGGTTATGATGGAGGTGGCACATCATAGATTCTATAAAAGAGTGCTGGTCAAAACAATATGCATCACACCCAGCCCAAGAACACGAGAAAGCGATCAGGGCCACTGTCCTTGTGCTTCACCATGGAAACAGTCTTTTCTTTTTCCTTATCATTTCCATTTCCACCATTCTTTGCAGTTTTAATCCCGGCATGGCTGTTCCAGCTCTAAAGCGTTGCCGAAAGATCACAACTGCTTCAAGGTTGCTCTTTTGTGCCATGGCCACTCTCTGCTGATCTGATTCAGTGTTGGCAGTGGAAGTGCTCGAGTGATCCGGAGCCATGAAGGCTTGAGGATTCGACACAATCTCTACTTTGTCTCTTAAGTGTTTATGTTACGTTTGGCGCCTAAAGAACTCTGTGATGTTTTATCAAACAGCGGCGAATGCAGGCATTCTCTTATCTGAGACCCACCTAGCATGTAATTAGTATAATTGCCCTTTTTGTCAATGCATAATGCATATACAGTGTAAGGGAGATAACACAAGTAACTGGAGGTATGAAACAACGCTAAACATGCCAGCCCAACGTAGAAATGCACATGTTCACGATTCTTCAGTAGGACTGGAGATTTCAGTTTGACTATTGACTTGCAATTTTCATCTAATAGCGCAGTGACATGATTGTGCAACTTGCCTTCCTCCACAGAAAGTTTGCAGTTAGGAAGTAATCCAGGTCAAGTGTTACGGTAGAGTGTTTTTCTTGGAATCCATTTATGGAAGGTTCCAACTACCTATATCCAACAGAAATGTTAATTGGTTTGAGCCTTTTAATAGGGGATAATATGTGCTGCATTCCGTGTTCTTGTTGTATGTTAAAGTTTTGACACTATATCGAAGTTGCTAATCTAAAAGAATAAATAAGATGCTCAAACATGTTGGGAAGGCCGTCCCAGACACTGCGTAATGACCTGCTGCCAGAGAAAATCACACACTAATTACACACAAAGGGTGGTAGAGCAAATTGAATGAAAAGATGCTGTATAATTTCAGTCTGTGCCTTTCCTTTACATGAATGGGGCACTTTTCACTGACAAACACACATCCGCTCTGCTTCCTGGGCTATTCTCTCCATCTTACATGTGCATACCCACTCAGCCCTGCCCCCCGGCATAACAAATCAGTGTTTTTTTTTTATTGCAGATAACATTATGTAATGCTGAGTCTTTTGTCATTGTCCCACTTCGAGACATCAGGTTCCCGTCGGAATATTCATTTCCCCCATTATCACAGTTCATATACCGCCAGCTTCTATACAGGCCTAAAATGTCGACATGGTGACAATTAAAAAAATCTTCATTCCAGACATATGTTTACCATCACACAATCATCGAGTCGTCTGCGGGAGAGCGTTTGTGGCTTTGGACTCTGGAGACACCATTATCTTTTCAGTTTGAGATGTCTGAGACGGGGAAGTAAACTCGGGAAAGTTGGCATCTTCTCGCCAGCTCTAACGGAGGCTTGGGGCCCCTAAAAAGCCTCTTTTAAGATGCGACAAACCGTTCTGCCGTCATTTACTCAGCTTTTCAAAGTCTGATTTTATGCATTATGTTTGTAAAGTCGCTGAGTTGGAAACTGAAGGGCAGCTTTAGCTGTTCCTGAAGGAGATCCTGGAGGCTGTCGTTCCAATTCTGGGCATGTCAGTGGGAGCACATTTGCATATAACTCCCCTTCGAGGGTGCGGCAAGAATTTGAAATGATTTTAATCTTAGATTCCGTTGAATTGCTTTCGCAGCAGTTCAAATCAATTCAGGTCTTTGTTTCCCCGACTCTTTCATCGCCAGCGTACCCCACTGGTCAAGACAAACCCTGCTGCACTTAGAAAATGTGCGTTAGGCAGCTGTTGGGACAAAGATGTGACAGAGGAGTTGGACAGCTGGTCCGTGCTGGATCGCCTTGTCCCCACCGAAGTCTGTGGAGTGACGGTATCTTCAAATTGCCTCCCTCCATGTGTTCTTTCTTTGAAGTGTGAGCTATGACACAGCTTCTTATGGATGGAAACGGGTCAAACGTCCTACTTGGACAGACAGACGGTCATGGAACTCGTTTAGACCACCAACAGAAAAAGCCAGAGTCTGCAACGCATCTGCTTGGTTGTGTACGTAATGTTGACATTCATTCAAACATCGGCCGTCTAATCTGTGGTGAGCCACCACTTAAATCGGGCTGTGCCACAAATCTCATATCCTGAGGTCATTCCATATCCACTCAACGACGTATGTCACTGTTCACTGTTCAATGCGCCTACTTTTACAAAACAGTGTAAATTCAGGCGATGTCTTTCCAGATGTTACTCTACGCAAAGGCAGCCGTTTCCTCCTCCAATCTCTCGTATTCCTTAGCATATGGTGTTACTTGCTACCATCGAGTCTGGGCTTCGCTCTCCACGCTTCGCTGTACTTTTATGGCTCTCCAGCATAGGCGCATTGAACGGTGTACCCTTCCATAGTTAGGAACTAGAGATTAGTGGTCTTAGTGAGTCTGCTTTTGGGCAGCTCTGCAGCCAAATGACCCTGTTCTGGTCCGTGGCAGATTTCTCATTCCCGAACCTCATCCGTGTGACAAAAGCAGCCCTTGGTTTCGGTATCAGCGGTCTGAGCCCTGCTGTTTGCAATGAATCCATGGTGTTTACGTCCCACATTGTTTGTGTTGGCGTCTTCAACTTTTCCTGCCTACATCTTCGTTATTGGAAGGACAAAAAGTGTTAACCGATAAATTAACCAAATGTTAACCAAATAACATTTTTTGTATAAATATAGTTATATCCCACAGCACTAATCTCAAACATTAGCAGCTCTTCTCTGTGGGGAAACGGTGTCTACGGCTGCCATGATGACAGAATCGATGGCTCCAGCAATGTGTCACAAAGATTATTGAGGCAATCTGGTGTGGTGATGCTCCCTCATTCACGCTGATTAATGCTCCGATGAAAATACGCCAAGAAAACTCCAGAATTGAATTACCTCCTTCAAACCATCTAATGGCACGTCCCGTCAGAGATGCAATACATTTCTCCAGCCAAAACGTCCATTTCATACGCTCTTCTGCCATAATATCAATATTTGAAGACATACTTCACTCTTTCAGCAAATTACAATATACGACGGCATCGCTGCAAGAATTTCCACATCTCACAGTGGAAAAGAAACCGCGTATTGTAGACAGTACATGGAGGAAACGATATCACTTTCGATCGATGCTACTGGGATTTTTCCAGGCCAGGGGACCGACAACGATATGAATAATTGATTAATGACAACCTCGTAGTGTGAACATAATGCATATTCTGCATCGCAAGTGTTGTGCCCTGAATGTGTGAGAAAGAACAAACACCAAGGAAGATTAATATCAGTGTGGGTGGAATAAAAGCTTATCTCCTGACCCTGGGTCGAGATCTTCAAAAGACCCGTCACTCTCTGTGTCTCGCTCCTCACAAGAAAGCAGAGCACACGGGGAAAGAAGGTTCTTGTTCTTCTTTTTAAAATAAAATAACTGATTGTAATATCATTTTGTCTGCCCCCCCCCACCCCCCTCACAGCTCATTCCAGACTGAGTACGATGACGAGACGGCGAACAAGACGTGGGTGCTGACTCCCAAGGTGTACGAGAGCGACGTCACACACATCCTAAACAGCCTATTAGATGGATATGACAACAAACTCAGACCTGACATTGGAGGTCGGTGCCCATTTCTTTCTCTCTCTTTCGTTGTGGTTGTTTTTACAGATTGTGTTCAGTCCTCGAATCCCAAAGAAATACAACCCATATCCATGGACAGATTCGCAATCAAACATACTTCGCCATAAAAGGCCTCATCTATCGTCTTTGAGAAGGCAAGCGTGTCGCATCTGTGATGTCAGCTGAATTGATGGATGTGAGGGACTGTTCAAAGCCCGGAGTCTGCCCTCTTCTCACGTGCGAGAGGACGGTGCGACGCCTGACACCCTCGTCAGTGAAGGGCAACCAACCCCAAAATATATATCTGTCTGAAATGTAATTTTCACTTCTTAATACGGCAGTTAGTCTCAAAAGTGTCACGTGACTTGGAATACAGTCCAATTGGAGTCGGGGCCTAAACCAACCCAAAATATAGGATTAAGAATATTTGGCTTTGATTCGATTGGAGACCAGTCCTGATTTTCTTAAATCCAGATGGTAGCCGATATAAATATTTGCTTTGCCATGTGCTTTTATGATGCACAAGTGTGGCTGGGCAGGTAGTTGGCAGGCAGTTGCATAACAGCTGGATATGCCTCTATATTTCGATTCACTGCATCTAGGCCGTGACTTCTACTTTCCCTAAACATAGCATAAAGTTCATTGCTCAGCAGTGCATGTGTGTGACGGTGCGTTTGCGTGCTGACAGGAAGCCAGGCTCATTAAAGAAGTTTGGGTACCTTTGTTTATGCGCATGCAAGTCTCGCCGACCATCTCTTTTAAATGTGAGATGCTGACAAGTAGCTTACTGCTCTCACCGTGACCGACAGCTGGCCAGGGCTCCCCCCCGCCTATACAAGCGCACAGGCATTCTAAAGCCTGTCACGTCCAGCGGCAAGGGCACAATGGAGTGGTGCGATGTCCGGGATCTCGGAATACCTGAATCATGGGTCGGTGTTTCTGGGGGAAAAAAGAACGGGTTTAAGTCATAATCCGTCACTTACACTTCAGGAATGGTGAAGATGTACCGCTCTATACAATAGCGGCGGATCGCCTCTCCTGTGACTGCGCTGCTCATGCTGGACTGAAGGACACGGACTGCGCTGTGCTGTGCTGTGCTCAGGCTGCACCGGACAAAGGTAGTTTGGAAAAGTGCCTCAGTCAGCCGGCATTAAAGATGTGCCGTGAAGAGTTGTGGTACCGGAAGGAAGCGGGGATAAAGTGCCACACCATATCAAAGCAGCAGCAAAGCGACTTCTACGCCATTGGTTAAGCCATCTTAAAATAGTCGTAATCTGTGCATTTAAGCAGTTCATTGAAATGATGAGTCACGATGGCACAGATTTTCCCTATAAAGCTCCCTTTGTTGGTTTGGCTGTTTCTCCCCAATTTGATCCCGATTAGAAAGTCACCACGGCCTTTGCTGCTCCTTCTTCCACCACGGACCCGAGGACAGAGCACATGCGCCGCCTCAACGACTTCCTCTTCACATCTGACACTGGCGGATTCCCAACCCCTCCTGACCTAGCGCCTCACTGACGCGCGACTCCATGAACGAAATGAAATGATGGCGAAAGATAAAGGGAGCCCAGTAGCCGGGCTGTTTCTGGCAAATCCCTTCGCACTCAGCCGCCTTCGTGGTATATCCACGCTCTATACAGCGTGTGGAATGCTACAGTACGTAGACTTATTTCACGAAGGGCATCGCCCCTACTCTTAAGACGTTAGAAGTGGGCCCCGCGCTATAAATTGAAGTGCAGCACAGATCTCCTTTGAGGTGCGGCTTCAGCCCCGGAGAGCCGCTGCGTCTTAACCATCCTCTTCAAACACGCTGTGATCTCCCTGCGCCCGGCCTTCTCGCTGCTGCCAAGCTCCACAGCTACAGAGGGGTTATAATTAGCTCCATCTGAGCCACCAACCAATCAACCCACCAACCAACCGATGCCGAGGCAGAGGAAAAGTTTCTCCTTCCACTCCACGCGGCAGTGAGACGCGGTGGATTTAGATTCATCGCTGATTGTGCCTCCCGTTTCCCCTTTGAAGTGCATTGTGATGCTCATTAAATTTTAATGACCCTGCAGTCTATATATGAAAACCCGAAGCGCAAGAAGACAGAGACGCTGAGAGGGGAAGAATTTGAAACCCCCTCCCCCATCCTTATCACACATGCATGGCAGTGATCAAGCTCACTGCCTTCTAGAAATTAGACGGCATTCGCACACATGAAGAGTGACAGAGGGGACACAAAGCTATGGAACAGTGACTTTAATGAATTTTGCGAGCGGGTCTAAAGGATCGGTCTTTTTTTGTCTATAAGCTACTTCTGTGAGCCTTGTACCACGATGGTGGGTGTGTTGGCATGCATCACGTTGCCTCAGAAGGCCAGTTGGAAAGCAACGAGCACAGCCTTTTTTTTAAGGAAAACACTTTGCACTTGGCTGGATGAAATAGAATAGAATTCATTCCGTGCATATCTCCTACGTGTCACGTCTGCAGCTTTATATGTAACGTTGCTAATAATATATTCCGGCGTTGCGTGCACTTTGGTGCATTTCAGTCTGGGGAAAAGGCTCACAGTGCCAACGTGACCATTGGCATTATTATTTGTGGCCACTCACTCACGTATCCGGCCAAGAGCGACAGCAAATTCCTACCAACGCCGCCTGAGATCACGTTAAAGGCCATAAAGAGCAGGGCGGGACAGGTGGGTTTGATCATGTGAAAATGTACGTTCGTGTATGTCCGGGAGTGACATTAAATATGCAAGCAAAGCCGCACTCACTCCTCCTGTCTATCTCTCACACTCCCTACAGCTTTGACATCAAGCCCCGAGGCCAGGCGAGTCTTAACCTGAGCCTTCTCCCGGACATGACGTCCACTCATCCGTAAACATGCACATTACCTTGCAAAGTGCACGGGCCCATCGGCCGGACAGGGAGTGGACGCCAAAGGTGCCCGCTTGCCTCAGCCATGCTCTTGTTTGACATCTGGCTGTCCATCTCACTGAACCGGGAGAGACAGCAGACACAGAGAGGGGGAATGGATGGCGGCGGCGGCAGACAGATCACACATGCAGTGGCACCAGCAAGCGATTGTTCATTCGTGCACACGCAACAATTCAAGGCCAATAAAAGTTTGTGCCATATTTCCTCGAAAAGAAATCATCGTGTCTACTGAGCTGTTTGGGCTTGAGAAACGTAATCAGAATATGCACAAAGCACTTTGAATCCCTGTGAGAGTGCAAAGCAAACACCAGCAGGTCTGTGAGCAAAGACTTCGCAATCAAGGAGCTCACGGGCCCAGAAGGACGGCCAAAAGGAGTATGGCCATAACGACAGACGTTTACGTGTGGGGGCTCGCTGGAAGAGCAAGTCAGATGGAGCCACGTCACGGACACAAAAAAAAAAACTGAGCCAGAATTCATCTGACGACATCAGCACAGTCCAATATATATTCCCCGGCATGGTTTAATCTCTCAAATGCGGCGCAATGTTGCCAATGCAAGACATGAGGTCAATTATAGGAGAGAGACAGTGTGCGGTTATTCAAAACTTTCCCCGATTTCCCAGAATGCCTTTCTACCAGGTACAACACCAACTCCAATACACAGGGTGTTCCCCTTGCCGAAGATTGAGCAGCTTTGGGTTCACGTAGTTAATACTCACACCAGGGACGGTGGCTTCTAACTCTTTACTTGTAAAAATAAAACAAACAGGTTCCAAAAAACGGTTGTGTTTGTGCATGACAATAACCACACTGGATTTCCCTGTGCTTCTTTGCAGTCAAACCGACCGTGATCCACACAGACATGTTTGTCAACAGCATCGGCCCAGTTAATGCCATCAACATGGTAAGTGCCAACGGTATTTGGCGTTAATGTGTTGTTTCTTGCCGTTATTATTCTGTCTGATTCTGTATGTTCAACCAGAACCAACGCCGACTTAGGAAGAATACCATACGTATCCGGCCTGAGTTGAGAGGGTATAAAGACCCATAGGGTGTCTCTCTGGCATATTTCATTCCATTTCTAAATACTGATTGATTACCAACAGCTGCCCAGTTGTCTGGGCCAAATATCAAGAGAAAAACCTATATTGTGTGGGAACTGCTGATTTTCAGCGACGTGATACTGATAGACGGAGCCTATGCTATGTTACTTTTTTTTAATTTTTATTTACCACTCGCACACAAGTAAAAATAACTCCATAACCGCAGGCATGGAATATTCAGCTGTTATGCGGCATTAACGACTAAAATAGGGCAGAAGAAGTGGTCTGATAGTGGAGAGGAAGACAGAATTGGAAAAATGGCGATTGTCTCGCAAAACTCAACAACAAAGTCATTGTTTTATGTGTCATTGTTGTGTGCTGCGCGTCCCCTGCTGAGAAGCCACTACTTCTATTGTGATTCTGCAGAGCAGTCTGCCCTCCGCGGTGGTGGCGTTCCAATTCACTCAGTCTTGGCTAAAAAAAAAAACCCAAAAAACGCCCCGTCTCAATAACAGAGCAGTCACAGCGGAGTTGGGGGAGAGATGGGATCAGGTAAAAAAAAGAAAAAAAGAAAAAGAAAACAGTGTTTGTTAGGGAGTGCGTGGACGGGCGCCTGTGACGAAGGCACTCTGCCGACATGAAAGGTTGAGTGATCGCCTCGCATTTCGTATGTAATCAGTGTTGTTGGGCCGGAGCGCTTGCGCCTCGACATGACAAATGTAGCGGGGTCAGAAGATATTATCCGAGGAGGAGAGAGGGGTGCAGGCGTGTGCGTCTAAGCATGAACGCAATTTTCGATCCTTAATTTATGCATTACTAATCTTTAAAAAAAAAATCCAGCTCATGCGAGGGGGGGGGGGGGGTCATAGATGGGAGCGATAGAAGAGACAGAAAAGAAATAAGAAATATCAAGGTGTGAAGCAAAGATGGAATCATAATCATAAACTGATGCACCGGAGCCCCTGGAGATGAGCAGTTCTTAGCGGCTCTTAGATGTGTGCGACTGTACGAATTGAATAAGGTGAGATTCTGTGAAAGATCACAACGGGTGTGTGTGTGTGTGTGTGTGTGTATATATATATATATAGGTTAAAGTAAAAAAAAAATGAGTTGAAACCCCAGAGGTCCATTCCACCCAAAAAAAACATAATTCACTCTGTAGGGCCCAGAGGAAGATCCTAAGGCATTCATATTTTCTCTCATAATTTGATTTGCAGTGTATACGGGTCCTTTGTGGAAAAACGCTGAAAGGATGGGAGTGACTCTCTGGCATGGATTTTGACTGGATTGTTGGCCTAAGCTTTGTCAGGAAGTTAATGCCTCTCTGCCCTGCTGTTCGCAAATCCCCCGACTTTTTAAAAACAGTTTTGGCCTCTCCTCTCCTGCCGTACTTCACTTTCGAAACCCCCGGGGCTCGGCCATTTCAAGTTACGAAATAAATAAGGACAACTGAAAGCTCCCTCACAGCCACTGCCTCTCCTCCGCATTCAGCATTAGTCCAGATTTGACCTGCGCTCTGCACAGCCATTGACCTCGGCCCAGCACTCGAGCCAAACAACGGGGGGGGGGTGTTAATTGCACGGTTGAACATTTCATTTTCGGGTTGAGGGCGTCAGAAAGGTGTTTTTTTTCTTTCCCCGACAGCACTCTTTAGTGACAAAGGGACTTCTTGGCCCTGAACAGAAACCATTTCCGTGTGAGGAAAAAGTCACTTCAATGTGCTGGAGCATTACGCTTCTGCTGGCACAGGCAGCGGAGGAGAGCCACATTTGGATTTGATCCGATTCCATCTCCCAGTTAAAAGCTGCGCTGGTGACAGAAGTGAATCCAAGCAATACTGCTAGTATACTGGGGGCGGCTTGTATCCAGGTTACATAAGGCTTTATCTGTTAAAGTTAAATGAGAGTGAAACAGTGCATTTTATCCGTTTGTCAGGAATACACCATCGACATCTTTTTCGCCCAGACCTGGTATGACAGAAGGCTAAAGTTCAACAGCACGATGAAGGTGCTACGCCTCAACAGCAACATGGTGGGGAAGATCTGGATACCGGACACTTTTTTCCGCAACTCGAAGAAGGCCGACGCTCACTGGATCACCACGCCCAATCGCATGCTTCGAATCTGGAACGACGGCCGAATACTCTACACCCTGAGGTAAAAAAACGGCGTGGAGAACTGAGATGAGGTATTGGTACGTGACAAAACCAATTTGGGTGTCCCTCACTCATGATTGACCCGTGGCCGGATTAATTGCGTGAGTGGGTGGCCGAGTTATCCAATTTAATCGTTATGGCTACAATTTCATTTCATTGAAAGGTTAAATTGTCGGTCGACATTATCTCTGCCATTTTGCGTCTTTCTATCGGCATTAAGGAAACGATTACTTTCCTTCACTGTGCCAGACGGGGCATGTGCAGCGCTCAAAGTGAAGGTTTTACTTTAGGATGCTTCCGTTTGTGTCACGACAACTTTGTTGCCATTAAGGCGCCTCACGCGCAAAGCATGTGCTATACAAAGCATTGCAAAGTGTCCGACCATTTACAGCCTCTCCCCATTAATGATTCATGATACTGATTATCCCGAAAAGGCCCCTGGGCAATCTTAAATTTCAGCATTTTAAATTTGACATTAATTAGCATGCAGGAGATCCGTCTTACCGAATGAGGCCGGAAGTTGTTAAGTGAGAAGGGAACACTGGAACTACATTGCCCTGAGCTTATTTTTTTTTAGGGTGCCATTCCATGAATAGTATATAGCCTAGAACAAATAATTCGAGCTGAGTTTTTTTTTTTTTTTTTTTCCAGAGTCAGAAATGCTTGAGAATATATATGTTTTTGTTTTCTAAATAATTTAGCAATTATAAGTAACTGGTATATTGTCTAATGACCCATTTTTGCCTTGAGAGGGGAAGATTACACTCACCAGACAGTCACGGCTCTGATGGCTTGGAAATGCTAGATGGTGCTTTTGAGGCCCCTACTTGTAAAATGATTGGTTGCACAATAATAATAATCGGTGTGTGTGTGTGTGTGTGTGTGTGTGTGTGTGTGTGTGTGTGTGTGTGTGTGAGAGAGACGGTTTATCAGCGTGAAACGGATTCAACAGGAAATGTGTGACGTGTAAAACGGGCAGGTAAATTAAAGGCGAATATTAATTGCGCTTTTTATCACGCTTCCCATACCATCATAAATACGGCGGACTCTCTATTCTGACACCGCAATATATCATCAGTGATCATACGAGGGAAAGGGAACCTTCCCTCGACTCAATCAAGCCGTGATGGATGTTCTCCTATGCGGAACACTACCCCTCCACTTCATTAATTTGTTAAGGAACTCCGAATTTAACCAGTGGTTAATGAGGATGACCGCTGGGATTCAGAGGACAATGATACACGACAAATAGCGCGCACGCGGGTGGTTAAAGTCGTCGAAGGTCATTCGCTCATTAAGGGGAAGTTTAATGACTTTGCCTACAAAGTCCCTCCAGTGTGACGAGATGTGTTGCTGTGGAAAACGTCAATTTGGTTTAGCAAAACATTGTACTTAATGATGCCGGGTGTCGGCGCTGATAATGTGAATGGGCTTAATTGTGACTATTGCGACAGAGTCTTTTGGGTACAAGGTTGATGTGTAGCGGGCTGGTGAAGTATGTATTTCCGCGCGCAGACCGGACCATCTTTTTTGTTCTTCTTCAACGAGTCAACGGTGTATCAAAATGTGTCTCTGCAGGTTGACCATCGATGCCGAGTGCCAGCTTAAACTGAACAACTTCCCCATGGATGAGCACTCGTGTCCCCTGGAGTTTTCAAGCTGTAAGTTTGGACATTTGCTGAGGCCCCTACTGTCTCGGCCCCTCCCTCTCCTCCTGTTTTCCATCTCAAAGATACGCACCCGCGTACACACACGCACGCACGCACGCACGCACGCACGCACGCACGCACGCACACACACGCACACGCAGGCGCCACGAGGGAGCGACACACGAGCTTTAACGAAAACATCAATTACGGCACAAATATGCAAAAGGCCAAAATATCTGAATTTCTCTCCCGGCACATTACAGACCACTGAAAACCATCAGGTGCTGTGTAGTTACGCGTCGCGGACTGATGCACACGTCACGGCATTTATTTGATTACAGTACGTAAAGAACAAATATCAAAGATGAGCACGAAAACATAATTGGTTCATTCATAGCAATGTACTGGCGACCGGTGAAGGCATTCAATAATATGTAACGTGTCATTACCGAGCCGATCGAAGACCAAAGAGGCGATTGATTTTCCCCGCTCCGTGTCAATACTTGTCTAACAGACCGTTTCAAAAGAGTGACACCAGTTCAAATGAGTCTCGACCGGGTTGGGGGGCCGGTTATGCTAATGAGGCCCGCGATGGATCTACAGAGAGATGCACCGCAGGATGCTCTCCGGAGAGAATGCTTCCTAAATAGCTCCAGAGCCACAAGAAGGAGGAGAAGCCAGGGGGCTGGCAGGCCTCAAGAAGGAAACGGAGGCCTTCATTTGAATGTGATGAAAGCCGCGGATGTTTTTCTGAACTTTCAGAAAAATCTCTTGATGTACAGTACGGGAGAGCAGATGCAGGCGGAGCAGCGCGCCGCATCGATCACGTGGCACCTTTTTTCTCAGCACGTGCCAAGGAAAGCAACAACAACAGCGTCGGAACATTTCCCTGCACTGCGTCTGTTTCAGTGTCTTTTTTTTTTTCCCCCTTTGATTTTGGCTCAAACGTATTCCGCTGGCTAACTACAGATATAGAGATGATTCCCCGTTTGCTCAGGACAACGTGTTCATTTTGAATATCTTAAATATCTTAATTACCGTTTCCACGTACGCGAGTTTTCCCAATGTGAATTCCTCACACTGAGCTGCGGGAGCACTTTAGCTTCCCAAAAAGACACTAAAATAATCATTTGTCCGGGGTTGTATTGCCAGTGGGGGAGCAGACTGCCGGCCTGGCTGGCGGTAATGTGGCAAATGGGCCGATCCGTCCATCCCCTGCTCCTGCGAGGTCCAGCATTATCGGATGTCTGAGAGCACTTCAGTCATAAAAGAACATTTGAAGTTGGCACCGAGGAGCGTTCACGTGCATTATGCACGCCACTCCTTCGTCTCCTCCGCAAAGGCCCACCACCAAAGGGAAGATGACACTATCGACTGGAGCGTGGAGATTAGGGGCGGGAGCGCATCGCAGTCAGACTTTTAACGCCTGGACTGGGGGACATTTAGTGAGCATTTTGCAAAGGATAAAAGCCCATTCCCAAAGAGTCAGAGTTCCTTTAAGATACGCTCCGCTATTATTCTTTTTTTTTCTAAGATGCAGGACACATATATTCGTTCTCAACAAATGTGATTTCATTGTGATGGGGTATTTGCCGTAGTGGTTCTCGCACCCAGAGAGTCAGACCCGTTGAAGTAATACAATTTCTGAAATCCATCGCCCAGCTCGGTGCGGATCAATGTTGTAATTTATACTTCTAAGTCAGCTAAGTTCTCCTGAATCTTCCTCCTCACAGTAGACGCGGAACAGAGACAGAAAAGGAATCGATGCACACACTTTTGTTTTCATTCCCGTCTTGTCATGAGGTGAAACCCAAGAGGTTCACGCCGCCCCAAATTTGCCTTAAATCCATGTGGTTGTGCATTCCTCCTCTGTGAAGATAATCAATGTGACTGGCAGGTGTGGCACATCAAGATGCAGGATTCTTGCCTAGACCTGCCTTTGGCTGGTCACAAAAAAAAAAAAAAGAAAAAGGCCACCGCACTACAGGATGTCCAATTTTGTCGGGCGTCACAATGACACGCGCGTTGTCAGTGACGAGGGCGCAGGCCGTCAGGCTAAACACAGTCCGCAGAATTGAACGTCCATCATTCAGCTTTCCCCCGTCAAGAGTTTAGAAAGACATGCCTGATGAAAGATCTAGCCTGTTGTGCTCATATTTAACAATAATAATAAAAGTTACGTCTTGAAACTGTCAATTTGAAATCAAGCTCCTTTTTGGTTAAACGTTACTGTGAAATTCATCAGAATGCAATTCATGCTACTGACAGAACGATGTTTTCGTTTCATATTGAATGCCCTTGCATTGTGGTGCATTTACTAGCAGAGAGCACAACAGTCAATTCTTTAGATACCGTATCGCCAAAAAGGGGCCTCTCCTCTGAATCCCAGCGAAGCTCCACGTGGTACTAACTTGGTTCTGTCCTGTTCAGATGGCTACCCCAGGGAGGAGATTGTATACAAGTGGAAAAGGAGCTCGGTGGAGGTGGGGGACATTCGCTCCTGGAGGCTCTACCAGTTCTCCTTTGTGGGCCTGAGGAACACCTCTGAGATCGTCAGGACCGTCTCAGGTAGGACACTAAGCTCAACCTTTTTCCTCAAATGTCTCAAAACAAACCAAAAAAAAAAACGCACTTATTCACCCCTCAAAGTTAAAACGACACACATTTGCACACGTGTGATTTACAGAGCATGTGACTGAAAAAGGACTTCTGAAGCTCCGTAAACGGCAACACATGGGATTCCCTGCGTTCTTTGGGGAATGAACACGGTTCACTATTCTTAAAAGTTCAGATGATTTGGTTTATGGCCATTATTTCGATTACACTTAGACAAGCTGCCCTGCTCAGATCTACAAACACTGCTGATCTGCTGCCTGATCTAGTTCATATGTGTCCTTAGAGCTTCCAACATAAACTCCTGGCAAAAACAGCGACGAGCCCAGTTACGTTTTTTTTTTTTCCCCCCCCGCATTCAGTTGTCAGCGTCTCGGGGTAAAATCCACGGAGGCCACACCATCTTTTTGAGGTGCACAGATCTGGGGTTCAATAGAAAAACCCTCCCCGGCGGAGCGAGAACCGCCACAGACACAAAAGTTGCGCCAGAGGAGAATTCGCCATAGGCTCTACAACATCGACTAGTAAAGAATAACCTGATCAATCCTTCTGTTCAAAATTTCCGAAGTTTGACCCAAACTTTACGTCATTGCATCCGCGGACATGAATTACCGGTACTATTTATCAGGTCATATGTTTCCCAAACAGGGAGCAGTCAACCCTTCTTTTGTTACATTATTATTCCCGTTTTATGAGGTCCTTAATCACCTGTCAGGTATGAGTATTTAAAGTCGGATGCCGCTTTGACTGCACTCCATCTGTTCCGAATATACTGTCGGCTGGAGGGCTATAAGTGAATTCATTGTATGGCCCGTGCGGCAGGAGGGGCATTATTTCCTGCCGTCCTTTGCAGACGAGTATGTCAAGGCGCCAACAGTGGTTTAGCGCTTCTCTTCACAATGAGAGCGCAGACTGTACCGAATTAGGCCAGCCGTTCTGGATTTCGCCACAGCTCACAACAAAGGGTCACGGCCACGTGCTGCTCACACACTCGTACCAACAAAGAGACCTCGACAAAACGCTTCGCTAGACCAAAGGCTTGGCGTGGAAAGCAGCAAGGTGACTATGAACACAAAACGAAAGCTGCTGGTAAATTTGCAGTTATTTTTTTGGATCAATCAGAAGGTTTTTTTTTTTTTTTTTTTTTTTTTCCCCGGTTGTTTTTTTTTTCAAGTGACAACACGAAAAAGGCAATGCGTGTGGGAGGACGGGCTGTAGTGAAGAACGTCCTGTGACTCTCTCTGTTCTGGTTTGTTTCCACACACAGCCATCTGCTCTCTTGTCAGAGCGGAGAAACCTTGACTGTGGCTGTGAGACCTCTCGTCTCATTTCGCAGTCGGTTTGCGCTCGTGCGTTCTAAGATTCATGAACACAACATCTGTCTCTAAAAGCAATCAGTTAGTCCCTAATAAGCTGCGTCGGCGGCGGCTCCTTTTGTGCATTTTAAGCGTTGTCAGACGTTGTGGTAGTGGGTGATAGCTTTGGTAAATTCAACAGCAACATTGAGTAAATAGTTTAAATAGTTTGGCTCATGCTTTTAAATATATATATATTTTTTAATGTAATGCCCAGTTGTGTCTATCGCGAGAGGTAGCCTACATATTTCACATGGGGGGCCCATATGTGTGTTTTTTTTTTCTCTCTCCTACACAAAGCAATAAAAAGACCTATCACCTTTGTTATAGTGTTGAGTGACTCTTACCTTGAGTGATGCTCGGCGGTGTGGTGAGTAGGGGGACTGTCCTGCGACCAGACCACCGTGGGGTTTTAGCTCAGCCCCTGCTGTTGTGTACTGCACCGTGTTGTCCATGACCGAGACACTCGGGGAAACGCCCCTGAAAACAAGGCGACAAGGTCATGTGTATGGCACATTTCACGCACGACAGTAGGCTAAATAATACACGGGGTTAGAAAATGGTGGCATGAATAAAGTTCCGTTTTTAAAGCTCTGTGAACAGGGCATTCCAGAGACGCAATCGACTGCAACTAAAGATGACGCTACGTTGTACGGGGGTCAGGTGAGGCAACAGAGAGCCACGTGATGGTAGAGAGGCAGCCAGGTGCATCGCCCTGATCCGGGCGGACAGTGATGACTGGAGCGAATCGCCAGAGGAAAAGCTCCTCTGTCATTCGATCCGACAAGCCAATCGCACCCAGGTTCAACGTGTCACAGTATTACTCTGCGGCACCGGCATATCTGCCTTTGTATTCTGGGATTTTATTTATTTATTATTATTATATATATATATATATATATATATATATAAATAAAGGATAATAAAAAAAGCGATGCATGATTAAAGAACGATATTGTGATGAAAGGGCGCTGGAGGGGAGGGGGGGCGGGTTGACATGCCATCTGCTGCTCTGATACAGTTGCGTTTTAGCTTTCTTTTTTTTCCTTTTTTTTTTTTATATAAAGGCTATGTCTGTTTTTATTTGGGTTTATCTATCCTCCCTCCGCCAGTGTCCAAAGGCTTTGTCTCTCAACATGTCACTTCACATCAGCACTGCACGCACTGCCTGCAGTCCAATACCTGCATTTACAAACACATACTAGGACGCACATTTGCATGCACGCACGCACTCTGGATTTTTTTTTGAAATGATCAGACATTAGATTATGACAAGCAACTATGGTCCCTTGAAAGGACACCAGTGTGCAGCGCAGAGAGAAGCTAAAACAGATTCCGAAATGTTGACTGTAAGGCGGCCGAAAAAAAATCGGAGAACCAAGATAAATCGTGGAGGAACATGCTGGCAGTTAGTGTCCTTTTCATCCCTTCCTGTTTTGCTACTAGAATCCCTAAATTCACTGAATTCGCTTTCCTCTTAGGACGTATACTGGGTGAATCAGCCAGGGACACAGCATACACATCGTACATATCTGTGCACGTCTGCCTGTAGAGTGTTTTGGGTGTGGGCCTGTTTTCCGTGAATTAATGCACGCTCCTGTGTGTCCATGCGCTCGCGTGCACATGCCAGCGTTTGCTCTCCACCGGATGTGCGTCTTTTTTTTTTTTTTATGTATTGAAAGCTATTCTTGGAGTGACCTTCCAAAAGCCATGGCGTGCAACTCTGTTGTCTGTGTGCGCCCGCCTGTGTGATTCGGTTTGAGTGGAGAAGGCCCAGGGACACATCAGTGGCCCTCTCCCGATTACGGAGCACCACAGTTTGCAGATGATTCTTTGACGGGGCAAATCTGGAGGCACCGTGTTGGAAGAGAAGTAGCCCAGCAAAAGGGAAACAAAAACAAATAGATAGACATACATATCATTACTTTCATAACCTAGCAAGCTATTTTTTTTCTTCCTTTTTGGGATTCATAAATGAACCAAAGACTTTAAAGATCGCATTAGTAGTGTGTGTGTTACATCAGAAAAAGATGCATATTTTGTAAAAGATAAATGAATAAATACACGTTACATCATGTGTCACGTGACAATTTTGGTCCAATCATGATTGACTGAATGACGCAACGAAAGATTGGCCAATTTACTCCTCTCTGGGTGGCTAACGACCCTTATGCTGGAAACATTCCAAGTGTGTGTCTGTGTGCGTGTGTAATCCTGCATGTGTGCGTGTGTGTGTGTTTATGAAAGTGTGTAAGCACACTCATATGAGCGGAGTAAGCACAATCTCTCTGACATACCAAAGGATTCCCCTTATAGTGTGGCAGAGTGCTTCACTGTTCTATCTTTAGGCTCCGTGCACGGGGACCTGGACAAATCTTTTCATCCTTGGCTACACAAACACACTATTTCTCGGGACTAAAATAGATGTTGTTTATCTGCAAGTAAAATAATAGGAAGGGAAGCATCATACCACAATAAATAACATTCCATGCCATGGTCCTCTAGTTCTCCGCCTATCTTTCTGATTACACGATTACACGTGTATCTTCGCGTACAAGAACATCTTTGTCATTGGGTCGATAGATAACGTACGAGTTTTGGGTCTTACGTATACGTTTGCGTTGGTTTAATTGAGTTCCCCTTTCTCAATTTGCACTGCCAAAGAGCAAATCCATAGCAGACCCATTGAGGTAATCCATTTCAAAGAAAAGGCAGGAGGTCTGAGAGATATGTCATTTGGTAATGGCTCTGCAACATATGGGCTCAGTATCAGAAAGCCAAAGCAAATCAAAGGGCAATTGCGATAAATATTCCTTGAAAACGCTCTAGACGCCAGTAAGACAGAGATCGCTCGTCACTGGCTGCCTGGTTTCCTCAAGAGAATATGGAGGGGGACAAAAAAATAATAATAATCCAATATAATCAAATGTCAATAGTGCTTTGCTGTTACTGAAGCATTCCATCCCTGATCCGATGAAACACCTGAGAAAAGCTCAAACCCATTGCATGAAATGATTCCACTTCTTAGTGCGCGGATATCCACGACGGGGCAACGTTTCTTTGTCAGAAACATTTTTGAAAAAATGTCAGGGCGACAGGCAGGTTGCAACACGAGACTGAGCGAGACGCAGGTAGAAGCAAGTGAGGCCCTGCATCGTGGGCTCCGTGTCATGGTTGCGTAAAGCACTGCAGCGATGCTCTGTTGTACTCATAAAATGACTTTTTTTTTTTTTTTTTACAATTCTCACTCGCAAACGAAATAAATACTACACAAGGTTTCTCCGGGACTTTGCGCCGTCTCAGAAAACAGTCATTTAATCACAATAATAGTACGTTGCAGCTTTTCGTCAGATGACAATCACTCCATCTTCTTGAAGAAAAAAAGGTTAGAAGCGCTTAAGCAATCCATTAGCCACGGTGTTCCTCTGTTGCCGCTGTCTCTCATCTTCCCCTCCCCCCCCCTCTCTCTCTCTCTCTCTCCTTCTTGCTTCTGGGTGATAGTTGTGATGGGCAGGAGTGGGAGGTAAAACGCTCTGACTCAGCCAGAATCCTCCTTTTGTGAAGTTAAAGACCAATTTACACTCCTCCTCGTCCCTTCTCCCATCCTCCACACACGCGCACACACTCACACTCACTCACACACACACACACACGCACGCACACACGCACACGCGCACACGCGCAGCCGTCACATACACTAAAATTCACATTTACGACTGCCTGCTCTACACAGGCCCTCTACCGTCCCTTCTTCTCACACACTCTAGTTTTTTTTTTTTTATCAGTCCCTGACCCCTTCTTAGTTGACGGTCTAAAAATCCAGTAATTAACACCTGGAAACAGGAAATGGCGAGAGGCAACACCAGAAACGAAGGCTCTTGTTTCCCTCTGCATCAGATAACACCTGCACATGAGAACGCTTGCCTGCGGGACACGATTGGAAGTCTCAATGTTCAGTATAGATGTGATTTCTTGGAGGACAGACTGTGACGCACACAAGAACATGGAGCGAGTGAGCGAAGGTCAAGAAAGGATCATATTCAAGAGGCAGAGAGAGGCAAGAAACACAAAAAAAAAAGGAAGCAAGCTGTTCCTAGGCCAAGCCCCAGTGGCCAAATAGAATAGAATAGAGTTTTGCGCTGGTCCGAGAGGGCAGTTGCGTAACAAAATGTGTCCGGTTGTTACGACACACAGCATAAGCGGAGACATCTCAGACTTTGAATAATCAATCATACTGACATGCTACGGAACATCACCCGAATTCTAGGGAGAACATTAACGCGGATAATTGCTTGGTTCCCTGTTGTGGTGTGGAAACTCGGAATAATCAATGTTTCAATATCATAAATGGCACATCACCGCGGCGGGCCTTGAAAAGTGCAAAGTATATGTGCACATTGCGATAATAAGACGAATGTCACGGACACTGTAATGTATCGGGGGCTTATCGCAGGAAAGTTGAGACGACCAGTGAAATTTCATTTCAAGTCAACTGAGCTGGCACTCTGTTTACTAAGAGGTTTAACCTACATTAATGCAAGTGCTTACCTTCAACGGAATTGCCCATGAATGTCTATGAGGGGAGGCATGGTTAATATTCACGCCGGCCCGCTGGGATTATGTATGAACTCATTCAAAAAAGAAGCACATACGCTCCAGAGGCGGCACGAGAACACGCCTTGAGGCGCAAATGTGATTTTCGGGAGAGAGGATCTCCTGGTAATGCTTTGTGATTGTTCAAAACACCTGCTCGGCGTAAGCGTGAAATAAATCAGTGTCTCAGGCAATTCAGTCAGTATGTTGAATATGATTAATTAGATTTGAAAGCTTAAAACCAGGGATCCAAAACTCTAATCTGTAACAGCACAAAGCCACTGGCAATGAAATGGGCACCGATTGTCTTGGCTGCATACACTGTTTGTCGAAGCTTATCCATCCAATTTAGATTGAAATTACATCGAGGCTATTGTAAAGACTGGTACATTGTGCCATTATGACTGGGGAAAAAAAGATCCGGTGTAGTCAATATTTCGTTTTTTGGATCGTATTAAAGTGCACACGGCATTACGATAGCGAATGGGAACTGGCCTAACGCAAAAAATGTTATTGCCAAACAAGATGTAGCCGACTCGACCTAAAATAACTCGGCGCCGCGTCTCAAGAGGTGAAATATTAAACATGGGAAGGAAGGAGAGTGAACGTTACGTTTTAAGAACCGGGGCGCTTAGGCAATGAGTGGGAATGGCATCTCTCCACACCGTGTGAATAAGGAATAACGAGGCTATTTTTAGACGAGGTGAGCCGCAACGCAGATAAAAATAGAGGGAGGCTGAGCGAGAAGTGAGCGAGGCAGCTTTTCGGTCTGCTAGCCTTGTTTTTTTTTTTTTATTATACGGCCTGATCAAAACAAACACACTTATCGCGTGTCAAGGGTTCACATTTCGGGTAGACCGGTGTATCCAGCGTGGACATGCCGTTCGATTTCAGTGGCTCGGGACCAGATGTGTTGGAAGAATGTGAGCGAACAAGTGGATGCGGCGTTGTCGTCTAAAAATATCCTTTCACTTTCTCTCTTCAATCATGTTAAGGGGAAACGGCCACGGCAGCTCCTCGCGACCCGTCATCAATTCTTTAAACAGCCTTTGCTCTCAATAATTTGGGCGCCGTTGCCGCGTCCGAGAGAGGGGCCACCATCCGTGCGTGGCACAGTGAGCGCCGCGTCGACGGCGAGGCAATCAAACAGCGTAGCCTCCCGTCCGAGGTCTGAACACGCGGCCGCGTCGGCACGGTTACTCACCGCGTCAATGCTGCGCCTTTATTTTGTGTTTTTTTTTTTCTCTCCTCCTCACCATGACATCATCGTCGTCGTCATCATCATCATCATCATCTCGCCTCCCACTGTCGAGCAGGAATAGCCGGCGTACACGGTGGAGGCAAGAATGCAAAGCCGCGGTAACGGGTTAATCGCTCACACGCGGCCGCGAGTCACGTCACCTCAAAGCGCCGGGTTCGCGCCGTCGACCCGAAGGAACCCGCCCCGGCATAACCCCGGTCATTAGCCAAGCTCCCGTCTTTCTCACCAACACACGCACACGCACGCGCGCGCGCACACGCGCACAATGATATCCACTGTCACCTCTGACACATATGAGCCCTGACAGCAGAGGAGCCCAGTGAGACAGCCCGTCAGCCGCCGCGCCATGCGTCGGCCTCGTTTCCACTCGCCGGATGGCCAACATGTGCCTCAGGTCTCTCCTGCCCATCTATATCCACACCAATTTACAGCCCCGTTGCCAACAGAATGATATTCTCATGTGACATTCTTTTTTTCTTTTCTCCTCTGGTCAGCAATCCTGGAATAGCACGTTTCACTCGCATGAAACCTCCCCCGTGGCTATTCTGCAATAACGTACAGCCTCCCTGGGCTCGACACTCCTCATCGTGGGTTCAATACTGATCAAACACAGAATGTTCTAACAATTTCCGTATAGTTATATGAATACAACATCCATCTTTCTTATGTTCACCTCATAGCTGACTTGTATTGGAAGAACGTTGGGTGTTTTTCTCCCGCTGTTTGGGTCTACTTCCTGCTGGGTGTGTCGCCTCTGTGGCTCCTAACAACCGAGCGACACAGTTTTTTTTTTCTCCTGACGAATGATCATCCCCGCCACGTTTTTTATTGCTTTCCGTAGATTACATCAGATCCAGTAAATCGCTTTCGCCAGTGGAATGTGTGATCCTTGTAAAAATACTTCATACCACCTCTTACCACAAACCAGAGTATTGAGCTGTTTTATGCATAGTTGATATTTCACGCCGCCGCCGACAGAATTTATTAAAAAAAATGTTTACTCATAAATTACCAACAGAAAACAAGGCATGGAATTTATGGCAATGCAACTAAGGGGTGTAAAATAGACAGGATTGGATAAGGTTAGGATTTGAAGGATTTAGAAGATCCAACAGCTGCAGCATAGCTCTGTGTTCAGATTGGGTTCTTGTTAGTAGGGAAATTAGCACACGAAGGCGCATTTGATAACTATCGCGGAGCAAAGACAGAAGCTCTGTGGAGATTTGGGCTGCGACACCGTTGCATCACGTAGGTCTGCTTCTTCGTATTTATTGTTGATCCACAGAAGGAGAGTCTGACCTAAATGCTAAAAGAGAGAAAAAAGAGAGCGGTCTACAGACCCAAGGAGTGTGAAGAGCGTTGTGAACGCGCTCACGTCTGCCCGAGTTGACAGACGGAGAGTTTCTGCTCAGGTTAGTCGAGGGGCTCCCAGTAGGGGGAAGGAGGCAGGCACGAAAAGGCTTGAATGGTTTGATATTGCAGCTGGAGTAAACAGGAACCATCGTCCCCCACACACTCACGGGTGCGTGACCGTATACCTGACGTATACAATAACGCTGTCAAAACCCCGCGGTTTGTCCCGGTGCCAATTATGACAAACAACAGACGATGGTCGGTGTCTGAAGTGGTGTCACAGGGGAGCACCACTTAAACTGCCTTTTAACACATATATATATATATATTATATATATTTAATCTAATTTTAAAAAGCTTCAGTGTAGGATTTAAAGATATCTGACACTGGTGACTCCTAGTGGTCAAAGTGCTCAACAACCCATTTCACATACCAGCACTGTACCATCAGAACAATCTCGGTGATAGCAGGACCGCCGTAAGGCACGTGCCATGCAAAAGGTGAATTAAGCAGAACGTCAATTATAAACAGACCCCAAGCAGAACTAAGTTGCGGCGCGTAAAGTAATGCCACACTCCCGTAATTGTGTAGGGACTCTCTCTGCACGGAGCGCTGAACTATTTGCCTCGCATACCGTAAGGTTGTGTGAAACCCCAGCCACACACTTAAAGCCGGAGAAGGGGTATTGAAACCATTTTGTTTTGAACGGAATCAGGAAGTCGTCAACAAACACACGCATTACGGGCGGACCAGTAATGGCAGGCGGTCTGACGCTGATACATCGGCCTGTCGGAATCGAGGGCAATCGGTCGATAACACCTCCTCAAAGTGTCTTCCTGGCAAGTGCTGTGGCCCGTAATGAAACCCGGCGCAGGGGGGGGGGACGGCGAGAGAGCGGAAGGTCTTACGCCAGTGTTGGAGAGACCCATTATCATTAAGAGTCTGAGTCAATGTGAGGGAGGCTTGGTGCTGCTGACCAAGCTGGAATAAGTGTATTCAGCGGCAGCTTCCCCCACCCCCCCCTCAGTTTTGGGCCCCTGCTAATGCAATGTTAATAAAAAAAAAAAATACAAAAACAAAATAGTGGGCTGCCCGGACCCCCGTGAGCGGCCTTCACGTGTCTCCTGCACTCCCACAAATGGAAGCCGCACTCTGTAATATCCGGCACACCTGCCTGCCTCAGCAGAAACCGCCGGTGGCGGTGATATGAGCGGTTATGGTTTTGCTGCGAGGGTTATTGAGCCGTCCTTATTTAATAACGCTGTCAACGGCCCGGGCCGGAAAATAAATCCCGTCCGGTCACTACGAGGGAGTCACTAACACAACGTGCACATGTCCGGAAAGGCATCGCGAGCGCCAGCAGTCTCGTCTCCCGCTCTCCGTCCGTCCCTCGTTACCACACAAACGCACAGATGTTGGCTGTTTTTCAATAAGCCGCGTGTTGTTGTGTTTTTGTGCGCCCTTTCTCGTGAGGAAAATTAATAGCCAGATGTTCATTCCCCCAGCTGCAGAGACTAGTCCATGTGCCACGAGTGCTTAAATACACACACACACAAGCGCACGCGCGCACACACACACACACTCACTCACTCACGCACACTAATACTGTGGGTACATAGCCGGGGGGAGAGTAGGTTTGTGGCCCGCAGGTTAGAAGCCTTAGCGAGAGGCCGGCCGAGGTTTCTGACCCTGTTAATGGGCTGACGTAAAACAATTAGCGCGCCACCGACCGAGGGGGAGGCCGTCAATGAAGTGCCACTTAAAACCAGGGAAACGGGCAGAGAGGAACGCAGGTAGACAGCGGCGGCTGTTGCCAAGATTTGCCTGAGCGGCTATGTGAGGCTTGCCGGGGGATGCTGCTGCTGGAATGTGTGTGTGTGTGAGGGGGGGGGGGGGGGGGGGGGGGGGGNNNGGGGGGGTCAGGCATGTATCCATTTATGTTTAGTATGCGTTTTAGACAGACAGGCCTTGTGAGCTACACTGTCAGGCTCATGTCTAAATGTGCCCCGCGAACCCGGCTCCCCTCAGCCCTGACTTCCGCCGGGGGTCGGACGGGCTGTGGCTGACGTTCCCAGTCCGGATGAATACTGGCTCGGAACCAGTCCGCTTCAGTTTGGTTGTCGAGCAAACACGCGGCCGGGACTTTGGTGACACAACGTTATGTACTGATCGATTCGGGACTTAACAGCTTGTGTCATGTTTTCTTTTATCCTCGTAGGTAATGCAACATAACTTTGCTCAGTGGACTGTGTGTTAGAATGCTTTTGCATTTGTTGTTCGAGTATGCACTGCAGATGTCAACACAGCCATTTTTTTTATTTTTTTTTTACACTATTTTATCCCTCCACAAAACGTCCTCACTCTTTCTCTCCTCCTGTTGTGCATCTCTTTCCAGGAGACTACGTGGTGTTGACCGTCTTCTTCGACCTGAGCAGGAGGATGGGCTACTTCACCATCCAGACCTACATCCCCTGCACCCTCATCGTGTTTGCCTTGTACTCTACCTTGCTCTTTTTGCGCCCCCCCCCCCCCCAAAGACAGGGCAGCTGCTGAGGAATATAGTCCATCTTGATTAGAGGAGCCTATACTGGCCCATACATTTTCACGCACGCCTTAATGATGCATTCATTATGCAGTGCAGCAAGGAAGACGCTGAGATGCAGCCTCAGCACAATAATAACACAGGTGGCCTGTTAATGCAAAAAAAAAAAAAGGCCAAAAGTGAGGATTTCAAGGAAATTTGCCAGCCTTTGAACGTGCCCTGAACATCCTCACAAGTTCACCGGCCCTATAGTGACACACACACCCTTGCCTTAGTCAGCTTTCCTTTCGGAATCCACAAGGCTGTAAATCCCGACCTCAAATCCAATGCGAGGCGATCATTAGCGAGCATAACTGAATGTAAAGCCATCCCCGCAGGCAGGCAGACGCACTCGCTCACGCCTCCTCCTCCACATCATCACCACATTGTCACATTTGTCATTAATCTCGCTAAAAATAGGTTGTTGTGTTTTACTTGCGCCTCCACAGCTCAGGATTCGCCGTCGAAATGACAACGCTATTCATTTATATTTCGGCCAGAGCTCCGCCCAGAGTCGAATGCCTTCATTTCCTCTTTTGAAAGATGAGGCGGGAGGCACCGGCGGCCAGGTGGCTTAGGAAGCAGGTTCAGGCGGATGACGTCAATTCGAATCCCTCAACGCCGCCCAGAAATATATCGATTCACCCGCAATAGTGCGCTGTCAATTTCGAGGGCAGACTGATGTCTTTCAGTTCAGTTGAGGGATAAATGGCCTCGCGCAAACGAGGCAGTTTCCCCCTTAAGCGCTCCCAACATAGAAAGGAGGCGGCGTTGTGGCCTGCTCGTCGTTTGTGTGTTTGTTTGGGGGGGGTTGTGATGCAGCGGTTGATAATCCCGTTGTATCAGTGTACTTACAAACGCATTTCCTCCTCGTGTGCCGTCCCCGCGCATCATCATTACAGCCAGACAGCGAGCGAGTGAGTAAAAGGGGGGCAGGGTTACCAGATGGTGGATATAGACGTGCAGTATGTCTGTGTCGTGGTCAATGGCTCCTCAACTATAAACCAGTGGAGTATGGAGATCAAGGGTGGGGGGGGGGGGGGGGGGTAAACAGCTGCTCACTCCTCCCTCGCGGCCCCCCCCTAACCGTTAAGCACTCGCAATGAAACGGCCAACAATAATCCTCTCCTTTTCCCCCCCCTTGCTGCAGTAGACATTTCTGTCGCACAACTGTGATATTGCCACACTTGATCAGCGGTCACAAAAAGCTCAAGCTCACGAAAGACGAGAAAGTCCTGCCACGCCGAAACATTTCCCCCTTGAACCTAATGTGGCTCATTTCTCCCTTTTCTTTCCGATCTCCCCCCGCCAGGCATCACCACTGTGCTCACCATGACCACGCTAAGTACCATCGCCCGGAAATCGCTCCCCAAAGTTTCCTACGTGACCGCCATGGACCTGTTCGTCTCGGTGTGCTTCATCTTCGTCTTCGCCGCGCTCATAGAGTACGGCACCCTGCACTACTTTGTCAGCAACAGGAAGCCGAGTGCCAAAAAGGACAGGAAGAAGAAAAACCCGGTGAGCGCCGTTCCAAAACGAACGCCGTTTTCATCATTCTCACTTGAGGTGGAAGTTTCTCAACTTAACCAAGCAGCTACAAAGAGCAAGATTTTTCAGTTACGTACTATATGCGTGTCAGTATAGTCACAGAACAGCGTTTTTAGGTGAAAGGGCAAGTTTCCAGGTTCTAGGTACAGCTTGCCAAGATTTGGGGAAGGAGGAGGTATGCCAGGAAAGGCGGTTTCTGATCTGCTCTATGATGATCATGAATTTTTAAAAATTTGGAAAGATGAGAGAAACTCGAGGGAAAATATTGTGAGGAAGTGAATTTCCCATTTATGTCTATTTACTACTTGTAAGATGAGTCACTTCCGTGCAATGTATGTCTTCTAAATGTCAGGACTTTTCATGGTCACGTTATCCTACTTTTCAGTTGGTTTCTCTTTGAATACTATCACAGACTATCACAACACTTAGTGCACAGAGATACTTGAGCACGAATGTGTCCCATTTTAAGTGTCAGTATTTCAATTGTGCGTGTACTTCATCTGATCTTTTTTTCCCCCCCAGTAATAATTTAGCTGGCATAAGAATCATGTCGGATACATATATATATGTGTATATATATATATATACATACCACCATGCTACTCCGACAATGTCTGTTTGTAACATCTATGTCTCTCTGCAGAATATATCGCCTCTGTCCATTTTCAGTTAGATGGTATAGCAGTTGTTGTGTTTCTGTTTATCTCCCCCCTTTATTGATGTTTATTTCTCTGTTTACATGTATTCTTTGTATTTTTTTTTTCTTCTTTCGTTGCTCTCTTTCAATTTTCCACATATTCTTTGTTTCCTGTCTGGACAAAAGCTCCTCCGGCTATTTTCCTCAAAGGTATATTGCCTGTGTCTGACTGCATGTGTCTGCTGCATTCCGGCTCCTCGAGCCCCCGGCACCTCACTGCTTTTCTGCCTGTCCCACAGCAGATACGCCTCTTTCTATACTCTCTTTATCCTTTACCTGCATTCTTACTCTACTCCTCCTCAGTTACTCAATAGGTATGAGAGATAACATTATCAAAAACTAAAAAATAAAGAGAGGGAGGGAGGGGGGGGGCACTCTGCAGTGCACAGTGCGGAGGCAGCCAGCCAGATGTACTTAATGCATTTTTTTTTTTATAAAAAAAAAAAAAAAGAAGAAAAGCCCCACACCTCCCCTGTCCAGAGCTGCAGGCTCAGTGTGGACTCGTTCTGGCTCCCTCTGTCCTGTTTCACTCTTTGTTGCCGTCGTTGTTGTAGCCACAGTGAACGAGCAGCCGCTGCCACAGCTTCCTCCACTTTGCCCTTCTCCTGCCAGTGAATCTATACCTGTGTGTTTGTTGGGGCTTCTCGACCTGACGCTTGCTGCGGAGTCAGCAGAGCCTTAACAGACTGAAACAGACAACCCCTGCACCGTGTCAAGTCTAATTAGAGTTGGAGGATTTACACACGCTAATCTTTAAACGCTCCCAAAATTATTCCTGGGTGTGTGAGAGCTGGAAAATATTTCTAAATTTAACACCGCACCTAAGGCTGGACAAGACAATCTGCTTTTTTTTTTCCCCCACACATACCACACATCTATATTTGACTCTATTAGTTAGGTTTCAGCCTAGACACAAGTCTAAATGTACAGTTAAAAAAAATGAACAGAAAAAAAAAAAAAAAAAAAAAAAAAGAATCGAGCCGCAGTACGGAAACACAAACATGGAGTATTCAGCCACACAAACAAAAGGGAACCTCCAGTCACCATCCTGTGGCGTTCCCACCTTTTTGTCTACACCGAGAGGTTGTCTACTTTCAGCCAGTTAAAGTTGCCAGTGCCACTGTGCTTGTATCTGTGTTTTTTTTTGTTTGTTTTTTTTGCTAACACCAACCCAGCACAGCCCAGCTTGACCAGGCCAACGCGGCAGGAAGCTGTTTTTGCTCCTCCTCCTGCCTGAGCTTCCTCCGCGCTACCTCCAGTGCAAACGATCCCCTTTGAGAACTGAGCCATAACCTCGTCCCGCCAATCTCCCTTATTAACATACTGCATACCGCTAATAAGGGCGGCCGGGCTGAAAGGAGCCCGCGCGTCGTCTTTTGTTGGCGGTTATGTAGCGTTTTCAAAGGGACGGCAGGTTTGTGCACTAGTGCTGGGCAAGACGAGACCTTAATGAACAGCTCAATCCCTTCAAAGTACTAAAAGGCTTGTCTGAGGATGCATGCTTACAGCAAATGACGGTATGGTCCAACCACAACTGCAATGACCTTTTTTTTATTGCAGCAAGCATGCCTCTGGTAGACACTGACAAAACGTGGGGTAAAAATATATATTCGTGGCAAAATAGATTTTTGTATTTTCTAATATTTAATATACTTAACAAGTACCTAAGGCTCTCGCAACACACAGCGTGGGTACATGATCAGAGACGAGGCTACCTGGATTATAACTGTTACTATAGCAGGAAACAAATTAAATTACAACTTCTGTCTTAAGGGAAATAAGTAATATTAAGTTCCAAGGAGTTGAACTCTGGAATATAAACAACTCGCTGTGTCTTTTTTCTTTTTTTTTTTTTTTTTAAATGATGAGCTTGACTCTCTAGCCTATCAGCAAGGTCAACAGACCTTCCATTTCTAACAAAGGGGGTGTGTGGGTGGGTACATTTAATCTGCCAAACAGCCAGAATTCCAATTTGTGCAAAGGTGACGCAGCATTTGGAGATAAAAGCTGATGAAAACTGTCTATTTGAATACTAATTGTCTCCTTTTGAAATGACAGGGCCACAGACCCACTGATGTCACTGTCCTATTTTAGGAGTCCTCACAAATGAAAGGCACATGGCCTCCAGTGGTGAGCGCCATTTGAATAGGAGGTTTATTTCAACCCATTCAGTGACAAAGCGAGTGGGCCGGAGAAATATATAGAGCTGCGCGCCTCACATCTGCCAGCACACGCTCCTCCCTAAGCTTAGCTTTTACGATGCATCATAAACCAGTTACAACATATCCTCTAAATGTATTTCATAAAAAAATCTAATTGCTTACAACATTCCATACAAGGAAAAATGATAAAATGGGCTTTTTTGAAGTCACTGTAAATGAGGAACATGTTAAAAAAAAAAAAGCTGTTCTTCAGTGCAAGTGGTTCAGTCTTTTAACAAAATTGAAAAAATGGAGCGGCATTGCCCAGCACTAGCTTTCTATAACTGCTTCATAAAATAATATGAACTACTGTGCTGAAAATGTTCTGATCGCCTCCACCCTCGGCCATACCCCAGCCCAAGCGCGTAATTTACAGCCTGGTTTCCATGGGGACAGACCCTTTGTCACACTAAAACTCACTAATAACGTCCACAGGTGGTAGCTTCGGGTGTGCTCCTTACATTGAAAGTGTCCATTGGCAAGTTGGGTGTGCAAATTCCATTTTGCCGACGAATAACACAATACGAATTGGGCGCGGCAGAGAACGAGGTCCCCCGTTATGTCGGTGAGGTCTCGATGACGGCCCCTCTGAGGCTCCGGTGGCTAACTGTGTCATTTTGTCCTGTCAAAAGCAGACACCCACGGTGGACATCCGTCCACGCTCCGCCACGGCCATTCAAATGAACAACGCCACGCACATGCAGGAGCGGGACGAGGAGTACGGCTACGAGTGTCTGGACGGCAAGGACTGCACCAGCTTCTTCTGCTGTTTCGAGGACTGCCGCTCCGGAGCCTGGCGGCACGGCAGGTTGCACATCCGCATCGCAAAGATAGACTCCTACGCACGCATCTTCTTCCCCACCGCCTTCGGTCTATTCAACCTGGTCTACTGGGTCTCCTATCTCTATCTCTAGGCCCCCGGTGTGTAACCAGCCTTATCATACACTACATTATATTCTACATATGCTCTGTGCCAGCAAAGGACATTTTTACGGAGGGGACCCATTGAAAAAAAAAAAAAAAAAAACCCAACGATTTGATTTAAAGCACTTCCTCCAGCTCTCTGGTTTTACTCTCTTCACATTTAAGGTATTTGGTCTGATAACTTTGACAGACATCGCACATGTTGTAGCATTACATTTCACTGGCATGGAGAGGTTTGTAGATGTGTTTTGAAAACATTGATTGTGTGAGCAATTTACAAAAGTCTATATTTTGTTTGGTTTATTTTTTCACAATTTTAGTTGAATTTTGAACCCACTGTTTGGGTAATTCATTACTTTTAGACAAAAAGTTACACAATGACAATAGATAGTCATTTAGATCACAGTGAACAAATTACAATCCAAATTACATTATCACCTCACCGTCACCGTTTCAATTTCACAAACTAAAACACAAAATCTGAAGCACTTTAACAGAGCTGACGTCCGTGCAGTGGCATGGAAATTCATTTTGATAATGATCATTTATTTTTCAGTTGATTTAGCTAACATGTTGGCACAATTAAAAATACGATTTTTCATGTGGGGCCAGATAGCAATGATGCTGTTAAGGGACAATACTTTACTGTACAGACACTGTATATATTTTACTATTACATAGTGGTTTACATTTATTGCATGCACATTTCAGGCCAAAAAATCCACATGTTTTATGGTCTTCTATTGTCCAATATGGAAACTAATAAACAAGCACTGTTGATTAACATTCAGGATTTAATTATATTTTCTTTTTCTAGGAAAATGGGAAAATGTAATGAGAAAAATGTGCCCGGTTTATGCTTTTAATTTGAGGAATTATCTTTGCATATAAGTGGGGAAAATGAGCCCAGACACCTGGCTTAAATCATTCCCTTTGCAGCCATTAGCTTACAGTTGACACAACACTGACCTCTCATCCTCTCCTCCATTTGCTGTTAAAAGTGTGCATTTACATAATGACACACTGCTGTCGTATTTTGGTTATGCAAGCTCTTAAAAACTGTACTGCAAGTTAGCTCACGCAAAACAAATCGTTTTTTTTGCAGAGGTTGAGGATTTCAAATAGACACATTCAGACTAATCTACGCTTGAATGCAAATGTCAATAAGGGTAGATGTGGAATATTTGAAAGTCCCTGCGGTAGAACAGGGTGAATCATGTCATTTGTTCTCAAAAAAAAAATGGAAAGAAGATATGAATTGATAATAAAGATACTCAAGAGCTTCATGACAGTAAAACAAGTATCGCATACACAGTATAAGCCTGATTACCGAGCATCTTACTATGAATAAGTATTCAAAAAGTGCATAATCTCCTGGTTGGTCCGAGGTGTATAATTTTCCATTTGCTTTGAATTTTTCCCTTCAAATTCCTGTTGAATGCCGTACGGTTGTGTGAAGAGAGCAGAGAAACACAGCGAAAGCATCCGAATTGTAAATGTTGTGTATGATAAGATACAACGCACATGAAATACAACCCCCCCCCACCCAACAGATCATTTTGATAGACTGATATCAGTATGCAACACATGGAGGCAGTGCTCAAGTATGATTCACTAGGAAATGAGTGTAAATCACTTTGTTTTTGTACATAGACTATTAAGAGAAGAAAAAAAAAATTGTCAGGCCCTTGGGATTTTGTAAAAGGGAATATATTTTGTAATTTCAACTTAGTTAGAGTATATCATCATACAGTATATTAGAGTTATTGTATTATGCTGGACTGACCATGTATTCTATACTTAGGGGTAATGGGGTATTTATTTATTTATTCATTGATGGTATTTATTTATTTATTTATGTATTTATTCTGTTGAAAAGAATTGTATTTTATGTTCATATATCCCCTGAAAAGAAACACAGAATGCTGTCCTTTATATCAAAGCTACACTTTCGTTTGATGTCTCAATGGAGCTTGAGCTTATTTATCCTGTGTTATCTATGTTGTGATCAATGTACACTACTCTCACACACTGCCTGTCAAACTGTTATATCTGTTGAGTTAGTGAGTTGCAACATTACCCGTTGTGCAGCTTCCGAGTGATAGACTTCAATATTTTCAGGGGGAGAGAGAGAGAAAAAAAAAAAAAAAAGGTTCCCCAACGCCACCCGAAGAGGAACGATTACTTGTCTCGGTGACAATTCATTATGTCCACTTTCTTTTCACCACCACATGGGTTGTCATTGCTCTCGAATATTTGCCATCATTAATAAAGCATCGGTGATGATACTACTATATATTTAGCAGATTATCTCATATTTCCTGCAGTTTTTTTTCCCCCTTTTGTAATTAATGCCGGCCCCCGTTGTGTTCCAAAGCTCTTAGTCGTCGAAATCTGTCTTCAGTGTGCACACGCTCTGTCTCTCACACCTCTAGGGCTGTTCGTCTGTCCATAGCAGGGTAGACTGACCGTCAGTATTGTTCAGTAGTTTAAGGAAGTGTAACAGAGTGATTACGTCCTACAAAGTGCCAAACGGAAACATGCAATAGAGAACATCAATTTAAATATCATTCGTGAAAAAACCTATACTGCGAGAGGGGGGAAAAAAATGCTAAAAATGATCCATGTCCTTGAGGAAATCCTACACAGCAAATGTTTGCCACATTGATGGTCCCCATTGATGTTTTTTATATATATATATATATATTCATTTTTGATACGGTGCAGGAGCAAAAGCATGAGGACAGCAGTTCAAATGTGGGCCAGACTAGAAAATCACTCTCAGATTCAAACCGTATCTGACTCCATTCGCAAACCTATCATTCTGATAATGGAGCTTGTCGTGTTTTTGAATAGCGGCGCAGGAAACAAAAATACTTTAAGGAATATGTTTTTTTTTTCCTTGATGGCTTGTTTATTATATTTATATTTTTGCACTCGAGTGTAAATGCTGAGACATAAAAGGTGTTTTGGAGGCACTGGAGGGTATTAATATCCAGTAGCGTGCATGCTGAATAAGCTTTCAGTCAACCGGGGACGTTTCCAAAGCTGGGACACATTCGAGCATTGTCTTTGTCCTTGGCCTGCATTGACGGGGATAACACTGTATATTGTTTCAAAACTAAATTGACCCACAAATGAGACATTTATGTGAACGGCACATGTAGATATTTTCTATTGTTATGTATTTTGTCAAAATGCAAAAAAAAAAGGAAATAATAGCGTGCACTGGAATCAAAGAACTCAGTAAAAGATATCCAAGAGCTAAAATAAATTTCATATGATTCTCACGCATACAGTATGTTCGCTGTTTGCCATCTATGTACATTTGAGTGTGGTATAAAAGGGGCACTGGTCAATTCTGTTCGGGTCTGCATACTATGCTATACATGTACTGGAAAAATCCTTTTCATAAGGGAATTGCACATAGCTGTGGAATTTTACAATAAAATGGTTGCATTTATCAGTGTACATAGGTTCTTTATTATTAAACGTTCTAAACTACTACAGGGTTGTGTGGTAGTATTTCAGGGGCATACTACATTTCAAAGGATTCTGGACTTGAGCATCTGGAACTGAATAGCAAAGGAAATTTGCGGTTGGAGTTCGCAGTCACACATTTTTGGCTTTGAATATAGTTGCATATCTCACAGCTGTTCCTTCCGCTAAATGAACCAAAATGCATGACTGTCTTAAAATTAACAATCACCTTTTGATTCAAACGCTACTCGACTCTCACACACTGCACAGTGTGAGCAAAACAAATAGCGGTTGATGCAAATAGCGGACGGCATGCTTGTAAAAAAAAAAAAAAAAAAAAGAATAATAAATTACTGCAAATAGAAACGCTATCATTTCATAACTACCATCATTTTTCCAAGCACCAGCACCATCTACACACCCTAAAATAGGAGGAGTGAGTTTCTGTGATATGCAGACGCACTAGAATAAAATTGGCATTACTATGAATTCATATCAGGCGGATACATTCTGCTGAGGATGTAGAGTTGGTGAATTATAGTTTGTTGTGGCTTTCATTACAGCTGCAGGTCCTTAAAAGGGGCCACACAATTAGAACACACCGTAAATAAAGTCCAGAAAAACCCACAGCCAAAGCACCCGCACGGCTTCAAGTTGTAACTAAACAAAACGTCAAGGAGATATGCAGCCACGCTCCTTGTGGTTCGAACAACTGTTACGGAGTCAGCTAAATTATCTTCAACGAATTGCAAGACATTTTATTGTTCAAGTCCGAAAATTCCTCAAGCTGACGTAAGTAGCAATCTCACAGCTTACTACATGTTTCGAAGGAGCAGACGACGGAGGCCGTAGTTGTTGGGAGTATGTTGCAAAAAGAGTATGCAAAAAAAGAAATAAAAACATTTAAAAATGTATGTCGCACGTCCAATGTTTGAGGCATAAAAATATCGCCTCAATTTGAAATCCAAATAGACAGTAAGTTGAGTACTACCATTCTAAGAGCGACAAAAATTAGTTTGGGGGTATGACATAATTCCACCAGGAGCACATTTTCATTTAGTTAGTTGTTTTTTTTTTTTTTGAAACAGCAATAGCACAGCCTGTTCTCGTCCTGCCCAGTGCCTCTCTTCCTTCCAGGAAAGTGCACTTGAATCAGAGCAGCATTTGGCTGATGCCCCCCCTCCCCCCCGCCCCGCACCCCTCTTGCACTGGCACCTCTCACTTCACTGGGCAGGGTGGCAGCTGCGAAGGACCGTCCCTGTGTCCCTCTGATTATTACACAACCGTCGGCGGCGCGGCGCGGCACGGCAGCGTGCCGCCAGAGCCGGCCCTTTCATCAGCTGAGGTGCACGCACTTCAGAGAGGGGGGCAGGGACTCTCGCATGAATAATGCAACCTGCACATGGCTCACTTTTAGGGACTTCAAAACCCAGCGCTTTCATCGCCATCCGCGATGAGACATCCGACGCGGATCTATCCGCTGCTCCGTGTCTTTTTTTCCCCCACAAAGTCACGGTTAACATATTTGGACTTAAAGCCACATACACCATCCTGCTGCAATGAATCCTTAAGCGTACGCGCAGTACAATAAAAAAAAAAGAAAAGAAAAAAAAAAGAAAAGAAAGAGGAATACAAAGTGGGGCTGCTAAAGTAGTGGAGTATAACCATGCAACCAAAAATACAGGAGAGATACATCCTGAACTTGTTAAGAGAATTTTAGAATGAGCAAATCCCAGAGTGCTGTTCATTAACGTGCGTGCTCACTTTTTCCATGACTAACTGTATTTAAATAGGAAGTCTCTCACACTCAATTTCAAAATAGAGTATGGTCAAGCAAAGTACGTGTAAAAAAAGAAAAAAAGAAAAAAAAATTGGAAAAAAAAAGGACCTGCGGACGGACAGAGAAACATCTCGGTCCTTTGCGTCAGTCATCCCAGCTGATTCGTTCATGTCTGTAAGAGTGACCCTTTTTGAAGGCAACGCTTGAAAAGCCTCGATACTTCAGACAGCAGCCCGTTTCATCGGTATACGAGACACTTCATTAGAGATGACATTTAGGGATTTTTGAACTGTTCAGTCGATGATGCACATTGTAAAATGTCAGCCATAAAATAATTTGACCTTTCACATTCATTTTGACTGCCCCCACGCCACACGCCCACCGCAGCGCTGAGGCATTGTGGGTGACCATGAATGCGCTTTTAAAATGCATTAAACAGTGCGCATGTTTGTGCCTGGTTCTCGGCACCCCTCGTCAGCAGCCCAAATATAATCTGCTCGGGCTCAGTAACAGTGTGAGAAGGGGGACGGTTGCATAACGTCATGTTCAAGACACAGAATAAACAGAGATTAATTACCAGGGCTTACTGTCAAGATACTCCAATACACAATCATCACATGGAGATGACAAGTAGGATCCTAAATGCTACCGAGTATAAACAAACACACACACAGACTAAAAATAGAAATCATTTTTTAATCTTGGAAATTGGCATAAAGCATTTGTTATATTTGTCTAATTCTTAAGTTACATGTGTGGAAATGTTTGATTACATTTATGCAGTCCGAGTATCCACTTTAACCTCACCGTCGCAGTGTTTGTTGTCTTTTGCCAACTTCCTGGCAAACTTGGAGAGTGAAGCTAAATAAAAATAAATAAAAATAAGGCTAAATAAGATTAGATATTTTTTTTTGTTTCAGTAAAATCGTATTGCCTTCAGAGACCTCTGACAATCGTGAGTTATAAATTACTACTCAGCTTTATTTCATAAAGCTGCCACGGCCTGAAGTCTCGTCTATAGCAAGTATTCAGCTGGGACATACAGAGTGAATACAGATTCAAAAGATATCTAGGATTATAATATTCCTCTTCTGAATGAAAGATGAAGTAATTGTGATTTAATATGTTTTAGCATGGCAAAGCCTCGAGTGCATTGCCTATAAAGTGTTTTTCAGCATGTAATTACTTTGGATAAAAAAGTATTTTTGAGTGGCATGAATTGCTGGACAGATGTCCCGAAGGAGAGACCTGACTCAGAGTCACGAGTCAAAGTGAAATGATTTAAATTGCCGCTGAAATTCCGGAGGAAGAGCGATTGTGCTTTATTTTCCTTTTCACCTTTTGCCAAGCACAGGTATGACCCGCAATGGGGGGGGGGTGGGGGGTGGGGGGGGGGGGGGGGGGGGGAAGTCTATTCTCCTTTTTTCTCCACGTGAGCAAGATCCAACACAGTATGACAACCTTGCGCAATGTCTTTTTGTAGACAAGGTACATTTAGCAGCAAGGGAAAGCGCCACAAAGCACAGGTTTTATGGGCAACTTATGTGCAATGACCCTTGACGCTCGTTGCTGTGCACCACAGGCACCCTGCCGTCCTTTAGCGTGGCTGCTCATCGCCTTTAATCGGACTTTCCTGAGGCTTCGCACGCGTTGCCGAAGTCGAGGTTGGATTTAAGGTTTTACGGCAGCTAATACCTAAACACTAAATAATACAGTAATACCGCCAATGAGAAGACTGGGGAGGTACAAAGAGTAAAAGATCTGACGCTCACGTCGCTCAGCAGCCATACTTCGGCTTTCCGCAGCAGATCCAATCTGTAATTCTCTTTATATGTGGCTAAAATTTAAATTTTAAAAAGTTTCCAAGTGCAAAAACGAACCCCACGTTCTCGCTGGTTCCAGAAATGGAACCAGCCAGTGTCTATTTTTAACGCGGAACACTTACGGCGACTGTATAAAAAAAAAAAAAAAACACCCCGCTGCTGAGACACAAGGTCACCCAGCTGGTCACCTGAAACCATGAGGGTAAATCTGGGCCAGTACGCTATTAGCCCTTGGTGATGTCCAACGGAACCTCTCATTAGCATATCGAACACACTCGGCAGACTTTACAGCTGCTTACGACACGCTTTTCACACTTCCTGGCGCACAGATAGAAGCTGCGGTGATGGGCGACAACAAATCGAGCGATCGCTTGCGATGACGCTATGATCGTGAGAAGTTATTGGCAAATGTATTCATCGAGTTTCACCAGTTTTCCTCCAGGACTAACCAGAGGCAGGGGGCCACGTCTTCGATGAAACCGTAACGGCTTCCTCTGGAAACCTGGAAACTGGTGGATGTTTTGTGGGGCTCAGCGTGGCACCCTGCAGGCAGCAGCAGCAGCAGCAGCAGAGGAGAGACCAAGGACTGTACCGCATCCTGAATAGTAATCTACCCCACACCGCTGAAATCACCTTCATCCTTCTTTCTATCATCTTTCCCGGGCTTCACTTGGAGCATTGCACTTTTGGCAGCAGTCCGAATAAAACACATGAGCCTTATCCCTGCATGAATGTGAGCGGTGCCCATTGTACTGAATATGAACATCGTCATAAAAAATGTTTTCCACGGCGGCCATAATGTCATATTTTTGTACTCCTCCAAAATATGCGTCATGGCTCTATTCCATTCTAGTTTTATTCACGATTTCTTTTCGTTTTTTCGTTGCCGTATCCTGTTGCTATTTGCCGATGCAGTCGAGCTGCTTTCTCCTCGGGGATCATTAAACATTCACTGTATTTTTTAAGTAGCAGGTGAAGGTGAAGTTGTTGCTTGGGCTGAAGTCTCCGCCGTTTTGCATAAAATGTTAAATTAGGTCACCTCAGATTTCCGGTGTCAAGGATGCCTCGGGTGCTGCGGTCTAACCAGGAGCGGGAGTCAGGAAACGTACACGCTGTTTTCCAGATTCGAACGTATACACATCTATTATTGACGAGTGGTTGGTTTGTTCTACTTGGTTCTACTTGGAATTGGATTGCGCGGTATTGATCCATGTTTATTTATATAAACGCAGCTCAGCGCGGTGGTGTATTGTGCTCTTGTGCTGAGCGGAGGCTGTCTAAGATTTCGGAAATACGCCCGAGGCCCCACAACAGGCTCCGTATCATTTGGATTCGATGTCAACAAAGATTAACAATTCCAGAAAATATCTCTGATCTCTGTCGGTGACCTACATTGAGTGGAGTATCGAGCTTAATTATGCATGAAGATAATCTGATGCAGCATTATGATCCGAAGCCTTACCGTCTCATGCCCCGAGTCGCTCCTCGATATTTATGAGTCATGAAATAAGCAAGAGGGACACACCAGGCTCCTCATATCGGTGTTTGCGCAGCGTCAGACATAATCAAAGCCTGATAAGTCAAGCCAATAGCATTACAGGGCCTTTCCCACATATTGCTTTCCCCATTAACTGGGGCAATGGGCTTTGAATGGGACTAATGGAGCGTGCAAACAGGAGTGACACTATGATACTAATTTCCCCCTGCAACACAACCATACCGACCAATATATTGGACACTGTTGGAATGGGTTAACCTGCTTTGACATTTGAGAACTCTTCATACTACTGTACACACACACACGCACACGCGTGCGCGCACACGCACACACACACAAAAGAACCAAGCGTGGTGATAAAAGTATTGCCTCTCGCAGCTACAAAAAAAGATATATTTAAGAATACGGTGAAGCGACTGTGTCCACAGGTCCTTGACGGCATCTTTATGGTCGGCTGACTGGCTCGGCTGTGTATCGTTGAATAGGGCTGAAGTACAGATAGCTGGAAGAAAAAAAAAAAAAAAGCAATAGAGGTGAGTAATTGCCGTTACATTTCTCCTGTGGTATCCAGGATCCCACGATGTGCAATCCATCAGGCGAGATAAGTCAATTTTTCCTGCCACAACTTGAGATTAGTTAAAGGTGTCCCATATTCTACTCTCGATGATTAAGTTCAATAAAAGCCTTTGCGCTACAGTGACAGAGTGGACGTCTCTGTCTTCTCAAAGACAGCGGTATTACAAGGACTATGGGCACATCACCTAAGCCCCAAGGTGCAAATTCAGCTATTGAATCTCCAGCCATGTGGACAAAATGTGTATTTCCCAACAGTCATTGCCGCACTAAGCACCAGTGGTGAACAGATCAGGCCAGATTAAGACGGCCATAAAACGCAGACCTCCACAAACGGTGCGACTGCGAACACTGGCGGGTTGCGGGGATGAAATATGCTCGGACAGAGGCGGCAAGAAAGATATGTTTGTGCACCACCACGTACATTTCAAACACACACACACACACACACACACACACAGACACAGATTGTACTGCTTCTCTTACAATACCTCCGGCGGGCTGCCTTTTCAAATCTATCAACTAGTAGATGAGCCCATCTGTCATCTCCTGGCTTACTTCAGTGGAGGGCTATCAGGTATATACCGAAGCACCTGGCATCGCACTTTCCTTTTTTGGGGGGGTTTACAATTGAAAATAATCGCGACTCTGCCAAATGGCGTGGAAAACATGGTGTCGATGCTTGCGTTCTCTTTGAAACAGCCTGCTACAAAATGTGTGACAGCCCGAAATAGGAAGGGGCGAGCACTGTCTGGTCAGGCGTCGCCTCAAAAATGCTGTCAGTGTCCAGCAGCGGCTGGGACAGATGAATCCGTTTGCTCAAAACAGCTCACAATGAGATCTGTCCCGACCAAAATACAAGCTGCTAAACATTTGACAGCCACCAATTAGTAGATAAAAATAAAGATTGAAAAAGTATAAAAAATAACCCATCTGTATCCGGTCTTCCAAGCCCAGAATGTGTGCGTTTCCATTAGGTTGTCAGCGGAGCTCATTTTTGAGTACGCTGCCTGCCCTCGACAGCACCTCAGTCCATGCGACCGTCCCTGCCCGGGCTCCCCCGAGGCCGCGACGCTCCCGCGTCGGACCTGTCTAGTCGAGAAAAAAACGGAACCGTTTCCCTCCACAGAGCTGAAGGCCCGGGGTTGCATGCCTAAGATATGGGCCCTTCTGGCGGCCCACTCCCCCGAGGTCCCGCGGACTCAAGCACCCAAGCGCACAGCTGAGTCACTCCCACAGGGGGGTAGCGCGAACGAGGCCGACAAGAACACGCTGCAAACCCACATCACACAAATATTTTGAGAATTTCGAAAAGCGCTTCGAAAAGGAGCTGGATATAAATGTCTAAAAATAGACGACATTCACTCCAAATTGTAATATCTTTTGAGCGTGGACACTTCCGTGTTCACACTCATCCTCCTATTTTTTTTTTATTTATGTTGTTTTCCCACTGCACGTCTGAGTACGGATCAAAGTCAAAATGCCACCGACACTTCCTTCATCCTCCTCAAAAGTTACTGAGGCGTGAAAATCTGATGAAATAAATCATTCCAGCTCCGGCGCGTTGTGGCTCTGCTCCTGGGGGTTTACTTCCAAACGGATGTTCCCACACTTCCTGCAGGAGGATTAATTAGATGCTAAGCCGACACCTTTCGGTCCAACAGAGCAGCACCTTGACTCGTTCCCAGATGTTTGACCTTTTGAACCTTGCGGCACCCTTTCCTATGACACACACGTTTTCACGACACGGCGATACCGCAAAACACCCGTGCAAGAGCGAAGGGTGGGAGGGAAATGTGGCGCAACCCGTTTAACCAGGAGCCTGTAACAATACTCACACCTGCAAATGGAGACAGTGCAAACTGTTCTCTCGACCCAGAGGGGAAGGAATCGGGCCATTTAACACTAATCTGCGCGCACCCTGTTGGCAATCATGTGGATGATCAATCCATAAAGTACATAAGCTTGAAGAATCATGCCCACACCAACATCCGGTAGAAGACTCAATTCTTTCTTAACGACCATCACAGAGGGAATGATCATCCTTCAAGCTTTCCTATTCTATTAGGGATGTCAAGATCCTATAATGATAATATAAATCAAAAGCATATGACTGCACACTCCATATACCGAACCCTGGGAAAAATTCATATATGCGGCGTGCACGAACGGCCTCACGTACACAAACTGTAGAATAGGCACATTGTCCATGTGACCAGTGAATAGACAATCTTCATGGAATCTCTGGTTGAGCAATTTAGCAGAGAGAGAGAGAGAGAGTTGAGGGGGCAGCTGGGAAATGGGCTGCTTCTATAACACTGTATTTGTGTGCATGCCCATGATGCGGAAACCAGAGCAACGTCCCTTTAAGTGACCTATACATGATGTATGTATGTATTTGAGAACATATGCGTATTTGTGTGATGTAACTCGTTGTCTGTGCAACATACACTTGACTTTTTTTCTTTAAAAATGTAACATAAATGTCTGCGTAAAGATAAATTTGGATGATGAGACAGCAACAGCGCGCGCGCACACGCACGCACACGCACGAACACGCACTGAATTATGTTAAAGCCTTTCACAGTCATGAGTGGAAAAATGTCGTCAGCTGTCTGATACAATCATTTATAAATATAAACGTCAGGCCAGATGTTGGAATGAGCGCAGTCATTGAATTCAAAGGACTGCCTATGTCAAGCCAGAGGACAAATGGTGGGCATTGGCAAAAGGTCAGGGGGTTTAAGGAGCTTTTTTATTCAATTTATTAACTCTACAACTAAAAATAAATCCAGAGTCCTTGAGTGTCGGATGGCCTTTAGGAGTAGGATCGGGAAAGCAGCAGCGATTGAGGAAAATCCTCTCGATGCAAATGTGAGTTTAATCACATTTGCTTTGATTGGTTCCGTGATATTTCTCTCTCTCACTGCTGTGTGCCCGATAGCCTGTGTAGTGCGTGTGTTTTTTGGGTTTTACATGCAGGTTTCTTTTCACATAACTCACGAGTGCGACATTTCTGTTAATTTTGGCCCATTTCAAAATCGAGAGAAAACGATATTTAAAAGTTGTTTCAAAAATGAATGTGGCGGTATACTCGACTTCGGTTAACATCTTTAACATATATTCTAGAATAGATAGAAAACCTTTAATAATGACTAAAATAAGTCGCTAGCGTGCGTGAGAGATGGAAATGCCGGCCAAAAGGCCGAATTCAGTTTAACACAACTCAGCTATGGCCCAAGCAAGACTTAGTTTGATTGGATACAAATTGAGTGGCACAGTTTGCCCATATGCTGTTTGTATCTGATGTGTAATAGAGTGCAAAGCCTGAAGACCCACAGAAACATGCTACGTTTTTGAACTTTTTATAACATCTGTTTTTCCCAAGCCCGTGAACTCTGTGGATGAGGTCGGGTAGATAATACGTGGGGGGGGAGGGGGGGATTTGAACTTGCAATCAACCATATTACCGAAAAATGTTCTGGGGGCAGGAAAAAAAAATGCCTGAAAGCAAAGCATGAAAATCTGGAGAGTAAATGAGGAGACAACTAAACCAAAAAGAAGTTTGATGGAAATTGAATGAGCCAGCTGCTAAAACGTGTTTTGTCATGAATAACCAACAAGCATTCCACTTCAGTTCATATTTGCATTGCTCGAAACAACTGAAATGAATATTACTGCTCGCATTATATAAGAGAAGATAACATAATTACGCTTAAAGTCAAAGAAAGAAGACGCGGATGACGCCACAATATTCTACTGTTGTTAAGTGAACACTTCCCCCTCAGATGCACCGGGCAGGAGTTTGGTGTCTGGACTTAAGGACACGCCGTTGAGGGGAGAGTCACGAATCAACTTATTTTTTTTTTTTTTCTTTCTTTTATAGCCAAAAACCACAATTTTGCACTGGCAATTATCGTTCCCAATTATCTGGCTGCAAAACATCAAATTACGTGAACAAGCTGTAATCAGCTAGATGGCTTGATATTTATGGTTGATTGAATAAATGGGGCGTCGAGCAGCAGCAATTAAGAGCGGTTACAAAAGAAGTCATTTAGGTAGAAACGTATGATTAGAAGTGTTATTTTTTTTTATTTTTAACTAGGGGAAAAAAGAGGGGGGGCAGCGAAGCACGAGTCGTCCACGGACACTTGCCCAAAAAAGTTCTACCGCGAACATTTCATGCAACTCCACGGCTACATTGCCCAAAAAGGCAAATGAATCCTGATATTCAACGGCACTTTTATCTAGTTTTTCTATGACGCAAATCTCGTTGAAGAAATCTTACAACGCTCTCCTTTTTGTGTCCTTGTCTCGTTTCTTCTGCATGACTATTTGTGGCGATGGCGGGCCCTGGCCCCTCAGGTGTAGGCGGACAGGCACGGCATTTTTATCTCCCTCGCATTACATTCCTGGGGACTCCCAAGACTTTTTATCCGTTATATATTGATGCCTTTTCTGGAGGTTTTCGTTTTATTGTTTCACTCCAATTGGCCCGGTAGCCTTTTCAAAGTGACCAACAACTAACAACAACCGGGCCCCTTTCCACTACAACTTTAGAACGGAACATTTCAGCTCGTCACTAAATTATGACCTGGGAAGTGATCGCGATAAATCGCACACACCAAATGTGAAAATGGACTATCTTGATCACCTGTTTCCACCTGGATGTAAAGACCTTTAGTGCTCTAGTAAATGCAATGGCCTTTTCCAAAAGGGAAAAAAGAACTAAATGAATAATAGCAAATAAAGCAAAAACCTCTGCGCTTCTTCGGTAACATCGTTCATCAAAGTTGGTCGGGATGGTGCTATGCTACACAAACATATCGAAGTCATACTGAAATAATCGTGTGTGTGACTAACTGAAAAAGGAAAAAAAAAAAAAGGAAAAAAAGGTGTGAGTTGCTGCCACGTAATAACCCAGAACTCCTGCCCGTATATGACATGACTAAATATTTGTCAAAAGCGCTGAGCCTGATTCATCTCAAGAGTTGAGGAGGAGGATAGAGGTGAAGGAGATGAACTTCTCCGCGCACTCTCCAAATGGAGCGACTATAATTGAAGCTTTTAAATAATCTGGTGTTTAAACTCGGATGCATCCTTTTATACTCACTTAGAGGTCTCCCTCGGTGAGTTTTTAATTCTGTAACTCTTCAGGCCATTTAGACATTTACATTTACGAGCACTCTAAGTAAAGAGATTGCTAAAAAAAACAAAAAAAAACACTGTTCTTTAGAAGAAAGAAAAACATTACTCGTGGCTCCATTAGTCTGAAAAGTGTCTCTTCCGACCCAGAATATTAATATGTCTGGCTGAAATGGATTGGGCGTTGCTTTGTTTCTGCTGTCAGCCGGAGAGGTGTTCAATATAAAAATATGTAATCAAGTGCTCTCATTAATATTTTAAAAGAAAACATCTATTTATAAGCAACAAGACGAACCACAAGTCATTTCATCCAAGGTGACTATTCCGTGGGTTTAATCCTATTATGGCGACGCGACTAAGCACGGCTGTGAACACCTAAAACTTTATTTATTTTCTTGTCAAGGCTGTTTTTTTTTTTTTGTTTGTTTGTTTTAATCTGGTTCAGCTCAATTAAATCCAACCTTTTGTGGGTTTCTAGCAAACGCAAGTATTGACGGCGACATTGTGTTCCCCTACCCCCTCCCCCCCAGTGCACAGCTCCCATTAGCAAGCAACCGCTACGTTATCGTGGTTTCATGCCTCTTTGTGGCAGCTCCGGCTGGAGATATGAATGTGCATTTCGCCTTCAGCACTCACAGCCGCCTCTCTGCGAGCGGCATTCAGTTGCCGCAAAAGGCCGGAAAATGCCTTATATGTGAACACAAATACACCTCTTTGATCTCCATTGCCACCCTGGCTCTTAAGCCGCCCCCTCGCCACAGCGGCTGGTGGGACGCCGAGATAATCATATCAATGCCCGCCGCACTATTGCTGGACACAAGAGGCACACGGAGGAGACGCGACATTTAGCCCCGGTCGTCATTTGCCCCGACGTTGCCTCGTCCGGGTCCCGCGAGCATTATTATTTATTTATTTATTTTTTTCAAGCTTCAAACCACAACGACCAACTCACAATCCAGGTATAGAGGTCATTGCAAGGTCAACGTTAGTTAGGTCAGACTGACGGTCAACTACAATTCTTGTCCACAAACCAAAATATATATATTTCAGAAAATGTCTAATCAGTATAGGAATGAAACTGCTGAAGAGTATATTTCAAAGTAACAAATGAATGTATATTCAGGGCATGTTACTTAGGAAATATAGTTGCTGATGGGTTATAAAGAGCTGTCAAATATGTAAAGGCTTTCTTTTTGTTACACCGTGCACAGCTCTAAATACCACACAGTGCACTCAGTTGCCAGCTTAATAAAAGCACATTGCCATTTTTAATGGGTTTGTTCAATATTGGAAAGTGAAGGGGACAAACAGTACAAAACGAGAACATTTTGCTTCATTTGAATGCGTCGGAATAATAAGTCACTTATTCTTGTCGGTTGTCTTTCATGCTTCATTTGTGGGGCTAGATATTTTTACGTAGTACGCGCTATGTGGTCAGTCGCACAGAATTGAAGTGGAAAGACGACACACCCATTCCCACGCCACCGGTCCTGGCCTAAAGCTAGGGGCCGACCAGCACGGGCATGTCGTGCTTTTAGCGGAGCCGTCGTGTGCTTTGCTGTAGCCCCCGCGGACGTGAAGGTGTCCGCGCGCACGCGCAATGATCCCGTGCGTTTGGAGTGGCGCCGCATTGGGCCACATTGTGCCGGACCAGGGGTGGAGGCAGTTCAGTTCTTTCATGGTGATCAAAGTGGCGCCGCTGGCGCTCTGATGTGAGCAGCCGGGCGGTGCCGCCACTGACCTGAAAGTTTTCATTTGAACTTGTTAGGAGGTGGACATGCTGGCAAATAGGAAAGCCACGGCGTGTCTGACACGCAGTTAGCGGCTACCCCCCAGTACGACAAACAACAACAAAGGAATGTGCAACAGACATCACAGGCATATATATTTATATATATAAATGGGGGTAAATAAATGCTATGACCCGTCGCCCAACAGTATAATAAAGATGCCTTTAAAGATGTCTATATATTCAAATGCTTCCTATTCTTCATTTTTTTTCCCGAAAGTTAATCATTTTCACATGAATAACTCATAACAATCATATCATAATAATGTGAGTTTTGTAACACGTGGCAAATGGTATGACTCTTATTCGGCCGTGTTCCACCGGAGCATAGAACAAACACAATCACACCGAGGGGACACTCGCAACCAGCAGCCCTCTTCCGTTCATACTATACTGTCCACTTAAAAGTCTCGTATTTTCGTCCCCCCGCTTTTGTCTTTTCTCCGCTTCTCCGAACCCAGAAGTGCTCGATCCATTTTGTATTTTTGTGTAGCTGTGGGATATCCGGCGGATATCTGCCCTCTCATTGTGAGACACGCTTTTGTGAGTATGACAAAGAGACTCCTGCCTACCAGGCAGCCTGATCTGTCCTAATGGGGCTTGTCTGGAGTTACAGAGGCTTGAAATGTCTCTGGAACACGCTGCAGTCCACTTTTACAGAGGTACCAGCTGGCCCCGCAGAGGGACCGCCACTTGCACGCAGGGTAACTTGCAGGGCTGGCTGGTGAGCGGGATCCACGCTCGCAGAGGGTTTGTGGTTATCCGAAAGCAGCGGCGGTTTCCCGCTCGGAGCGCTCAGATTTGACTAAAACCAGCGGGGGGCCGTTACATTTACTCAACAACTGAAAATACAGCGCACTCTATGCCACGGCTCAGCCTGGCCCCTTAATCTAACTGTGTCATTTCTCACCACGAGGGATTCTCTGGAAAAGGAAAACAAAGATGCAACGTATGAAAAAAAAAAAAAAGAAAAGAAAAACTAAAATTGAAACATTTAAAGTCTACTTAAAAGCTTTAACGTGACACTCACGCGACGTTACAATCAAAAACGTTTGATTGTAACAAGGAATTAGAGTGTTTTTTTTTTTAGCACTGAAAACTAAAATGAAATTAAAATTGTGCAGGAAGATTAAAGCCGCCGTACGCGGTGGCAACCGGAGCGCAAATAAATTGCAATGGCTTTGGTCTTCGGACTCGTCCCTTTCAAATGACGGAGAAATTCATTCATTCGTATATAGGAAACATGCCGGCATTTGTGGTTCTTATAAGTGTATGCTAAAAAGCTCTAAAGTAATGGATTGTGCCGTTTTCTGAAGAATACTTACACCGGACAAAGGACACACAACGCGGCTCTCATTACGGAAAACAACAACAATTGAGATTGTGCCATTTCTGGGCAACTCCTTCACAAATACATTCTGTATTCATGCAGGATACCTGGATTTTAGCTCACTTCCATACATGCCTTGTTGACTGAAAACTTGATTCACGCACGAATAGACCTATGTTTTTAATAGAGTTCCGAGATTATGACAAAGAGGGCATCAAAGGGGTTCTGAGCGAGTCTAAAAGCACCGTGAAATGCCTAAATGATTTAATCCTGTTGCCCGGCATTATTTACTGTATATGTCGAAAGGAAAGGCCGTCCGTGTATTTGACATCAAAAATATATATTGTTTTAATGTAAAACGTTAACGACGAGTGACTCGTTTAAACGCTTTTGCCATGATGCTCAATGCATCCCACGAGCGCCTACGTGGAAGTGAATTGACATCGACACGCAATTTAGGAGGCGCCGACAGATTGCGCCGGTTTAACTCTCTGCGGCAATAACACTGACAGTAGCTGGTTAGAGGGAACTTGATGAGGCAAAACAGGGACTCCAGTTAATCTGTGCGAAAATAAAGCCATCCCAAAATGGAGTGTCCCCTGCGATGGCACATCATTTGAGGACGTAATGTTTATTTCATGGGCACCATGATGGTGCACTTCCATTGCCTGCTGTTTTTCTCTGTTCTTCCGACACCCTCCCCTCCATTTCCAATGAATAATGGTTGCTTCATCAGTGGCCTGGCCTGATTAGAATGTGTAAAGCCACTCTGAAACTGCCGTCAGTTTAAGGGCTTTTTTTCCTCAACGTCGCCTTCATTCGCTCCTCGGTGTTTTGCATGACTATTTTTTTTTTTTTTTTATGCGCTATCATATTAAACACGCGACGTGACATTGCTTGGACAAAGCAGCGACTGAACGAACGAGCGTGATTTAAACGGAAAGGAGTTATTCCAGGGGAAACTGGCCGATGGTCAGCAGGGACCCAACAACGTCTTCAACAACTGAATCCATTCACCTATAGATAACATATGGACTCGGATTGATTGATTTGATTTGGTTCAATGAAATTGGTTGCGGTGAGTGCTCGCTCTTCTTCCTGTGCGTCACCATGGAGCCTGATTTCTCCCAGATTTTAATGAATACGGATGTCGGCCTGCCGTGGCACTGGGAGCAGGGTGGTTCAGGGTCAGAGTGACGGCCGAATCCATATCTAATCACTGCACAGTTATAAGTCAATGCAGCGCATAAAAATAAGCAATTGTCAGAAACAATTATTGAGGGAATGATTGGAATTATTGGTCGAGGAAGAATAAATATCTTTACATGTACATTCCCAAATATAATTGAAACCGTGAACCTTTTTATGGATCCTGTATCCTGTTTCCCTATATCCCTGGCCACACATCACACCAAAACATCTCTATTTTCAGCTATCTGATAAAACTACAACCCGACATGCAGATTTGTGCACAGTTAGATGACTAAAATAGGACTGAGTGCCGCACAATACACAGGGAAGAAGAGGAACAGGGACGATGCCGCTGCTGCTGCTAGTTTCGACACCTACAAAGTTTCCAGAAGTCTTCACCGTCAGTGTTTTAAAAAAAAAAAAAGAGACTTGGTATACGGTGTGCTCTTTTTTTTTTTTTACATCGTTGTCTGGAAGACTGACGTCTCTGACAGAGTGAAACACTGAAAGGCAGATCAGGGAGCCTTCATTCTGAGTGGCTGCTGGAAATGACAGTGAGAGACAGAGAGGAGGGCGGCGGGACGGTAGCAAACTTTCAAATACTAACTCCAAGAAAGAGACACGGGGAGGAAGCAGCTCTCCCGTTGAAGCTTGACGGGGGCCTGGGAAAACATGGCATCTAAGACATCCAGTTTTGCGATAACGCTGTCACGGCAGGTGAACCTCTCGAGCACTCGACGCCAATTATGGAAACTCTTGCCTAAGCAGGTAACGAACGGAGCGATGCTCCCCGACGCTAACGAAAGGCCTAATTATTTCCGGCAAAGCATCGGGGGATCGACACCGGAGGCTTACGCGGGGGGACGGGGGACGGGGGACGGACTCCCCGCCGCATTCGTGCCCCGACGTCCCGACGGGTAGCCTGAGGAGAAATCGTTGGACGGATAGGTTCCCACGCGGTGGCTTAGCACTGGGCTTGTTATGGACAGATGGACAGATGGCGAGAGAATGAAACCAGGGGGGGGTCGGTGGAGGGGGAAAGGGAGTGAGACGGTGAGACGGTGCGATGGGGGGGGGGAGAGGATGGCCTATCTGTCACCGGAGAAGAAATGCAACGGGAGGTAATCTGTAGTCACAAAGAGCTCTGCGCTGGGCTGCACCGAGGTTCCCCGGGGAGCTGTCAGGCCTTAACCGCTGCTGTTGCCTTCTAAAAGCTTAATGCTGAGGAGGAATTAAAACCACAGTGTGTGCGTGTGCTTGTGTATGCGTTTGATTGAATGTGTGTATCAGTATGAGTGTATTAGTATTCGTGTGTGTGTGTGTGTGTGTGTGTGCGTGCGCGTGCGCGTCCGATCGCTCCGACATGCTCGGACAGGGTACCGCAAATAATCAAACCCATTCCTTCAATCACTTCCATGATGGGTTCAATAGCTGATAACAGGTCAAAACGAAAATGCTTTCAGTAGCCTCACAGGTACCACACGCCAATGCTGCACTCATGAGCCGACAATAAATCGGCCAGCAGCAGCCGCATGTCAAGCCACCAATTGCGCGCCGAACACTAGCGATCGCATCCTATGATGGCAATCACACTGTACAATGTTGACAATGTTTTTCCACTAGTGTCCACAGGTAGCCTCTATACAAATACGCTTCAAACACGAGATTGATTCAGAACATATTATTATAAACCCACTGTGTCAAGAGACACAGTTGAGAAAGGTAGAAGTAAGTGACATACCGTATGCTCTAAATGTGTACGATGTGTGTTGCTGACCAGCCACGGCGTACCCACAAGTCACGGGTGTCATGTCGTTCATTATTGAGAGGATGTGCGAGGCTGGCGGCTTCACTGAGGGGAGTCGTGGTTCTGCACGTGGTCACCGGCCGCTAAATGAGTTGTTCATGCTGAGCGACTAGTTCCAGGGCGGGCGGCCTCTCATTAAAACACAGCGTCCTGGACTTTATGTCCGCACAGGTGAAATAGGTGCCGCAGCTTTTTTTTTTTTTTTTAAATACTTTGTCACATCGGCATCTAAATACACACAGGGCCGTTGTTGTCGTTAGCACAGTGCACATCACTCGAGCTTATCACCCACCCCCCATTACCAGTGGTTTCTCCACATATTTCCCTCCGGAGCACTTAACAGCTGACCTGCTTGGTACTTAGCACTTGTTATATGTGCACAGAGTATGTCGGTGATTAATTAAAGCAATCTATCTGGAGCTCCGGGGGGGAATCAAGATGCTGTTGGAAAGATTAGTGACGGAAGAAACTGTCGGCAGCCTGCAGCCATGCAACCCCTCGGGGTAAACACCGTTCCGCCAGGTGAGAATGCCGCATTGAAATAGACAACGTAATTCCGGATTGTTTGTGTGTGTGTGTGTGTGTTTTTTTGTTTTTTCTTAAAGTTTACGTTCAACAATGACGTGGCATCTATGTCGGAATGCACAAACGGCACGGAGGCAAATTTTAACCAACGAAATAGCGGAACACATTTCAACATGTACCGCTTTTCAAAGACCATTAGTCCAATTGATCTGACTCACCCCTGCATTTCCAGTTAATCAAAAGGGGCAGTGCGTGTGCGTGTGCGTGTCTGCGTGCAGTCGTCCTAATCTTTGACAATAAAGAGATAATTGCATGTGAAGAGGGAAATAAGAGGGCTGATCGGTCAGTCTTCACGACTTACATTAGTCCCCGATAAACAAACACAACCGGGGACGTAGTGATTTTATTCCACGCAGGCTGTGACCAATATGTGACTATAATGTGTACGAAATAGTGTGTACTGGCTTCCCTCCTCTCTCTCTCTCTCTCTCTCTCTCTCTCTCTCTCTCTCTAGGCAATGCAGCAATCCTCTTTCAAAGCTAATTCTGTTCTTGTGTCCTTTCCTCCATAATTAAAAAAAACATGCAACTAATTACTTCTGAATAATGTCAGGCCAGTCAGGCGGGGTTGCACAATCCCTCTCCATAATTAAAGTGCACCCAACACTTTTTTTTTTTTTTTTACGCAGACTGTCCCCTCAGAGCCACATCACCAGCGTACAGAAGGCCGGGCCTTTTGGAGAAACTCCAAGCTCCGGATGAGTTACTGGAGGCTTGGAAGCACAACACGGCGCCCTCTGAAGAGCTCCGGGAGCAAGGACACTCCGGGTTTACACCCTTTTTTTTTTCTTTTTATTGTTTCACCTCCTCACCAATTTCTCTTAAGCATTGTTATCCGAGCAGCGACCTGATATGGTGTTTTACCAGGAAGACTTTAGGCCACGTTCATTCTTTTTTTTTTTTTTTTCCACGCCCACTCACTCTGAATTTACTACCAGCTCACCGCCATCCCTTTGGGTTTTCAGCAGTTTCCATAAATACATAAAGGCAGTCATATATAAGAATATAAATAAATTTCATATTTAATATATAAATAAATGCATCCATTTTCATTCATATATACTGTATATATATATGAATGAAGACATTTATAATACATATATTTAATCCATGTACACAACATGATTTAAGCCCATCATCGCTTGTCCATTCTTATATAAAAAAAAAATTGCCCCACTTTTACCACCTTCCCACAGTGCAGAAGCTCTAAGACATTGCTCCCCAAGACCGTGGGGAGCACCCCGGTGTATAATCATACGCGGGGAAAGGCAATTTATCAGATGATATTGCCTCTGTGTAGAGTGCGGGGTCCCTAAGCTCGTGCCTAGCAAGGACTATCGAGTTTGGCGCAGCGGCACAAAGTGGGGGAAGGTCTCCTAACTGATCGGCGCTCTGCCGACAATCAATCTCGGAGAGATCCCGGTGCTTCAGTGGACACGGCTGCACGGAGCCTAATGACGGCCTCACGCAGGGCTGTCTGCCGCAACAAAACATGTTTATCTCTGTCAGAGTGTGGCTGGGTTAAAGATTACGGGGCTGGATAGATAACCGGGCTTACACGGTACACGTGTCTTCATCTGCTGGTTGTCTCACCTTTTTTCCACAATGTACCGGGCAGCATTGTGTTTATACTCGTTTCCCATCTAGCCTGCAACAAGCCTGAGATCTGTATTCTGAGCCCTTAAGTATATCAAACCAAATAGGACCTTCTGAGCACCTGCACTCAGGAAATTAGGATGTATCGTTGAATAGTTACACCCCAGCAAGCAACCTCTTACCTATTCAAAATATGCAATATTTTGGAAAGACTATCTGTTATTGTTGTGTTTTTCAATAAAATAAAAAGAAATTGCTGCTATAAAGAAGGTACATTTATGTTTCATATTATGTGCTTGAGGTAATTATTCTTACGGCATTTCTGTGGTGCTTCATTTGCTTGCTTGACGATTTATAACATTTAGCGTTGAAGACTATTTTTATCTGAGAACACACAATATAATGACCTATCTATATTCACTTTAAATATGACAAATGAAAGAGTGGGTATTTATCTTTCACAGCTTCACGTAGACGGAGATCAGAATGAATCCGCATTCTGTACTTTGCCTCAATGTAAAGGAAGTGATAATTACATTTGCCCAAACCATGAGGGTCAAAAAAAAACAGTTGGGGATTAGATCTGGTCTTGTTCAATGTCAATGTCATCTTTAGTCCGATTATTTTTCTTCATTGTATGTCCCCATTTAAACAGAGTGTACTGACAAGTCACTACGGTATTAGCCACTAAGCTGGGAGCTAAGAGGCTTTTGCCAAAAAAAAAATAAAAAAATCTATCTTTAGAATGTTTAATTTCATGGTTCCATTCACCTGTGGAGCGCAGTACACCGGCACACTGCACACAGTTGTTATTCTGATTTAGGTTGTCTCTGATCTTAGGTTATTCTTAGGATCTTATTTTTTATATATAAAAAATAAGATCTATAGATAGATCTATATATCTATAGATCTATATATAGATCTATATATATAGATATATAGATCTATATATTAACTCTGTGGGCGATTAATGTGTAAAACTTTAAGATTGCCGTCAGCTGAAGAAAGAATAAATAAGAATTCCCACAGGACCGGTGCAAGCGGGAAAGTTTTGCAGCAGATGACATCCCCTCTGTGTCGCTATAAACAGCTGTGGGGAAAAGTGTCTAAGCGGTTCCCTGTAAGACGTCAGCTTTGTTTAGTGAAAATGGGTTGACTCGTAAATGACGATGGCGCTGCGATGGGCAGACAGCTGCAGAGTTTCGAGAGCGGCACGAAGAAAGCAGTGGGCGTAGAGTGACGCCAGCTCATATTTAAAATATAAATATAATAACGATAATTGTATTCCCTATAGGCTACACAATAAGATTGATCTACCATCAAACTAAGCAGTCGCTTGAATATGGCGTTCGAGTGCTATCGATTCCAAAACATGTTGATTATTTTCCGTCAGATTTCTTTTTTTCTTACTTTCCGATGTAGTGTAGATGTAGGTTTTCATTGCTCACGTAATAAAATGCAAATGTTAATATAACACTAACCGGTACTGAGAAGAAAAACACGGTAAATAAATCCACTTGTTTATGTCAAATACATACACTTGCACCAATATATGGCATAACTTACTGTAATTCAGGAAAATAATCCCACCAAGTATAACACAGGGAGTATTAATAAGTCCAAAAGAAAGGGACACTCTGCTTGGTGCTAATGTCTGCTTGGTTTCCGTCCCCGTCTTCTAATTGGGTTCTAGTGCTGATGGTGCCTAATGTTCAGCTGTCAGTGGTTGTGAGAGCAAGTTATGCTCAAAATCCCACAAGTGCGTTGTCAGGATTTTTTTTTTTTTTTTAAGTTACGGCGTCCAGCTTTCCAAGGTAACGTTTTCACTGCCTTTTGTGTCTCGTCAAGCTTGTGTATTTATTCAAAAGGTCTTCAGCCAAATAGATGGAGAATAGAATAGCAGTGTCTTTCTTCTGGTATAAAATAACCTGACCCAAGATTATTAACCACAACCCCATTACCTCCCACCTCTAACGTCCATACAGACGGCGGAGCGAGGCACGGACATCTCCAAAAGCCTTTCGCATCCGAACCCGCAGCACCCGGAGCCCATTAGGTCACCGTGACAACTGAAAAGGAGGACACGTCTTCTCGGTCGGGGGAACTCCTTATCCTCAACTCTGGGATTTCTCCTCAGAGGAAGTAGGAGACAGCGAGGGAGTGAAAGACAAAGAGGGGAGAAATGAGGAATAAGTCCCAGAGAGGATCATTAAAATGGGGGGGGGCGGTGGGGCAGGGGCTGGAAAAGAGGGGAAGAGGGGGGAGATCATTAAAATGGGGGGGGGGGGGGGGGAGGGGACGACCCTGAGCGACCGCTCCCATCAGCCCTTTGCGTCATGACAAATGTTCTGAACGTATGGATCGGAGAGAAACTTATTGTGCCTTTCAAAAACATGATGAATGGAGAACCGTTCACCGCTCACGGCACCATGTTGCGGCCAATAGCCTTTGAGTGTAATGTATGGCGTAATCATTTGAATGAATGAAAAAAAAAATCATTCGTCTGAGTGAGGAAATGAACTGCCGTCACCTCCAACTTTTTGTCTCAGGCTTTTTTTCCTTTGTTTCTTCATGCCGCTGCTACTTGTAGAGGACTTAAGGCTCCAGGCCTCCAGCATGGTCACGGTATGGGTGCCGACTGCCCTATTGCTTTTAGGAACGTCACAAAGTAGACGAGTTGTACCACGAGACACTTTACTCCGTTGCATCTAACAGGCTTTGCAGCTGCACTTGACTTTTGATGAGCTCGTGAATAATTCAATGGGTGATAATTAACTTTACGTGCCAGGCATTTTTCTGCGTGATTTACAAACAAAAAAAAAGAAATAAAACCAGGCGCACATGTCTGATCATAAAAGGCACTTATGGTCTTGCTCAGCCATTTTTGTTTTAAATGAGTCACTAAATTGTAAATCGTTGATGTGCAATTCCGTGTGTTGATCTTGCATTACTTCCGGTGTTATTACAAGCCAAAGTCTGTTCATTTCATTTCAAAGTGCCAAATGCCAGATTTGACTGATATTGAGATCCCTGTTCGACACTTTTAGCATTTTACTCCCTCCGTGATAACCTCCTTTAAGGGCGCTTCTGCAGGCATACAAACGCCTCCAGGCGGCCTCTGCATTTAATCCTCTTCAAACAACTTTTTTATTGCTTCTTTATGCGTCTATAAAGAAGACCTGCTTCAAAAGTGATGGAAACTGCTATAAATGTTAAGAAGGCAGAAAAGGGGCAAAAAAGGTGCGTATACTGTGCCTGTCTAAGTCAAGCAAATCTGTGACTCATTAAATTCACAGAGACCCATGGTCACTTATCCTTTCAATAAAAAGGCAAATCCAAAGAAGCTCTCTCCTGGCATTAAAAGTTTCTGATTATGCGGACTGTCATGTTTAATTCACCGCATTTCAGTGTCAAAAGATACATTGCACAGCCATGAAATATTGAGAAGGCCCCGAGCGGCAAAGTTCTCAAGCCTGCTCCCTCAAAAAGATCAAATAAAATGAGATAACACACCAGCGCACAACCGGGGCGGCAACGCACCTTCTTGATCCTCTTATCTCGTGCTGCGGCGCAACAACATATCCCATCGACAGGGCCCGACCGGCACGGATGTGAAATAGAAATAATGCTCCCGACGTGCATGCAGTCACACGTGCTGCTGCAATACTCAAAAGTCGTGACAGTGCGGAAATCACTGCCGAGGACGCGGGTGCAGACGAGAAAGTGTGGGCCAAAGATGCAATATTTATCACACTTGGATTTCAGCTAAAATGTAAAAAGAAAAAAAAAAAAAATATATATATATATAGTAACAAACTTATGAAAACTGGTATAATATACCAACAACTAAACTTTAGATGTCATAATAAAACTGGAGTGATAAGTTATCCTTCAATCTATAATTAAATATATATGCACAGAGACCTTTCTTTCCCTTTTTCTGTACGCAGATGGCCATGCGAGGCTGTCACTACACATCGGTTCTTCACTGTAAGCGATAAGCGAGCGACTAATTAACCCCTCCGCTTTCCACATGTTTGTGGAGTTTGATATGTTTCGGTCGAAGGCATAAAAGTGATTGCTGAAAGTGTATCACAATCTGCCAAGTCAAACTGTTCACATTCATGAGGTGGCTCCACGAATGACTTTCTTGTCACAGCTAAGTAAGGTCAGCGCCGCTGCTTTATCCATTCTACCACATGTAATCCCCCGGGTGGATTCATTTGAAAGGTAGCTCCCTGGCAAAATCTCCACGCGCTCTGCTCTTTTCACAGAGGCGGAGTTCTCCAAAAGCTTGTTTCCGCCCCCGAAACCATGTGGGAAATAGTTTTAAATCGGGACCGTGGAAATTGAAAGCTATCGAGACGTATATTTGGGGGGAGGGGGGGGGTTTACGGGACAGATCACACCCGTCTCGACCTCTGACACGTTGCCGATGTTAATGTCGGGAAAAAGGTGAAGAAAAGTCGACTTTGGCCAAACAAAACCCAACCAAAAAAAAAAAGGTAAGCCAAGAATGGGGTCTGATCAATGTTGTCATATTTCCTGATTCAGTCCGACCCCGATTCAAAAGGGCACAATTTAATCAGGGTCGGAATCTGGGCTTTGGAAAAGGTTGCGGTGAAGGTTGGGAAAGCCTTTCACACCACCGCTGTATTTCAGACATTTCCCCTGAGCCAAATGGTGTGGGAATATTTATTGCCCGAGCTTGCCTAAACATCATAGAATATTTATGAAAGCTATTTTCACCTGCTTGTGAATAGAAAAGATACTCACCTCTCCGTAATCTAGCCTTAGTGGGTGCAGGACCCCAATGAGAGTTATCATATATATATATATATATATATATATAAAGATATACATAGTGTGTGCGTGCGTGTGTGCGCGTGTGTGCGCTAGTGAGCGATGGTTGAAGGTGTAAATCGCACAGTAATAGGTATGCCTGTGATTTGCTGGACTACGAGTGTGAGGCAGTGCTGCTGCAGGGTTGATTAAAAACATGATTATAAGCTTAGATCCATTTCGAGGGGAAAAATACAGTCTGCTGACATTCAAAAAGCTGCCGAGCACCACAATCCATCAGCAACCTTCCTGCCTCTGCATACCACACATGCCCCAAGAATAGTTTGCTCCATAATAATCCAAAAACACTGGAATAATAAACAAACTCCTCCCGGGGCAGACAGTGTGGAAATACAAGTCAAACATTGTCACCGGGGCGTGGCCCCCCGATCTCCACATTCCACCGCTCAACACAGTTCAAGTCAGCTCAGTTCACGCGCTCGTCCTCTAAAATCCTCCACTTCCTGCATACAGGGAGGAAAAAAACAGCTCCTGATCCTGGACTCAGAGCGGCTGAGGGTATTCCGTCTGACCCGGCCGTGTAGAGTCTGCTGATTGTTCCGGCGGTTTTAAGTCGGCGTGGCATCGGCCCCCGGGAGGTGACACACAGAGTCTTCCTCAAAGGCCACAAACAGGTAGGAGACTTTATTTGGCTCTGGCCAGAGGGGGTCTGTCTGCTGACGTGCAAGCAGCCCCGATAGGACCTAATGCATGATCGCGCAGACAAACTCTGGCCGACCCTCGCATCGAAACACACACCCACACATACCCTCACCCACCCACACCCACACACACACAAACACACACCCGCACACACCCACACCCACATTTATTTTTTTTGCTCTCTCACTGTTTCCCACGTGCACACACGAACGCATGCACACACCTGAATTGAGTCAGGGCTGGAGAGGGGCAAAGGGGTACTGGGGGAGAACAGAGGACCCCCCCCCCAGGTGTCTCAGCATCATGGCAGCAAATGGGCAGCGCAAAACAATAGAGGTCGAAGGGCTCACAATAAATCTCATCAAAATGTTTCATGCTCGAGCGGAAAAACAAATCTGTCCTTTATTGTTTTGGACGTCGAAACGCACGACGTTGCACGATTAAAAACTAAATCCTACAGTCAGATCATTTAAAAACATTACCCTGGTGTGAACAAATGCTCATTTTAATATTCATGCGTTTTAAAGCTCATACACAGACAGCCGAGTGTAAAAGGCAAGGTGTCACGCAAAGACTTTGTTTTGTTTCAGTTTTTTTTTTTCTCTCCACTTGATTGTTTTTTCGGCTCTCGTGTCCCACTGATGAGGTGTCCCCGAACACACACTTCCGCACAGCTTCAGAGGAAGTGTGTCCGACCAATCAGCGGAGATGCTCTAAATTGTATAATGTGTGTAATAGTTGCTCCTCAGCTGTGACTAAAGAATAATTGATGACACACGCGGACGCACACAAATATGAGCGTCTTAATCAAGGCACAGATGCTATTATGCAAAAAGGAAAAAGAGCCCCGAGATGAATACTTCAGTGTTTTAAACACGCTAGACACTATTTATCTCTTAACGTAACGCTCTCAACGCTCTCAACTTGTAACTTCATTATACGCATCACCTTTCAAAAACCTTTGGGCAGCACGTGTCCCTGAAGAGAGGCCCCCGTTTAAACCCAGCCTAAGAGAAGTTGCTCTTGTAAAAAGAAAAACGAATAAGTCGTTCAAAGAAAATCCCTCCAGCAACTAGTCAGAGTCCGGAAATGGGAATGGGTCCCTTCTCTCACCGATCATGCAGCGCCACTGTCACTTGTACAAGAAATATGGACCCGAACAGCTAATCAGGTTGCAAAATCCAAAAGTTTTGTCTCGACATTTACTGAACAACTTGGAGCGGCCTATCTCTGTTTTTCTTGCAGAGCCGGCCCTCGGTCACAGTAGTTATTTCTCCTGTCGATAGTGGCTGCACAGCAATTTCGGTGTAAGCGATGGAGGACAAAGTCCAGAGCTCTCGCTCCGTGTAAAACTGCGCGGAAAAGTTTGGCCGAAGCTAATAGGAGGCTTACGGAGGGGAACAAAGACATTCACTCTTCGTAACTCTGTCAACAGGGTTTGCTTGCTGAGCTGTGCCGGAGAGAGCCTTGGTTTTTGGGGCTGAACTTTACAATGCCACAGAGCACAAACGCTGATTGTGTTCCTTGTCAATATACTGGGAGTCTGGTGGAAAGAAAAATTAAGAAATAAATCAGACTTGAAAAATATTTTAAGCTAAGTGATGCACAATTTTCCAAATGAAACTTAAATTAAAATTATTTTTAAAAACGTAGCTAAGAAAATGAATATACATTAAAAAAAAAAAAAAAAAGGTGAACGCATTCGTGACACGCACCCCTTCACTCACGCAATCCTTGCTGATTCAGTGGAAATGCTGCACACGCTTGCCAGGATACGATCGATACAACCGCTATGACTAATGGAAATAGGCCCTTGATAAGAATCTAATGGAGGCTCACTTAAGCAATTTCAACTTAAACATGCTATAACATGCTGTTCCTCTAACGGCGGCACTTTACCCCAGAGACGGCACTCACTCGACGCAACTTACTGTACCTCGTCCCCCCCGGATCGAAAGACCTCCCCTTAAGTCGGCCAAACGGGGGATGGGAGTTCTGTCGGCGTACACTGCGTAACACCCAGGTTTGACTCGGGTCTAATCAATACGAATATGCAGTGTAGAATATATAGCAGAATGCTGCGTCATATTTATGCCCTATGTCCACAAAATCGGCGATTTATAGAGCCAATTGCTCGCCGACGGGATGCAGTGTCTCTCAAACTCAGGAATCAAGCACGCTGACTGACGTTTGACATCACTGCAGCGGGAAAGTTTGCGGTAGGCGAGTGGATTGGGATATCGGTTTACTGCAGTCCTCTATGGAAGGGTGTTGTCTGTGATACGAACGCTACAAACAAGAAACTACATCTCCACAAACTGTGTCTTGTTATCCACAAAGTCTTTGGAAGGATGAGGGCTCATTAAAGGGGGCAAGAGTTCCACGAGACGGCACACAGAAGCTTTTCTTAAAGCCGTACTTTGAAGTTGAAGTGCAGAGTTTACACAAATATGGCCTTTAAAAGTTTGTTTTTATGCATACAGGAATAACACGCGCTCAAACGCGCAACACCAGCCACCAAAGTACACACGAGACGGTTGATTGCCACGCAAAAAAGAGCCAAACAACAGCTAAATAAATGCCGCCCATGTATCTTGGGAGCAGCCGAGACAGGCGCAGCTACTAAGACAAAAGTGAATTGGAGAAAAAGGAAGGGAGGGACGGAGGGAGACAGAGGAGGAGGCAAAGGAAGCCGACAGTCTGGAATAAATGACTCAACTTCAAAACCCCTCACATCTCGACATCCCTGCAGACTCTTCAACAACCCACCCACCCAACCAAACAACCAACCAACCAACGCAACAAAAGCACCGTGCTCCACAGCACAGAGGCTGTTCATTAACAGCTCGGTTGTGTGTTTGTGGCTCCCCTCCACTTCAAAGCCTCATCTGATGCCTCCCACCATCACTGAGAGAAAGGAGAGAGAAAAAAAAAGCCTTTGTTAAAAGGGAAAAACAAACAAAAAAAAAGGACAGACAAGCATCATCCGCAAGTTAGGGTTTTGGTTTTAACAAGCCGACCGGCCTCGCAAGGTCCAGGCGTGGTTTATAATGATGCGGAGGATTCGGCCGGTGAAAAGCGTCCGACTTACTTGTGGCACAAAAAGCAGATATAGATGTTAATGGGAAAAATGCAACTCGATTGAGTGGCGGAATCGATAGCAAGCCGGTCCAAAAAAAGAAATCGGTTCAACCGCCGCTGAACTCTGGGCTGTCTGACGAGATCAATGAGAAAGACGTAAGGAGCTATAAGAAGGATGACAGGAAATAGACGCAGACGGATAGCTTCTGTATTGTAGACGGATGGATGGATGGAGAGAGACAGAGGATTTATCAGGGCCTCAATTGCAGCATCTGCCCGTCTCGACTTATTTGTCACAGAGAGGACAAACAGCACCCCCTGCTGGCGACTTCTCTCCCTCGGGCACCGACGGCGCCATCGCGCGGGATCGCAGGAGGCAGCTCGGAGCGCAGGTGGCAACACAAATAAGGGATGCCGCGATGCTGCCCTGAAATTGCTAGTCGCACAAAGGGATGACAACTTCATTTGTCACCCGGAGAGCCAGAGTAACGAGCGTTCCCTCCTCACCTTTTGATTCTGTCTTCATTAGCCCGAGTCGAACCGGCATACAGGGAAAATAGGGGGAGGAGAGGAACAAGAAAAAAAGCAGCGCCGAAAGGTGACGCGTGCAACAAGTAAATGGGCCAGTTTTGAATGCAAAGGCCACGCGGAAGATGGATGGCAAACAACACGACTGCGGAAACCGAACCGAGCCTCGAACACACTGGGAAAGTGCGCCGTGTCGGAAGAGAAACCAGCGGAGGCAGAGGTCGTTCTGTTCAAGGTTATAGGATTCCATTGTTTAAGGACCATTTTATTCTCTCACCCAATCTATCAACAGTCTCCAAACCCACTCGTGCTCATAACATGCTAGCTATTCTGCTTAAAACAATCTGCTCAATTTAAACACGCATACCCGGAGCCCTTGACGTCATCTGATATTTATCACATTTCCGATCGGAAAACAACCACTTCCGTTTTCCGCGGGAATCATCAGACCACCGAGAGCGACCCAAAAAAAAATGTGCGCGTGCGAGGGCGTCCTGAATCGCGCGGGCCGGCGTACGCATCCTCCCACAGTGAGAACCTGCCAGGTGCGTATTTGTCTGAGGGGTCTCAACGACAGATGCGCCTTGGGGATATGGTTTTAGCTAATTGAGTGGTTTTGAAAAGATGAACATGAAAGAGGACGGGAAGGGATTTTCCGATGACATGGGGATTCACCGAGGAGAGAGAGAGGGGTGGTGTATTGTCTCAGAAATAGAGCCTTAAGCTGCATGCTTGCTGTGTTGACAAAATAGATTTCCTGTCAAGAATCATCCTCCCTTCAGATGTATACTACTTACCACCATTAGCGTTTGCTTATATACGATAAACATGGTGGGGGATTAGATTCTCCACCGTGAGCAGTTCTTCAAGTTCAAAAAGAGTCATGCCAGTCCAAATTTGAACTAACGCCTGTATAACCTTAAGATTGGGCGCTCCAGCACAGCAGGCTGAAATATGAATGCACTGTGAACCGGATTTTGCAAATAAGACAACTTTCTCTCTGTGCATAAATATCCAATATTATTTTAGCTTTAGTTTGCTGAGGCAGCTCAAATTGTAGGTTTGGAACACCACAGACAGACCGAAGAGCTTTCTTGTGAACAACGTTTGAGTAATGGTCACTCTAAGTTGACTCACTCTGGCCTGAAAATGTGTATTATTATGAAGCCTCGACATAAAACATTCGCTAGTCCACGTGCTCGTATTATTTTTTTTGCACATTCTTAGCGATGGGAATAGCATGAGACCCAGCGATGGGAATTGCACTGCAGGCATGCTCATGCATACGATGTGCCGTCTTACTGTGCACTTGTAAAAAAATAAAAAGAAATCCCTCTTTAGCCGATGTGAACATCTAAGAACACTTGTTATATCATAGACAAATGCATAAAAGTCAAAGTGGCCATTTATGCCACAGCATACTTGTAATTTGGGAGCTGCGCAGATTTTAGGTCCCCCGTCTGTCTTTTCTAAAGTACTCGCTACATTACTACAAATTCAGGGGCTTCAAAACTACAGTGTTCGCCCTCTATTGTTTCACAGGTAAGCCCACATCTTGAAAGCAGCCTTTACAGTAGAAAGTCTCATTAAATCAAAAGACCAAAAAAGTCCCAGTGACTCAAAGCAAAAAGGTTCCAGTCGTGTGCTTGAAAGTGAATTTCACAGTAGTTATCAAACGGGCTGCTTAAAGGACAGTGAGAATATGCAGCCTCATACAGCATTTCATCTTCAATTTGCCTAAAATGAATGGAAAAGAGACAACTAATGCCCGTTTCCACCCGTGTGTTTTATGCCTCTGCCTTAAAAAAAAATGGCCTGACCCTAAGTAGCAGTGTGGATATGCTGAGTAGTATCATTTGTCTGAGTGGTTCGATACGGAGACACTTATCTGCCTAAGGATATCCCTGTCAACTCAGCATAATCCAGCACTGAACTTTTGGATGCATTATGGACCCCATAGGCCTCGTGAATAACAATATGTCCGGTTGTCAGATGTGACAAAATAAGTACGGTGATAAAATATGCGACGGCAATGCTGCACATGAATGAATCAATCCAGGCAGAAAATATTCATAGCTGGAGGTGTTTCCCCCACCCCCCCCAGAAACAACTGAGGTGTTGTGCTGCTTTAATGTGTATGGACGACGAGGGAGGATGCACACTTGTATTTTTAGACATGCTTGAGGCATGACTCTGGAGACGGCAAGGCTTATGGTATTTTAAAATACGATATCGGGAAAAACCTCAACAAGGTATTGATGGCGCCTCGACCGCCTATGTGCGATCAATGAATACAATTGAATGTGGCCAGATCGGAGTCTCGTAGCAACGTGATATCGGCGGGGGGCAACGTGCTATCGGCGGGGGGGGGGGGGGGGGATTGTTGTCTGTGATATGCAAAAATGTACTTTAACAATCCAACATTTGCATTTAATATCACCATGTAACAATAATGTTCCTGCGACCAAAGGTGAGAAAAACAACTCCCCATCGTGAAATGTGCCACCTCACTGTCAGAAAATGGCAGCGTGCTGAACTTAACAGGTGGCTGGTGAATAACACTGCATATACTGCCATCCAAATGACTCCGGTGCTTTGTTGTTGGCCTGAGCACAGGTTTGGTCAAAAATCCTGCTCATGTCACATTTATCGTGAATATTTGTACAATCAATTCATTGAAAATGTGCCGAATAACAGGAGGCACTTGACAGGCCAAGGCTCTGAAAGATACCTGTGCCGATGTATTAAAAATCCGAATTTTATTAAATGTGTTTTTTTTTTTGTTTTTTTTAAATCTTCACTTTCAAAATGCACATCTAACCGGAGCTTAGACAAGTACAAAGAATGGAACGTTGGATTTCTTTTTTTTTCTATTAGAGCCTGATGTTCTAGTTTGGAGAAATCTGCCGTGGAATTGGCCTCAACTCGCCGAAAAGTAATGCATCAAAGTGAGATTTCCCTTTTGTGAAAATGTGTGAACTCCGAGTCCCCTTTGCATATCAATGCACCAGGGGGAAGAATATTATACTTCAAAATCACTTTTGAGTGCAGCTTTTGTAAACACGGCCCACTGAAAGGCACACTTGACACTGGAAAAAGCCACGGAGCGCGCCCTTCTTTAGAATGAATTGGATTAGTTTTACCTTGTTTAAGGCACTTTTCTGAAAAGTTGACAAGTTGGCCGCTGTGATCAAAAACTCTTCGGCGCATCAGCCCTTAGTTGCATTATGCACGGTTACCGACGGGGAGCGGACCAAAAGCCGACAGTGACGGAGAGGACAATCCATCTTACCTCCTTGTGAACCCTTTTAATGTAGTATTTTAATTGAAAGATGACTTGTTTCTTCCCCCCCCCCCCCCCCCCCGACACAACACCGCTGACATCTTTGTCACTGCGACTGCCAGAGAAACAGCAGACGTGAAATGACTGATGTTTCTTAGATCAAGGACCTGTGTGCGTTTGCTATATTCTACTAATGAATCCTCCACAAAGCGACGCTGGTGATCAAAAATTCATTCTATTCTTTCCAGGGCGTCTTTCTTTTCGAAAATATGGCGCAGCAAGTGTTTCAACTTTTTTTTTTTTAAATGTTTTAAAGGCTTTTTAACTCGAGTCAACTTATCTTTTTTGGAAATAACGCTACTAAGGCTTGTTGACTGTTGGGGTCGAAAGTGTCGATTTTTCCGGAGATGACATTGCTTTCTTGATGTGAAAGTTTATTTTATCTTCTTTAGGCTGCATAGTATTCTTCAAATTATTTAGAACAGGCTTGTTGGTTTTTTTTGTTGTAAAAGCAGGGTGGCACAGATCTAGCCGAGGAATGCACAGCTACTTTTGCTGGTAGCAGGGACCCTTACGTGGCTTCTAAATCGGATGATAATAAATTGAGTAATTAGCAGTGATTATTAAGCGCTTTGTGAGGCTTCCCTTTGCCAATTTATCACATGAGCATGTTCAATTTATCAGGCCCCCTCGGGACATACGACGATGACAGGCAGCCACACACCTTAAGTCCTCCCTGCTGCAAGTAGCACAGAATGCAAAAACGATTGCAGTGGTGCTACGCCTTTGTCTCTTGTGTTGTGTGGTCAGGAATCCACACAATCGCAGCGCAGCCGACCAACAACAAACGAGAGAACAACAACAAAGACAAAAAAAAAAAAGGAATCCTCTTCGCCAGGTCGTCCCGGGAAGCGGTCGAAACAACCCAATGAAATGTACAATTGATTGAGTCACACCTTACTTCTCTACTGCACGCGGCGCATTATCTTACTCAAACACTCCGTGAAGGTTTCATTGGGTCTCCAGCCCTCTACGGGGCGCATAATTCATGCCCGGCGACTGTCGAGGTCGTTTTTTTACCCAAGCTGTGACCCAGAAAGGCCGTCCGTCCCGCAGGATGGATGGCTGTTTGTTTTGGAGTGACTGCCGTGTTTGATCGGGATGGGATGCGGGGTGCAGATAGCAGGTCGACTCCATGCATCCACAGAATGACCGATTGCTGTGCCTTTTTATCCCGTACCTGGCGTGCTAGTGCAGCACTGCCCCCACGCCTTCAACACAAACAGGGCTGTTCCGTCACTTGATTTGGCACTGAAGCTTGTGACCGGTGGAGAGATGGGAATTTGGACATAACCCGCATGGATCGAGTTTAAAGAAAATCGGCGTCATGCATGACACGCTTTCTCCAACAGCCTCTCTGTTGGCACGAGTAACGCCCCAAAAAATGGATTGGCCGCAAAGTTCTGGTTCTTTCAACTGGACAATGAGTTTCCAACTGAGAGTACGTCGTGCTTAGAATTTCCCCCGACATGTCCGTCATAGGGCACAGAGCCAAAAAGAGCCAAAGCATTGGCGTAGTGAGGAAAGTCGGGACAGTGTTGTCAATTCTTCATCCGCTCAGTAGTTTTGACTCTGCCAAATAGATGGCGAGGGGGGCGTGAGTCCAGGCTGCGATCTAATGCACCTACTGCAAACACTCTTCTTTTCAAGGACAGGTCGACGTGGCCAAACTTCAGTGGAAAAGGTAAAGCTGCCACACATCAAACCACAGCTTGTGCTTTCATGACATGCAAACGTGTGGTCAACAGCCAGAAGGCATTAGTGAAATAGGAAAGAGGTGAGACCTTTAAAAAGGCCAAGAATCACTGAACCAGTGTTTTTCACGGATGACAAGCTGCACACAACTGGGACTAAGATGTGAGGGTGTGATTCAAGTCAAAGTCGAAATGATGCACCTCGGGAATAGTTCCTGTTTAAATGTTATTTATGATTTATATGTATGTGCTTTCTAAGGATAACGGGGGAGAGGGGAGAGAGGGAGAGGGAGAGAGAGAGATGGAAGGTTACGTGCTGGTCGAGGTAATCCATTTTTCACAATCTCACACAGGCATGAAACAGATATCAAACTGTTTAAAAAATGTCCACGGTGAGAGAAGAAAAATGTATAACTGGGAGAAAGAGAAAAAAAAAAATCACTGCCAGCTCGCAGGTACAGTCCACACTGAACACACTTGACCTCTATTATTTCCCTTCAATTCCTTTAACACCCACTGTTCTACAGTTCAAGGGAACTTTGGTATAGAAAATAAATAAATAAATCCTCCCCTGCATCGTTGTCTTTCCGAGGCACTGGGGCAATGCTTTGCCGGTCGCCGCCCCCCCCTCCCCCCCACGATGAAACATTGATCAAAAGGCATCAAAATGTCTGTTACAGAGAGAGGAGATGAGTAGAGGAGTCGACAGAAATGCGTCATTACAAAGCCCAGACGTTAACCACACAGCGCTTCCGTCAATTCACACAAAACCAGTCGACGCGATAATATATTGATATGTCTGCGCATGTACATACAAATGTGTAATTGTAAAATATACATAAAACGGATCGTTTCACAGAACTAACAATCATCTCGGATAGGTATCTTTGTACTTGAGCTCAAGTCCAAATCCTGTTTACATTTCCCCCCATCCTCTTCATTTGGTCGATATTAAAACATATAAATTATGCATATGTTGAAGTATTGCATCTGTGAGAAATGTGCATCTACTGTATGCATATTGTATTATTTGACAATTATCACCACGGCATTGATGAGTAGAAAAAGTTGCACAGTTTAATAATAAGGAGCCATTTAAAACTAATATGGGAGAATTCATTCCAGCAGTGCTGCCATTTTTTTGTTGCATCATACCGATATATACCATTTTTACATTACATTTCGCATTTATACTTTTTATATTAGGAATCTTTGGAAAAAGTTTAACCCCATCCTCCAACTTGTCCCTGTTAATCATAATAAACGGAATCAAGTCTTCCAGTTCTTCTTAATATAATATCATTTGTTCACCAGAGTCGCTTTAAAATTCATGACTTACTAAATTAGTAATGGCTGAGTGACTTCTCCTGTGTTTCCCATTGCCTAAGATGCAGGGGAAAAAAAACATTGTTCCGCTAAACCCAGAGGCCGGTCTTTAAAATGCATTTAATTAGAAACATTATTGTTGTTTGATAAGGTTAAAAAAAACAAAAAAAAAACACATATATTAGACCTATCAAAAGTGCCCTTGGTCTGACTAAAGGTGTGTTCAAGGCCCTGCTGCTCAGAGAAAACATGCACCTCAAGTTTATGACCAGGAGATGAGGAAGAGTGTCACTGAGAAGCTGTGGACGGAGTATTCCTTTTTCGTATTGCATGCATAATGCTTTTTACAAAAAGAAGTGCAAATTCCCGCAACCCAAGGCCGTGTTAAAGATGTCTTTTACCAAAAGTTGGCTTTGATCTGCATGTGCTCTGCGCTTACATGACACTTCAAAAACCCCGCTCGACACCGGTACTGATAATGCAACCGAACGCAAGACCCTGTTTCAAACCTCCCCCCTCCCCCACCTCCTTCACCAAACAAGGATCATTGTTACAGCAGTGTGACAAACTGTCAGCCGACATCAAATCCACTGCACTGCTGTGCACTGTCAACAACACAGAAAGCACCACTCGCCCACAATCCGTCGGCCGTGACAGAGGGACATCAAATAACGCGGCGGCTGCCACATTCGTCAACCAAAAGCCAAAGACGGAGACGACCCCTTCTCTACCCGCTCTTCTACTCTCACCTTCATGAGGCCTGAGCCGTTCATGAGGCCTCAGCCACCCTCTCGTGCCCCTCTGCTACCACAATAACGTGTGTGCGTGTGTGTGTGTGTGTGTGTGTGTGTGTGTGTGTGTGTGTGTGTGTGTGTGTG